>BMAW01087095.1:330593-355069 GCA_019974015.1 Nephila pilipes
AAATAGTCAATTATGTTTCAAAATAGTCAATTATGTTTCAAAATAGTTTATTAATTTTCAAATTAGGAGAACACTCTCAAATAGTTTGAAGTCCTTTGTTGCGAATACTAACAACTTCTGTGATATAGCAAAGAATACGCTTGCCGGAATACGATGCGAGTAAATCCTCCAGATAGTCAAATCAGCAACAAAGCGTTGGGTCCTGGTCTCAAATAATGCAGAATCGCTATAAAATTTTCACGCACTTCTCACTAGTAATCTTTCTATCACCGTAAACTTATTATTCTTTTCGATTATCTGTACTTCTAATTCAGGGTCTCGATCAGTTGAAGGAGACGGTACCTGGGCTGTCACTTTCCTCTTAACTTCCACACCGATGATTTTGAGGCTCAGTTAATTTTAATGACTTTCAGTGATTCTAACCACGGCTCGACATACTGAGGGTGTTTTTAAACTCATGGACAAACATTTAAGGAGTGATAAAAAAACATCTAGACAAACAATTTTCACTCTGCTAGTATGGGCGGAGAGGAAATGGTGAATTGCTAGATGGCGCTATAATGGTGCGAGTTTTCTTACGCATCATCGTTTCTACCGTTTATTTCAGGAGGCATGATCTTTTCCACTTATTTTTGGAGCGTTTTAAATCACGCGCTTTCAGTTTCATTTTACAAGTATCTCCTCAGAATTCGAGAAACGCTCTATTTTTTAATACCAACCGCAGATGTAATATTTATTTCACTTATGGGTATCTATCTATTAAATGCAATAACCTTTGCTTTTTAAGAGCAAATGCAAAACGTATTTAAAAAGCATGCAAAAGTAACTTCCTCTTTTCGCAGAAGCAATTTTAAAAATGAAGTAAAAATCATAATTTCTTGATTCTAAATAATCATAATTTCTAAACCTGTTGAAAGCGGACATCTAGACGGCTTTAAGTCAAATATAACTGCTTTGAGAGATCTGCTGATGCGCCATCTGGCAACCAACTTAAAATTACTGGAAAGAAATCATTTTGCGCCAATTAATTTGCACACTATTATTTTGCCCCAATTAATTTGTATATATTGTTACAAAGCATTCTACGATCTCATGTGAATGCGGAAGGGAAAACATTCCAAAACGGGTGATCATGGAAAATGACACTTTATTCACAAATATCCAGGGCAGGAGTAGCAAAACTTGGACAGATTAACAACACAATCAGGAAACTCAGCATCCGTGTAGATCAACGATACAACAGGAACAAATACAGCACTTGTGTAGAGATCAGCAACACAAAGAGGTACAGCTCTTGTAATATCAGTCGCAACACTTTCAATAAGATTCAGCTCTCCAGCTTAATTGTTCGCACATCTTCTAAATAATATTTTGCAAGGACTTCGATAGCTTCCAGTAATCCCGATAGATTCCTCAGCAGATATAGGCCACTGTCGGACAGATTAGCTCGTCGAATTCTGACACTCGGACAATTACCGACTGATTCCTCCGATTTCGCATTTCTTTGTATTCATAGCTACTCCAGTCAGATGTGACGCCACAGGAAAAATTCTGGAAAAGTTGATAACTTTCATCTTAATTGAGATATTGACGAAATTCTTGCATTTTCTAGAACCTTCGCTTTGTCGCCAAAGTTGCCTAGTTTCTCGCCGACAAATACTTCACCAAGGTTAAGGGGCTTAAGTTTTCCTTTGCATTTGAGGAAATCTCTCCGTAAATATCTCTTTTCCTTTATAAGTGTAGCGTTGCAGGGAAGCGTCATCGCAGGTTTGTAATATCGAAAGTCTATACTTTTTCAGGAACCTTGAATGTTCGCTATAAAAACAGTTTCTGTATATCGAACAAAATTTATATACATTGAAATTTTTTCGAATTATAGCAATTTTTACACGTGGACGAGAAATTAATTGGGACTAATTACTCCACCGACTACTGAATGACCGCTTTGATCAAGATGAACCCAAAGTTAATGGAGACAACGAAGTTGGATTAGTTGAAAAACTATTAAGAAAACTAATAGGTGAAGTATTCTAAGTATTCACACACGATTTGAGATCTGTTCCTAACATTCCCGAAGAAATTTTTACCCATATGAATAAAAATGAACATTATTTCGACACGGCTTCAGCAAAATATTATATTCAATAGATATTAGAAGCTACTGTGTCCAAAATTAAGTAAGTTTCGCATTTTTTTTTTTGTATATAATTATTCAATTTTTCTTTCATTGTTAGAAATTTTTTAAATCGCATTAGTATTTGTATATTTTTTAAAATAATTTTTTGATAATTTATTGCTGTAAAAAATAAATTACGCACATAATTTCTTTAGTAAGAGATGAGGAAAAAAATTTTAATATGCATTTTTATGTCTTCGAATTCTAGGTATAGATTTTTTTCCATGAATCTTCAAGCTTCGATAACAAAATATATATAGATTTAACGATATGCAGATGTTCGACTGTATATCAATTTAAATAATTAATTTTTACTATTTTCGTTCTGAATATGTATAGTAATGAATGTCCTTGAAAATCTTGTTCTGATGATTCGGGAATATACTTGTGGGAAAAAAATGCAGCGAACCTTTAAACGATTATTTATATGCAAATGATGAAAAGCATTTTGTAACGCAACGTGGAAAATTCTTGAGACGACATTTGCAATAAATGTACAAAATATTAGCCCCTTTCATGGAGCCAAAGTTCAATTTCTTTTGTATTTATTTTGCAAAACGCTCTTCGAGATGTTTCTAATATCCTTTGTGTGAGTGTTGGATCCATATCAAATCATCCATTGTTCGGAAATTATTTTCATAAATTTTGTTCCTTAGATACAGAAAAAAGTCCGGGAATGTTTAAACGAGGGGAGAGAAGTGGCCAAAGGTTTCTTGATACGAGTCGATCACCAATAAATAAATAAATAAAAGTGATAATTTTGAAGCATGTTCATGGTTTCAATACTCGTATGGCTTTTGTCCCATCTTCTTTGAGTCAAGAACCTAGTTCCCCCGATCTAAACATTCACCTACTTTTTTCTTTGGGGATTTGTTAAGATTATGAAAATATACCCTAAAAAAGATGCTTTGAAAATACCCATATGACGCAAAGAATACAAGAAGTCATTACCAGCATTTTGAAACGTGTTTCTCAAAATATGCGCAAAGCAGATTCAGCTTTGCCTTCCAGAAATGTGGGGACATTTTGAGCATTTGTCGTAATTTTAAGTTCAAAATTTTTTTATACGTTTTGTTAGAAGTGTTTTCCACCGTAACCATATAAATAAATGTTTAAAAGTTCGTTGTTTTTGTATCATAAGTACACAAATAATCAGTATGGGAACTTTTTTGGACACCTGGTATGTATGTATGAATTAGTGATGTACCCAGGGGAAAGGTACGTAACACATCGATCAATAACTCCCGAGTCTAACATTGAAAACAACATTTTTTTTTGCAAATTTTTTTTTATTCATCAACGTAACACCTTTTGTTAATCACCTTTTAGGGTGATACAATCGTTCCATCGCTTTTCCAAATCTTTTTTTTTTTTTTTTCGCAAGAAATCTTTTTTGTTGCGAGTAAATAGCGGTAAACAGCTTTCTGAATCATCGACTCGTTGCTGTTTTTGTTCCATCGAAAGCAATCGCGGCACCCACTTGGAAAAAACCTTTTTCAGTAAATACACTTCCATATGATATCTGTGTCATCTCAGCAATCTCACGGAGCTTCACTTTACGATCTTTCATTATAATTTTTGTCACTTCACTCACATTTTCCGGTGTAACGGCTTCCACAGGTCTACCCGAGCGTTCCGCGTCATTTGTGTCGGTACGACCACGTTTAAACTCGGCAAACCACCGACAAATCGTTGCTTTTGATGGACAAGAGTCCGGGTAACATTTTTCAATCCATTGTTTCGCTTGCACGGTGTTTTTACCCATTAAAAAACAATGTTTTATCAGAACACGAAACTCGGTTTTTTCCATTTTTTAAACAAACTACAAAACGACTTTACTCCAACCTCGATAACTCAGCTGTTTCTGGTCCGATCGACTTAAAATTTTGACACGTTTCAAGCAAAGATTAGTACTCTAGAAAGACCTGGTTACTGGTTTACTACGAGCGCCATCTCTGGGTTAGTCTCGGGAGTTATTGATTGGTGTGTTAGGATCTGAGTCACCAACAATTATTAAAATGTTGGAAATAATTAACGTTCTCTTGTTCCATTGACGATTTAACAAATGAAACCCTTTTCCCGCAAAAAGAACATTTCTTCTTACGCCACTAACCTGAAATGATGTGGCCCGTAAAATAGAGTTATCCGATAAGGGATTCATAAAACGAAAAGAAAAATATTAAGAAGCTCTGAACTAAAGTACTAATATTTTTTTTTTACTATATACTATTGATATGCCTAAATCCTCCGTGTCTGAAATGAAGACATCATACACCAATTGCTGGAACTCTGAACCATGTAATAAGAATCGTGCTTCGAATACGAAGAAGAGAGAGCCAGACGAGAGTAATGACATTTGCATTTTAAGAACATGGAAACTTCAAAAAGAAAACGAGTGATAATTAAAAAAAAGAAAGTGCGATAAGGATCTATAATGTTGTATCATTCAAAATATTCGGCGGAAATTTGAGCTGTCACCGCCTAACCACTTCTCACGGGTTGTTAGTGCCAAAAAACATGTCCCTGTGGTGTCAGAATCCAAACTTGGACACTGGATAATTAGAAGCATGTGGCATGGTTCGATCGCCTTCTGAAAGTATCAGCTTTCACATTCCTAATGTCTTTGGAGGCACGTGATGTGGTTGGATGCTCTGGCCGTTGTTAATCGTGTGTCGTTCCGTGATCTATTGGAATTTATTTCCATCATCACGTCGCGTTAAGTGTTTTGTTATGCAATACAATATCTTGATTTCTTAAACCTCATTGAATTTTTAAATCATATATAGGATTATAATATTTTTTTTACATTTCTTTTGATTAATCTGAGTCTTTTATCTATTTTTTTTAAAATTTGGTTAAAAAAAAGGTTGTGGAATTATCAGTGAATGTTTGACGTATTATTGAACTTGGCCGTAAAGATTGATTTGACTTTTGTGACATAAGCCCACGATCCCTCAGTCACTTGGCTTTACAGCACACAGAAATCTTAATTATATTTAATTTTATACTCTATCTTGAGCATCAATTTTAAATTTCTTTATCTAAAAAAATTAATATCTTGACCTTGTGTTTGGTGCAATATATTCCGAAAGGACTGAGTGCCAGAAATTGTAATCAACTTATCAAATCTTTTTATTTCGAATTAAGATAAGTGGTAAATGAGATTGATTTTCATTACAATTGGTTTGTTATATAGCAAGTAATATAAAAAAATAAATTTTTAAAGTCAATTCCTACTTGGGTCAACAAAGAAAATTTTTATTTAGTTACTTTTTATTAAATAATTACAATTAATATAAATATGTATATACATATGACAGAATCACAATTTTAAGTGGCAAAAGAAAAATTTTTTTTCATCGATTTACACGCTTCGTCACTGATGGTATTTATTCCTAAATTTATATCCTGCTAAATATCTTATATAAGAGAAATTATTTTCTCCCATATAAAACTAAAATTAATTATTTGAAAATCAAATAAAAAAATTTATGCTTTGACGAGATTTGATCCGAAGGCATGAAGATTCTACGCCGACGATCTACCCACTTTGCTAGTGCACGACAAATGACCTAGTAGAAGCATTGGCTTGTTTCTTAATTCATCCGGTAAATTAAATGGTTGGAATGCAATTTAATCGCCAAATGCAATGCTTGTCGACAGGAATTATTTGGCGGTATTTTGCCAAATGTGGCTTTCAGCAATATTTGAAATCGTGCCGAGTGGTTGGGCTAAACTACATTTTCACCAATTAAATTTAGGTTTTTTTTTTTTTTTTTTTTTTTTTTTTTTTTTTTTTTGAGAGAGAGAGAGAGAGAGAGATTTAAAATTTATTTAATTTTAAAAATTAATTTCTGAAATTTAATATTTTAAAAAAATAAATTAGAAAAGTGTATATTTGTTTACACTATCATTGGAGTGTTAACACCGGAAACTAGTTTCTGGTTTGTATAAATGTTAGCTTTTAAAAGGATTTATTAGAAGAGGAATATTCCAACAACGCCGCTTTAAAAAAAATGGGAAATAATTATATAATTGGTTGAAGACTGTTAACTTTGTTTGAAGAGTAATTTAATACTCAAAAAATCAAATAGAAATACATAGCTTCTCTGACTGCCTTGGGCAACAAATGGTGAGAAGAGTGAAAACATGTTTGAGGACCTTAGAAAAAGCGTTGTTGAAGTACGAGTGATAGTCGAGTTCAATGGCACAAGAGCTAGATGAGTCTGTATTGCGCCAAACAAGATGTAACTGTGTTTTAGACTCAAGAAAAATGGACACAAAGGGGAAAAATTGGTTAACTTGAACATGAGTCAAAAATAGAGAAGGGTTGCTAGGATATTCCGGGGAACTGTCACATGTTTACTAAAGATAAAACATTCATTGAAAAGAATAAGATTGATCATGATTGCTGACATATGAAGAAATGACATCAGTGCTTGTTGAAGTAGAAGCGATACTGAGACAACTATGACGATGTTTCATTCTTTCGACACAGAATTGTATTTTCGAGTCCAACGGTTACCGAGAGCGAAGAAGACACCAACAAACTTATGCATAACACAAAACAGTTATGCATAGCAAAGCTTATGTATACATTGAAATATAGCGAGGAAGAGGGGCGGAAAGATGGATGAGAGTAAGAATGAAGTTACGGTGATAAAAGGGATATAAGTGTGATGTGCGTAGTAGTCTTCTGGCATATATTGTAGATTTGGGGAGATTAGGACCTAACGCTTCCGGAACAATTACAGGGAAGTACTCGCATTTTATTCCTGTTAGCATGTTTTTTGATTCATTATAGAAGTTATTAGTACTCGCAAGCATGGACTTGACAATGGAGAGCATCCCCTTTATCAGAGAATAAAAGATATTTTGGAAGAAATTGACACTTTTAATTACTTTTTTCTTACTTAAGTTGAAATTTAGATCTTGTGATTAGACTGAACATTAGATGACAGACGACACGGGTAATATAGATACCGTCACAAGATTCATACGCGATTTGTTTATTATAAAGATAATTTCCTGTTTGTTTTCTGTTATTTCATTTTTGCCCATTCTCCGGTTAACTGCAGTTTCGATATCCCGGCCCTAGGTCCAATAAATCCGCCCTAACGAGATTTTACTATAGTTATTAGAAAAAGGCCGGAGAGGATTTTCAACTCTGATTGTAGAATCTAGTCTATATTTTAGCTGATCTGTCTGTTTGGAATACAAATTGCTGGATCTATTCACTCCAATCTAGGCTTGAATATTGATTCTATCACAAGAGTGACTACTTGAATAATTTTATATTCCATTAATACCGTTTCCGATTGAAAATGAAATCCATTATGATGCATGCTGTCATCAATATTGAGTGCAGTAAAAAAAATACTAACCCTTAACACGAGAGAACTTACACGATATGACAAATATATATACGTGGGATTTTCGAAGAGTAAAGGTACAACTCATAGATGAGGAAAATAAAAATTTGGACGAGTGTGTTGGCAACAGTAGCGTTAAGATAAAGCCTTTCGCTTTCCTATGTACTAGTTTGCTATGCCTGTGCTTTGTCTGGCTCGAGTAAAGTTCATTTACAATAGCTTCGCCGATTCAGAATCGTGCCAAACATAAAATGGACATTTTCATACGTTTTCTTAATGCTGAAAGTGAGCGACCAGTGGATATCCACAAAGATATTGTCTCCTTCTATGGGAGCATTATAAATTTTTTAAAATGAAACGAAATGGTGTCATGATTTCTCTGGAAGTAGGAGCCAATGAACACAGAACAGGTAGGCTATCTGATTTCTGATCCCTTTCTTTCCTAAACGGAGGAAGAAATTCGCGTAAATTGGCGTATCACATTTAAAGAATTGAATAAAGTCATATCAGAAGAGTGTCTTTGGCATTCCTTTCTATGAAGCTGTGCTAACAAGTGCAGTTCGCTCGCTTCATGAAAGCTCTCGGGCTCTCACAGCGATCAAACCAAAGCACTAAACAAAATTTCAAGTGGATAGTGTTGGATCATTCGCGATACAGCGCGGAACCTGGAAACTCAGCACCTTTAATTTATTCCTTAACTTAAAGAAATATCTTTGAGAACAAAGCGTTCTGAACAATCGGGATGTCAAAAATGAAGTTTCATTATGATTTCGACAGCAGGTGGTAAATTTCTATGAATGTGGGATACGAAAACTTTCCATTCCATTAGTACCAAATTAATAAATTAGATTGTCAGATTTAATAAGTTCGTGACAATCGCGGAAACTACGTAGAAAAATAAATTATAATATAGGCATCTCTTTTAAATACCACTGTTCTTGAATTGCACGAAGTCGCGAATATAACGGTTAAAAATTGCAACAATCTTCGAATTATACGAAATTGCGAGTATTATTGTTAAAAGCTAACTCGATCACACAGAACATATTGTTTCGGAAATTACTTTTCGTGCGGAAGTGGTCGTGGAGTGAAAATCACAACCAACTCTAAAGATTACGATTAATGACAGTTTATTCGTAAATCTCCAAGACAACACACAGGTAGCACATTTTGGACAATTTCAGATACACAGCACTTGCACAACTCAATGATACAGGAACAAAACACACATTAATGACGATCACAGCTATTTCAATAACATTCAGCTCACCAGCTTATTAATCTTCACTGCTGACAGCCTCCGCAGTAATATTCTGCACAACCAGGGCAGGCTCCGACAATCGCTACCAGATACACTTTGCTTCTTCCCAAATTCACCCGACACGCCTCACTTCAAGTGCTGATAGCGTTAAGTCGATCCCTCGATCGATCTCCTCAACAGTCTCCAAAGACAGACTCTCCGTAACAGCTCCGCTAGACTCAGGCCGAATCTCCAGCAGATTCACTCGGCCATGATTCCCCGATCGGTCTGACCCGTGTGGTGACCGGGAATGTTAGAATAATCCCACTATAGCTCATGCATGTCGTAAGAGGCGACTAAAATGGGTACCCAGTGTCTGGGGGTATAGCCGGGCACCATGCCTCTAGGGATTATATCAGGGGACCTCAGGGACTTACCTTCTTTAGGTAAGTACGGGTATCATGACCCCGAGGTACCCTTGTGATCTTTTCCTTTTCTATGGGGTTTACTGTCTTTGCTTAACACGGGTGACGTATCCCCGGGTTACCCTAACGATCCTTCTCTATTTCCGACCCCCTTCTTGTCATCCAAATTTGTCTTTTTTTTTCTTCATTTTCTTAACGTCTAGACTACTGTTAAATCTTGTTTGGCGCTGCATAGCCGTATCTGGCTCTTGCGCCATTAGACTTTGCATTCACACCCCGATCGGAGCATACTTCACAGACAACTGATTCCGTACACAGACCGTTTCCTCGTCAGACTCTCTCCTCCCATTGTAGCTTTCCGGCCAGGCGTGTCGTCACATAGGAAAATACACGAAATGTCTGTAACTTTCTTTCGTATCGATTTTTCGTCTTGGTTCCAGTGCCTTCGAGTACTTTCCATTTGTCACTATGTTTCACGCCGAGTCGCCAAATCCGTCGCCAAGGTGAAGGGAACAGTTGCTTCAACTCTCTTTTGCTGACTGGTGACATTTCTGTAAATCTATCTTTTCCGTTATAAGAGAGGCGTTGCAGGGAAGCATCAACTCACGTTCGTAACAATGTGCACATGTAGTACATATCTTCGGCTTACAAGGAAAACTGATCGTATGTAGTATGTATTAACAACGCAATAGTTAGTTTTCCTATCTATTATGTGTATGGCATATATTTAAAGCGAGAAGATTGCTGACCTTATCAAAATATTTAAGTTTTAAAAGGGAAAAGAATAAGACGTTATTTTTTAATTTTTTAAAAAATTTCTTTGTGTAAGTTTTCAAAGCGGAGTATGTACACAGAATAGTTTTTATATGATAGAAATATTGCATAAAGTGGCGAGTGCTTAGTGGTAAATGTGCCTAATTTTAAACTTTCCGAAATACGATCTAAAGGTTTTTATAGTTAGTATATCGTGCAATTGTTGAAAAATATTTCTGGATTCTTAGGTTTTGCAAAATGTCAGAATAAAAATTACCCTCGAAAAGACATGTTATTGCACTTCAGCAGAATAAAAATTACCCTCGAAAAGACATGTTATTGCACTTCAGCAGAAAATAGAAATTTTAGACATGTTAAAAGAAGGAGGGAAAATATCGCCAATTACTATCCAAATCATTAAATTTACATGAAATAGCTGTTTGGATGATTTTTAAAAAATGAGGGAAAGATAAGGGAGAATGTCTTAGCAGATTGCTTTACAATATCAAAACGAATGGATTGCTTAAGGGATGTAAACATTGTGAAAATGGAAGAAGCTCTTACAATTCGGATACAAGATTGCAATGATAAACAGATTACTTGAAATGAACTTACTATCACGCAGAAAGCTCTGAACATCTCTCTATATATTTTAATGAAATATGAAGGTCATGTGCTCAAGAAAAAACAACAACAAAAGTCATTTTCTGCGAGTAAGGGCCAACTCGAGAAATTCGAAACAAAATACTAGCTGAGTGGTCTCAAACTTGAAAATGAAAGTTCTTTAGAAGATGCAGAAGTTGCTAGACTTCTCACTTTAGAACTACGAAAAATTGTAGATGTGGAATATACTACGGATCAGATTTTCAACGTAGATGAAACGTCATTCTATTGGAAAAGGATGGCAACTCGAACGTATATTTTAAAAACTCAAAAATCTGTCCCTGTATTCAAGGTAAATAAACAGACTTACACTTTTGAAGTGCACAAATGCATCGGGGACTTCAACTTCTAAAAGCCCGTTTTATTCCAAAATCGTTTGAAACAATTCTTCAAAAAGAAAAAAAAAATCAGACGAAAGTAAAGCGCTTGCCCAGGCTTGGAACGAATTCTCTATTTTAGAATGCGTAACTAAGATATCCTCTGGATATAATTGTAATCCTGACATAGAATTGCCCCCTGTTAATGAACAGAATTGCCCTTTACAGAAAATGCTGGAAATGGCCACTGGTAATGTTGATGCAACAGCCTTTTTCTGCTTTTTGTCTGCACATGCTCATCTCCCGAATGCTTTGTTCGGAGTTCTTTGCTATGCCATTACGATTGTGTCATGCATCAGCAAATCCCCATCAGTATTTTGAACAGCTGTTGCAAAATTTCAAGATTGGTGTTTGGTGCCCAATGTCTGGTTTCCGCATCATGGCATGATTCTTTCATCAAATTGTTAATGCTTACCGTTGTGTCCAGAATCAATTCAATCTATTTGTGGATTCCCTCACAAGTATTGTGTGGATATTTTTAGCAAGATGGAGCAACAGCACGCAACCGCCTCGACAACTTTGTCGCGAGTGCATGAGGTGTTCGGTGAGAAGGGGACAATCAGCAAAAAGAGTAAAAATTTCCTGTTCATATGGATGGCCTGATCTCTCTACCTGAGGGGCAAATTGAAGAATGGGGAAGGTGTACTCAAATAATCCTCTCTCACTGGAAGAGCTACAGCAGAACACTGAAAATGTTATCGCTGTTATCTCTCAAGCAAAGTTTCTACTCATGTCTCTTGTAGGATAAATCGAGTATAACGCTGCATCCATGTCTACTGTGGCTATTTCCAGCACTTTATGTAGTGCGCATCACCTGTTCATTTACAAAGCTCAATTTCGTGTCGGTCTTATAAATATTTTTGGACTAATTTCATTTTGTATTTATACTATGTATTTTTGACCCTTAATGTTCGAAAAGCTCTGCTGCTGAGACGTGTATTGATGGTTAGAAATCATAAGATTCTGCTTCTTAGACTTGTCTATCATCTCTTACACAGATAAATATATAAATAAATGAATCGTTTGTATAATGTATTATATAGACAGGTGCGTAAGTTACGGTCCTCACGATAAACCCAAATAATTGCTGCAAACTCTCTAAACGGCCTTTTGAGAGTTGGAGGTTTGTTCTGCCTCCTCCTCGCGCTCCCTGGATTTAAGAAATCTGAGTCTTTTTCTATCGGGAATGCTTGAAGTTATTGTACATAAAACCCAAATCGAGTCTGAATTGGATTTGGATGCAAGAATCGTCTGCGCTACAACGGATATTCAAGCAAAATCTGAAGTTTTTGTTCCAGGTCCGCCAATCTAACGCATTCATGGTTGGTAAGGGTAGAAACTTTGAACAATTCCTGAAACATTTTGGAATGGAGTAATCTACTACAGCAATTTTAATATTTATGTGCAACTTACGTTTTCTTTAGGGATTGCGATGCAATTCTCAATCCTTTTGAAATATCCGAACTCCCCTTTATGCATCTCTATTTAAGTGACATCTTGCGTATGAGAAGCATCAGTTAGAAATCAGGTCAGGTGACCAAATGCACAAAGGTTAGAAGTATGCACTACACCTAAAAACGCGGTTAAAATTTATGAAGCAAATTGAATTAACCTTTTTTTAACGATAAGCGAAATCATTATATGATTGACATTGAGACTTGGTTGAAAAATAATGCCCTCGCTGTAAGTGTTTCATTTGTTGCCTGATTTTCGCAATTCTTATTGCTCCTGAAAGCTACATGTATGCTCTGTGTACTGCAGCATGCATTATATAGAGGCTTACTGTCTTTGGATTTTTTTGACACAATACCAGCATTTTCCTCACATTTTGGTTGTTTCATAATAGTTGGGAAAATTCGTTGGAATAGAGTTCAGATGGTTGTTGTCGATATCAGACATTAATGGAAGCTTTCACTTTATCATCAAAATTAAAGTGATGCCTCTCGAGGTGCTCTTTCATCATTGGAGAAGAACCCTTGTGGTGTGACAGAATAGTCCCACTGTAGCTTATGCATGTCGTAAGAGACGAATAGCTCAGAAGACAACTAGACTAGACTGTAAACTCAGAAGCTTCTGAAGTGATGTGTTTTAATTTGTTATAACTTATCATAAATATTTTTTATCACATTAAAAACGTTGTTAAAATTATATTTTGGATACTGTGGAAGTTTTTTAAGTAAAAAGTTACTGGCCCTCGTGTGATCTTCGTGTGGCTATTTCACGAAAGCTTTTTTAGAAACTTTGACGCAATTACCTTGCAGTGGACCAGAGGACTTGATGTCACACAGTTGGCCACTGAAGTCACCTGATATGGCTCCTTGTATTTCTTCCTTTAGGGGTTTGGAAAAGATACAGTATAAGTATCACTACTGCCTTCAAATTTATGCGAACTTAGACAACATATTTTTGCTGCTATACAATCAATTACCACTGACTCTTTGCAATGTGCTTAGCTGAAATTTAAATATCGAATTCACATTATAGGTGTAACTGAAGGAAGTTATATCGAACATTTGTAAAAAAACACTTCCATATTTTCCCTTTGCATTCTTGTATTATTTATCATTCAGTGTCATTTATTTATGAAAATATAGCATTTTGAAATCGGGTGATTCATTTTGAATAAATCCGTACTTTGCTCTCCTAAGTTTTCCATTGCAACACGACAGGGCGTAATGAGATGAAGTTCATTGTACGATATTTATCGGGGAATGTTGGATTGAATGAAGCACGAGGGCTTCAAAGAGTAGATGTTATGACGAAAATTTTGCCTTTTATTTCAAATAATTAGGAAATTAATTTGCATTTGCAATTGCGTAATTTCAAGGCTTTGTCAGATATCTTAGGTAGTGACTCATAAATTGATTGTTATTTATTTCCCGATGTGATAAACATGAATATTCCCAAAAAACTTCCAAAAGGGCCAAGGAATTCGTGATGTATTTTGAATTATCATGTTCTAAGAGATCTTGCATGTTTGAGCTATCAGTAAGTTAAACATGAAACGAAATTGATTATATATTATGCTTTCTAGTCAGTGAAAGATAAATTACAGGAAGACGGAATTTAGATACAAAACATAAAGAACAAATATGGAATGAGAAAAAAATCCGAAGTTAAGATTGTTTCTATTGCACATATATTTCTGCTCAAATTTATGTTCGCGGCTGTGTTTTTATTTCTATGCAGTTTTACGTTCCCACTTTAAATAATTTACAGTTTTGCAATATTTAATGCCACAAAAGCTATTTAAGAACAAATCTGCTTCACTTTTGATTCAAAATTATTCATTAATGCTTTTTAAATGATGACGATGGCAGGAGAATAACAGTGAAAGTCATAAACAAGCCGTGAAATACCACTAAGAAACTAACGAAACACCATAACTCTATATGACATAAGAGATATATTTGTTTTCCGAATAATAACAACAATAAAAAAAAAGGGACGCATCAAAAAGATATCCTGTACAAAATCACAATGGTAAGATTCGTCAGACTCGATAAAGACTTTCGTCGCCAATCCATTTAAAGCGATTTATTTATTTATTTTTCTACTCGCCAGGTTCAACAGCAGTTCGTTAATCCCTGACGTGTAGATACTATTAAAAACAAAATCCTCGCAACACAACTGACAGGCTAGAAAACTAGTCACGTAAATATTGCATAGAAGCAAAAATAATAAAACTGTTTACAACCCTACTGGAACGATTTTTTGGTGTCATTGGCACTGTGCATGCGACACTGATCGTATCAGCTACCAGTGACCTTCGAAAAAAGAATTTTTTTCGCGCCATTTTTTTCTTTCCCTTTGCTTTTCGTTCTTTACCAAGCATGAGAATTTCGAATGTTGGTTATGAAGAATTAGAGGCGTTTAAAATGTTTTTTTCCCCTCCAGTGCCCTGACATCATTATTTGTTCTTCAAAGCTAAAAAAAAATATTAATTCCATGTCGACCGAAAGATGTAAACATTAATTTGGAATGTCATTAGTTGGATTCTCACCCCCCCTCCCACACACAGCTTTGTTGACATATTTTTGCGGTTGGCGAGCAACTGGTGTTTAATCGCAATAAATCACGCCAAGGTCATGTGGTTTTTTTAAATGCATGTTATTAGCCATTCGCTGACATATGCTATCATAATAGATTAACTCGGTTTAATTTGTACGTTGGACACCCCCAAGAACTGGATCTTTGAAAGAGTGCGAGAAATGTAATTTTAATTCTATTTTAACCCTTGAAAAGCGCGGCAAGTAATTATTTTATAGACGTTTCATATATATCTATATAGATGTATTAAAATATTCTGGAATGATGTTTTTGATGTAAATTTAATTACATATATCTCGTTAAATGACCAATCTCCTCTCAATGACAACAGTATTTACTACGTTTTATGTATGCAATATTCAAATTAAAAAAAATTCATTCTTTCTTGAGAAATTATTATCTACCACTGAAGCGAATGTCCTACTTTTTTGATTTTATTTTGCCAAATGCAAAGATTTTAAACCACATCCGGACATGGAACTCAATAATTATGTCAATTACACAGAAATATAATAATACCAAACATATTTAAATAATAATTAAGCATCCATTTATATATGCCGTACTTTTTTTTTTTAATTACAAGGTCGAAAATAATTATATTTAAAATTATTTACAAACAGATTAATTAAGAATTCAGAATGCTACGAAAAACGAATTTGCTAGAAGCAACACTTTTTAGCATTATTAGATATTGCTTGTTTATATTAATATGATGTTTATAGTTTTCTCAAAATATTCAAAATGTTTTGCCGAGTTGTTTCTCGATAGTGTGTTAAAAATGTGGGAAATTATAATTCGACAGTTTGAAGGGTGACTTGTAGTTAATTGTATTATTTTTGGATTTAGCATCTTATATTGATCAATTCTGGCTCTGATTGAAACACAACTTTAATTATTTTATCAGGCTGGTACAGTTAGTCATAAAATCCTTGGAACTGGTATTGATTTATTGCAACTTCTTACGAAAGATACATGGCTCCTCATAACTGGTTTTTTAAAATTATTTATTACAATATTTTATACCAAAAGCATTAATTTACGTGGTCAAACAGAATTTTAATGGACCCTGATTTAGTCTTACAATACATCCGAATGATTTTGCGATAACTGCACTAAACAATTTACACAGTGCATCATAAATTCATGTACTAATTACATGCTTGATTCTAACGAATCATCCTGTTCTTAAATTATACTTTTCAGTTACGTATACTAAGATTTGTTTTAATCAAAAAATAAATCTTATCATCAAAAATCATCTGAACGTATCGAAGTTATATTGTTTTTAATCATTTTCAATCATTTCTCATAGAAATTATGTAATAATTCGTTTGCATAGCCTTCATATTTATAAGCTTACATATTCATCTAAGAATAAAAGAATAAACTACCTTCTCAGAACATTTATTTCAGGAAGAAAAATAACCTAACATTAATGTAAATTAATAAGATTACGACTCGTGTATCTGTGTATCAGGTTTTGTTATTTGAATATGCTTTTTTTTTGTTTTAACTTTGAAAGTTAAAATTCTATTTTCCTTTCAAATATAGAAGATAAGCTATGAAAAGTGATTAACTATGGGACCTTTTTAACATAAATATGCATCATTAAAAATGATATAATGCTTACATTAAAATATGAATCTTTGTACAGGCTAATGAAATGATGATAGTATTTGAAAATTTTTAAAACGAAAAGAATTTTACTTTTGTATTAGATTTTTTAAGTAAACTCCTTAGATTTTTTTTTCTAGTGTTTTGTTATCGTGTGATGACCTTCCTTCATTATTTAATTCTATAGACATCTTAAAGTCTGAATTAGTAGTCAATAAATTCAAAATTCCAAATGAAGATACATAAAGACGGACAACATACTTTATAATATGTCAAAAAATATGCAAGATCTCTCTATCGAATCCCTCTAAACCCAATTAATTCTAATTTATGTTCAAATAATAAAGTCTTAGCTTACCAAAGTACTTTTCAATTATAGCAGATTCTGATCAGGAGTCTCTTCTGTCTGCTTTCAATACAAACGATTAATTACAATGATTCACTCCAATCTTCAAAATTTATCAGTTTGTCGTTATTTTATATTTTCCTTCTCCTTTCTTTCAATTCTATTTTGTTAATATATCACTATCTCTTATTCAGTTCATAACACTTCTTGTCTTCATCTAATCAAATTTCATTTGGTTGGCTAGGAATTGTAATTGTGTGCAATTCAAATTACCAAAAATCTCCGAAGGTTTGTGAAGAGAAAATCGCGAATAGCCCAACGTCACAAACGAGACTTTTCGAATCAAATAATTACTAAGGTTCAGTTGTGTATCAAACACTGATAAACTTATTTAACTTTCGCTAAATGTCCATAATTTAAGGATAATGCCAGCTCCGGCAAGTAAAGGTTCAGAAATAAAACAAACTGGAATTATTCATAAAGCTTATTTATTAAACAAAAGGTAAAGAACAAAAAAGTTGATATATGTATGATACAATTCATAAAAATTACAATTTTTGCTCCTAGGAGCTATTACAAAAATATCTCCCTGATAAAAATTTGCCATTACATGGTTGGTATGATGGTTAATTCTTTGTATGTCTCCCACACGATGAAATATAGCTCTTATGATGCCTAGACATGCTAAGTATCAAATTATCGAGCTGATCTAGGGGAAGATTACTCCACTCAGCAGGCAATGCTCTCCGAATTTCCAATACATGTGTAGGAAGTGGTTGACGAGTTGCAATTCGTCGGCCAAGTATGTGCCACATGCTCTATCGGATTGAAATCAGGTCAAAATGCTGCCCATTCCATACGAGTGATATCCTCAGATTGAAGGCATTCGTTTACAGTGTTTGTACGGTAAGTCATCCATAAACACATATTCTGCGCCCATGGCACCCTAAACAAACGTACATGTTGATTCTGAATGATGTTCCGATAAATTTGGCCTGTCATGATTCCGATTTGAACATGTAGGTCTGTTCTGGAACCTAGTATAATTCCACCCCAAACGAGCAGTCCTGCACTACCGTAATGGTCTCGTACAATGATGTTGTCTTGGTGGTAGTGGGTACTTGGAGTTCTCTGTATGAAAGGCCGATGTAAATTAGACTGCAAGCTAAACTTGGACTCGTCGGAAAACATCACATCAGCTCACTTTGACGATGTTCGCATTGCATGTTCTCTACTCCAGACTATCCTCTGCCGACTGTGAGTTGCCGTGAGTAGAACACATCTGATTGGCCCTCGAGCATATGTACCAATATGTCCCAAACATTTGCACACGATTTGCTTTGAAAATGTAATTGTGGCTGAAGATAGTTGACCAGAAAAATCTGATACTAGGTTCCTTCTGCTTCTTTTTGCAGTTATTTCCAAATATCAGTCTTCATTCGGCGTTGTAATTCGGTGGCGACCTCTACAGTAACGTCTACTGACATTTCCATCATTTTAGAATCGTTGCCAAATCCTACAAATTGCATTTTGGGCGATTCCATGTTCATCGGATACTTCCACCTGAATACGCCCATATTCGAAGCAGCTGATAATTTTACTACATGAAATCCTCATGCGTCCACTGTGTCATAACTATTCGGTTGTGGCACTGAATGGCTTATACAGAACGCTTGACAACAATTTTACTTCTTTGTAACCCTTCCTTAATATACACCTCTCTTTTACTCCCGTCATTGTGCCGTTCTATCTGCGTCATCTGATGGCTTCATGTAATTCTCATATTATTCTAAAAGATGTGTATAATAATCCTACAGGTGAAATTTTTACTTTAGAGTAGATTTCCGTGTGATTCTGAATTATCCCTAATTTATGGACTTGAGTGTATTTTGTTGATTCACAGTATTATTTCACGAAGTTTATGAATGTGTTTTGCGTGTATTTGTTCAAAATTGGTTTTCACATCTTCGTTACCCGTTTGAGAATCGTGTCCATAAACATAATAATTGAATAACACTTTCTTTTTTTAAAAAGGCCTTATGAAATCTATGACGAATCGTTGAAAATAATATAAAACGCTTCATATAGAAATAATATACGACTCGAAGTCTTTTCGAAGCAGCCAAATTCCAGTTATCCGAATTACATTATTTATCTAACCATCGATCGGATTTTCAAATCTTTAAATTAATTCTGGAAGACAATTATAAGGAAATGTATTATTTTACTTCTGGTTCCGATGAAGAACATGGAGCGTGGATGATGTTATTCGAATTCCATGATTTACTTGGAATTGGTTGCTTGATTAACGTCGTACTAGAAGTAACACGAGGGCTTTTAGGTGACGGACCTCCTAATTTTGAATTTCAGTCAAATGACGAGAAGGGCACCTGAGCAGGCACATACCTCTCCCAATTTCACACCACGCCAATTGGAGGACTTAAGAGTCTCGACAGATTTTACGTGCATCCGATCAGCTACACGGTGAATCGGGTCTTTAGCGGCATCAGGACTCGAAACCTCGACTCGACAAAAACCGCCGGTCGCGAGTCCGCTTCCACAACCAGTATTCTACAGCCGCTACGGTTTAATCGGAAAATTTTGTTGATAATTTTAGCTGCTACTGTATAGATCTGTTTAATTACAAAACACATTAGAGTTTATCCGTGCATAGAAATTTAGTTAAAATGGCTCATGAAATATTTCGTTATAAGATTTAATAATTTGTTTTGATATTAAAAGAGAAGTATTCTACGTTGTAGATTGTATTCAAATACGATTTGATTAAATTCTGTAGAGTTTTTTAAAAATGCATATTTATTTGGCTATTTTACGTCATTTGTAATTTTTAAATGTAATTATCAAACTTATTTTTTTCGTTTTATTTAAGTAATTTTTTGTGGATTTTTAAACTGTCTCGAATGACGAAAGTGAATATATTGAAAATAATTAAAGTTTTCTTTTGGCATTTGTCAAGTACTTTTTGTTTTATGATATTTTTATAAATTCTTTCATCTCTGTGCAGTTCTGAAGAAAATATACTATTCAATACAGTGCTATTATTAATAATTTTTAATGTTTCCTTATAATGTTTTTTTTTTTTTTTTCTTTTTAAAGTATCAAAGATTTTTATTCTCCTGTATTACTTTTAGATTTTTTTTAAAAAGAAAATTACTTTCGATTTGTTGGTTTTACTATCCTGTCCTTACATATAACACAAAGTGTGTTTTCAAAAAAAATTTTATTTAAAAAAGAAAAACACTTCAAGGTCTTTGTCCTGTAACGATTTCCTCTACAACATTAATCATTGTTTAAAAAAGTCATAGAAGTTAATATAAATCATTATCGAATATCGTTTAAGAAGAAACAAAAATTAATCGAGCATCACATAGGAAAAAAAAAAAGAATGGTATTTAAAGCTCATTCGAGAATAGACACAATCTTTTCTAATAATGATGTAATCCGGCTATAAAACAAAATCGAATAATACCAAAATGAGATTGTCGAACTTGTGGGAAAAATTACTGAAAAGACCAAACATGGAATTTCCTGTTTCGCTTCTAACTTCTGAATCATTCTTATTTAAAAGCTTCGAATAATAATAATAAAAGCTTATCTTTTGGGTTGTTTTTTGAGAATTGCTGATAGAAGAACTTGATTTATTGATTTCAAATGGCTCGGTATCGAGAGTAATGTCTTTAAATGAAATGCGAAGAGAAGAATGTTATTTTTCTGAGATGATTGGATAGTACGTGATGTCAATAAAAAAGTGTTTGTTCAAAAATTACGCTTATCAGTGCGATATGTGTCCCTTAACCTTTCGATAAAAGTAAAAATTACAGAAGTGAATGTAAATAGGATATTTATAAACGCAAATACATTTTCAAATTGAATTCGAAATTTTCTCCAACCACTATTCATGGTAACTGGGACTACGTTGGCCTTGTTGGTAATGTGTAAGAGTCAAGCAACGGATAATGTGGACTATATCCTTCTGAAGACTGACATGCGATATCATGAGGCCTTTGCATATTAAAATCATTTAAGCTGTCAATGTTGTTGTGTGGGGAAAAAAAGGGCAATTTTTGATGTAGGAACGGGTTAAATCGGGTTCCTAGAAAAACACAAAACATGCTCAATCCAACATTTTATGTTTAGTTTAGTTTATTTTTTAATCAATTTTCGAACTTATTGAAGTAAAATCAGGAATTTAATGTTGATAAACCATGTTGGTTCATTCATTCGTTGAGTTAGTTTCTCGTATAACTCTCTCAAACAAATTAGTCTTCGCTATCAGCGTCAAATCTGCTGCAAGAATCATGGGCACCATCTTTGTGAATGGTGTAAAATAACCATTGGTCTGTAGTTATGTGAGGCGCAAGTTGGTCGCAATGCACGCATAATTCACCATCTTCATTGTGGATAGAAGGCAGTTTGTCTACTGTTTTCTCCTCAGATGACGAGTTCTCAGCACTCTTTCTTTTCTTGCTCTTCTTTCCTTGCGTTCCTTCCTGATTTCCTCTCTAATGGCCGTCCTTTTCACTTTTTTCTGATAGATATTATCTCCTTTGCTGTTGTTGGACTTGGTAACTTCATTTTGTAATTTGAACTTGTAGGGGTATGAGGTCAAAATATCTGAAGAACCCTCGTTTCGGTTAATTTCTTTTTTATCTCATATTTTAGGTCTAGGAAAGGAAAAAAAATCTGGAGAGTTTGGTGGTAAGGTTTGTCACTCTGAACTTACCTAAAACCGGGTAGTGGTAGAATTAGGCAAAATATCATCTCCTCCACCACTAAGTACCTAATTTGCCCAGAGGACTCGTCACACCAAACATGGCGTCATTTGAAACGGGAGCAACTTAAAGACGTGGCAAAAGCGGAAAAACTTTGCAGAATAGCCTCATGAAACTTTGTGTCTCCTTCCTTGAATATAAGGCAAAGTATTTGCTACGTAGCTGATGAAATGGGCGCCTTCCAAACAAGTCCCCTCCCCCCCTACATTTTCGGAAAATACGAGGATATTTCCAGAAAGTATCGCTCTCAAACGGAAACCAACAGCACTCTCTTGGACATGTGAACAATTTGTCCAATCCTTTTTCATATGTTAGCCGAAATGTATTAGCACCTGCTAGAGAGAGAGAGAGAGAAAAGAAAGGAGTGGGGAGTGCACTAATTTTTACCCCATTTTCTTCTACGAATTCTGATGTCGCTTTCTTTAATTCATCTTGATTCGGAATGACTATTTCCGTTTTTCATTGCTCAAAGCGTAGGTTTAGAGATACAAAACAAAATCAAAGTCGATTTTAACAAACAGTCAATCTCAATGCTGGTCTTCGAGAGCGGGGTTTCAACTCAGGCGTCGTCCTGCTTGCTTGACCGTGGTTCAAAATTACCGGGGTTTGTTGCCAATTGCTCTCGTGTTGCGATGTTAATTAACTTTCGACTCAACTGAATCCTATGCTATTCGTTTTGATGGGTACCAAGCTTTTTTGGAAGTTTGGGTGGATAATTTCCAATTTTCTGAGAATCTATTTTTTTCTTGTTTCGTGTGTTTAAAGGGGGGGGGAAACTCTTGAATATCTTTAAAATGTAGCTGTTATATGATAGTGGATTAATATATACAATCATATAGCTCTGTTCATGATCTTAATTCGTTCCGAGATTCAGTTCACACACTGAGGCAATTTTTCTCGTTCAATTTAATGAAAATAGAATTAATTCGTTCAAATCTAATTTTCTTTTATACTCTCTCAGGAATTTTCCGGAAATGGGACGTCACATTGTTATTTAGTAGCTTATCCGTTCTGTTGGTCACAGTTTTGTTAGGATGTTGATTTTCAAGGAGTAGAGGTGGAGTAGGAAACTCCGAAGGTTGATTACACTTGAAAATTCGCGGAGGCGTGTCAACGGGAGTCTTAAGTTGTGCTAGAGAAAACATAACGTTTGATGTAAAGCTTTTCAAATGAACTCTTTGTGAATAGAAGCAAGATTTCTCTGAAAATCTTGTTCGTAAATGGATTTGTTTGTGAATAGAGATATGACTATCATCCAAAATGAAAGTGAAGTTTCCCAACCTGTTGATGTCGGTGCTAATCAAAGATCGCAATGTCTAAAATCTTTGAGTTCTATGAATTTGAGACTGAATCCTATCAATGGTGTTGCATAGAACATTGAAGACTGTTGTACATTTAAACTTAACTGCACTTTAAAGTGCCATGTGATGAGGTTTAAATTGGTGCTTCTAGTTCCTCATGATGCAGACAAGGTTAAACCAAGTCCATCAAGTTACTCACCCTCAAAAATTTCAATACCATTGAAGAATGTTCGTGTAAATAAGATTTATTTAATCCCGTGAAATCCAGAATATTGCCCGATGAGACCTGCTCTCTTTTCTTTGTGCAAATGTTGAAAACTTTACTGCATTGAAGAAGTATTTTCGATTTTATACGGTCTATAAACAGTCTGCGAAGAGCAGTATCCTCGTCTGCGTCTTTATAAAAATCCAGCAATGCATCAGGGCTTTTCCACCTTGTCAGTCGTGCAAAGGAGGAGAATGACTTATTTCATTATTTGATATCAATGGATAAAATGATAAGAGAGCAGCTTTCGTTCTCATAGAATGAGCCTGTAGCTCATTCTTTGGATTCTAGTGGTACATTTGCGACAGATTGAAGACTGATTTTGCCTCTATAGTGCTTATCCATTTTAGTTGGACTTAATGGAAAGGATTTCACGCCTTGGGTGGCTTTATCAGTTGTATACACCCCTAGTGTACTTCTCTCATTCCGTTCCGGGAGAATCCTCTCGCCACGATGAAGCGAGATGATTGATAATATAATCCTGGTTCAAAGTGATGCAATCTGTCGTCTGTAACCTGTAGTATGACTCTAGTGCAACATCAATCTTATTAAACTAAATTAAATTCAATTAAGGATTCTAATCTTGTGTATCTGTTTTTTTTAAATATAATTTTTAAATGTTTGTGATTAGCTTTAATAAATTTGTGAATTAGGAGTGTAAATAATCACAAATTAATGTATCTGCTTATTAATACGTGATATATAATACTGAAGAAATTGCATATAAATGTCGTGGAGATGTGTGATTATGTTTATAAATTAGTATAGCTGAGACACCATCTCTGTGAGTTGTTCGATCAGTTCTATAATAACGGTAATTTCTTATATTTAATTTGTCTGCAGGTTTAAGATGTGTCTCCTGAATGCCGATGATGTCTTAATTGTTTCGTTCTATTGTGATTATTTGTTTTTCCAAGTTTGTGTTTTAACCTATTAGCATTCCAACTCTGGAAACCGGGGAACCTTAGGGATAAGACTTAATAGGCATGGTTGGGTTGAGTGCTATCGAGAGGTAAGCTTAGTGATATGTTATTCTACTTATTCGTCGTAGGTGCAATATCAGCGACTTGATTATACCTGTATTGGCAACGCTAATGT
>BMAW01087095.1:355079-392689 GCA_019974015.1 Nephila pilipes
TGGGAAAAAATTGTCACAATGAAGTAATAGATTTAATTTTTATTTATTATTGTTTCAATTCCTGTTGAACGGGTATTCTAAAATTCGAATTCCTTGAAATAGATTTTTTCCCCTTTAAATCTGTTTCGCTTTTTACCTATTTTGATTGCATTTTAAATTATATAACGTTCCTTATCAATATATTGAGTATTGTAATCTGTGCATTATATTTGATCCCATAAGCTAATTCTCGTTGATGTAAGAAACATAATGAAATGTTCCATTTTATTTTTTGATAGATATACATCATAAATTTGATTTAAATTTAATTTATTTCGCAGAAATAATCGAATTTGATGATAAGGAAATAATAGGTAATTAATGCTGTTTTACTATTTTATTCCTGTTCTGCAATTTTCATTAATAGTTTTTCAAAATTCTATTTCCCCCCTCCCATTTTTTTTTTATGTTGTGTAATATTAAATCACGAAAAGTTTTTCAAAGAATATGTATTATTTATTTAATGATATTTACCAACACGTTTTATGAAGTATTTTCTTTTTCACATTTGCATTTTGATTTCTTTGGAGATAATTACACGATTTATTTTAATATAATTTTATTTTTCAAAGTTTAATGAATTTTCCTTATCTATGCATATCAATAGCGATTAATCTAAAGTTTCATTTCGGCTTTATTGGATGTGTATGAAAATTAAAGCCAAGAATCTAGAAATTGTTTTACGAAATAATAAAAAGTAATTAAAAGTAGTTCATAAGAATGTTACGTATAGCTGAAGATAAAATAACATGCATTATTTCCTTCCCAGAACTATTTTTATTGATTTTTATGTATAATGTTTCGAACAGACATCACACTGTTTTCGATAAGTGTTATAGAATTAAGTGCTGTATCCGCTAGAGAAATATTCAAAAATTAAAATCTTGCTTAGGTTTCATAAAACGCACATAAAAGTAATTTGATTTTAAGGCTGTCTTTGCTTAATGATAACGAACACGATTCAAACTCCATACATGTTAAAGAGAAAAAAATTAAACTTTTTATTAACTGTTTATTCATGTTAAAGACACGCTATCTTAGCGTGTAACTTGTTCAAACACTCTGGTTTATACTAATGTTGCTGACGTTAAGTTTGTCTTCGCATCTGGTGTGAATTATTGCGCAGGCGATTTTTTCATCTGGTGACAAAAACAATGAAAGTGACTTATTTTAATTTTAATATCGGAACATAAGAGAAAAGTCAGCACTTTAATAGTTTATTATCTTTAATATTTATCATTTGTTTTAATTTTAATATCTGAATATTAATTTGAGCTTTTTTTTATTATCGCGAAATCGTTTGTTTTGATTCGTCTTATTGTAAAGAAACTTATCTTTTTTTTTTGTGAATTCGAACACTTATACTTTGAAGGATTATTAAGTATTCTAAAAAATAAAGAAATACTGTTGTTTTTAGTCTAAGTATAAACATGCAGTGGTATTATGCGATGTATTGAGGACAATATACTACTGTATTCAGGATTATACTAAGTATCGGTACAAACCTGCGATGAATCTTCCTTGCAACGTTACTCTCATAAGGGAAAGGAAACATTTACAGAGATTTTATCTGTCACATTCGAAAGCTGTAGAAATGATCAACCTTGGCGACCTTTTTGCCAACTTTGCTAGGAGGCGACTTTGGCGACAAAATGATGGTTCTGGATAAAGCTAGAAAAGTTGCTGGAATGGTCTAGAAAACACTTGTCCAGTTGCTTTTTGCACTGCTTGTATCAACTAAACCAAAAGGGATTCTCACTTGGCTTAGTTATTAAGACGTTTTAACATCTGTCATCATTGAAGAGAGCCGCTGTACATCACAAATAGCATAGACCGCAAGTCAAGGAGAAGATGTATATGTTTTATATACTCGTGAACTGATATCATTATTGGAACAGTTTTCTATCTGGAAAGGTATTTAGAGTTAGAGACTTGTTCTTTAACATTAAGCGAAAATAGCTTCTATTTAATTTAGTACGAGAAACAAGACATGGACACCGAACTAAAATGCCTGTTATGACTAATTTGACACTAATCTCCTTATAATCAAGTTGCCATATTAAAGTCAGACTTCCATCCTGCTCGGTAAATGAGAAATGATTACATTCCTTTGACAGATAGATCTCAATCAAGTGGCAACTATTAAACTGACGACAGTAGCTGATTTTGCAAAATATCCCTACAGCGTTAGGTATTGTTATTAATCTCCTTAGTCAAGTAATAATTTGGATTAATTCCAAATATAAGACTGTGATCTACAAAGCATGATGTCACTAAATCTTCATCTGTTTGGAGATAATTTTGGGCATCGCCTTTACCAGTTAGTGATATGGGAGGAGTTATTGGGGATGTATTGTATGAGCAAGAAGGGGCATTTTTTTCTTCCGGTGATGCACGGAATCTGTAAGAATGTTTTCGCCCGTGTAATGATTAAGAATAAGACCCAAATTTGGAATGCTTTTCAGATAGAAATATGTTCTGATTTTATTGCCATTTTTTGACTTCTTTATGTTATAATGAATGTATTTTACTGTGCCTCTAATTTCTGTCTGAATTAGTCTATTTTTTCTTATGTAAAACGTGCCCTGATTTAGTCTAATGTTCTGTAATATTAAGTGATTTTTTTCACTTAAAAAGTTCTAGAGAAAATGTGTGCTTTTATGGAATGTTTCTAAATTTTAACGACTTTCCAAATAAATGGACATGTGTGCTACAACATTCCGAGTTTATATGGTGAGTGAGACAATTTTATAATGTTAAGTTGTTCGTGGTTTTCTCTTCACTAATATTGGGGACTTTTTGTAATATGAATAGCATACAATTACAGTTCCTTACCTACCAAATGAAACGTGATTAGGAAATTAGATGAAGATAAGAAATCTGATGAATTGAATTAAGGATAGTGATTCATAAGCAAAAAAAAAAAAAAAAAAAAAAAAGAAGAACTGAGAGGAAAGAGAAGAGAGACAGAGCATAGAGCGACAAGCTGATAGATGGTGTACATTGAAGTGAATCGTTTATATTGAAAGTAGTTAGAAATGACTTTTTATCAGAATAATAGGAGTCTAATCTGTTATCATTGAGAAGTACTTGAATTGGAATGAATGATGTAGTAAGCTAAGACTTTATTATTTGTACGTAAAATAGCACTAACTGAGTTAAGAGGGATTCCAAACAGAGCGATCTTACATATTCTTTGATAAATAATAAAGTGTTTTATCCGGCTCTTACATATCTTCAAGTGGAGTTTTGAGCTTATTGACTATTTAATTGACTGTAGAGTTAAACAATGAAGGAAATACGTTACAATTTTATAAGAATTCGTGATGATGTTATAGATACACCCATTTATTATTAAAATTTAGAAACATTCCGTGAATTTACCTCCTAACTTGTGAAATGAAAAACCCGTTTCGCATTATAATATAGAAGGATCACATTTAACTGTAGAAAAAGACAGACGTATTTACGCTAAAATGAGTAGTATTATAAGAATATGCTACTTTATGTTGAATAATGAGCGATATCAGATTAGGATTTTAATGCCAGAGTATTTTTTTTAGCTCAAAAAGTATTTCGAATTATAATCATGTTATTTAACATATCGCAAAGGCTGTATTAATTTACAAACATATTCCAGGATACTGACAAAAATATCGCGAATATCCCTGTATAACAGATTATACGGTTTTTCTTTTATTTATATGAGGGTTGAATCTCCGAAACTTGAACAGCTAGCTAAATGTGAGGACTAGAACGTGTTCCCTGCCAATTGCTAACAGGTAACGTTCGTTAAGACGGAATTTAGTTTTTACAATTTCTCTATCAAATAAATATTAAATTTTTATCTATATGCCGTGAACTATGGATTTTTATTTTTATTCAAATATATATAAGTTCTGTACTAAAATAATGAATCAAAATGCCTATTTTTCCAAAGTGAACAAATGCAACAAAATGCCTATCTACCCCAATTAAAGATAAGGATGGCCTTTCAATTTCTATCATAAGACTAACTTTCTACTATTGGAAAAATATCCTATGAGAAAACTTAATTTGAGATTCTGTAGAAAACGTATTTTTGGAAAAACTGTTTTTGTTAAAATATCGAAAACATATACCCACCTAAAAGAAATACAATTGAATTATGATAGATAGAATGAAGAGTAAAGTAATCAGATGAATATGTAAACATGAAAACAGAATGGTTAGTTCTCTTTTGGGAGTGAAGTCGAAATTCAAATTAAACATACTGTCGTGGGGTAGAACTAATCACTGGAACTTATAATCATACATTATGTTAATATTATGTTAAAAGCTGAAAAATATTAAATTTGGTATTCGAACTGAACGCTCGAATCCTGGATATTATATAAGTTTCAGATTTCTGCACAATCAAGCCTACAAAAACACATTTATTAAAAAAAAAGTGGATTTATAGACTTGTTAAGCTTGGTGAACTCTAAAAAATGAGAAATAGTAAACCAATTAGTACCTGGTTTTCTTTAATTAGAATTTATTGGTAACGGCTCGTAATTAGTGCTTCTATTTTTCGAATAAAAGACTGCTTATACTTAGTCTTAAAATTTCTGAGATATTACATGATATTCTGGAAATAATTGCACAAAATGCTGCTTGCTACAATAATACATAAAAATCATTGTAATATATGCTAATTTATTGCTAGAAAAATAAGTAAAAAATAACTTTTCCCTCATTAACTGAAATCTTTCGTCCATCAAAACTGTGAAACCTATCCATTTAGTTGAACTTTCCATTAAATTTCCCATTAACTGAAATCTTTCCCGTTTTCGGAAAAATAATTCAGCCGTAGCGTATGATTTCCGCGATGCTGCACGTGAGCAAGAAGTTACAGGGATGAAAATTAGGTTATAAATTCCACGTTACTTTGACTAACCGTTTTCAAGTTACTCAGTCTGTGCAAATGATTTTGTAATAACTGCGTTAGTTTTTTTTAAGGAACGGACACTATAGAATCAAATTAAAAAATGGAATTTTTAAATGTCTCTATGTTTCTCAATTTATCCTTTTGAAAAATAATCTTGAATTTCAGAATATAGGCCGTGTGACAGTATGGCTAAAGGTTGGAGATCAGTGTGTAGTCCATAAGACTGGGTAGAGATTAGTTTTTTAGGTAAAATCCTTCGGTTTCTTTCTCTTTTTTTGAACGAAAAAATGGTGTTATTAAACCTGCTGGCAAAATTCACTTTACAATTTAAGACGTGAATAACTTTTGTGAAAATAATTTTTCAATTTGTTATCAAAATATGAAATAACGGCTTTAGATTTTTATTGTAGAAAGATGTACAATTGAACACTGATGAAAATTGTCTAATGTTGTTATAAGAATAATCTTGGCTTCTTCTCACGCAGTGGACCTATTTGCGAAATTTACATTTAAAATGGCATCTTTCTAGGCTCATGCTATCGGCTTTGTTAAGTATTTCATTTCTCAAGGGTCTGTCACAGGTACTGCAAGAACTCGACTTGCAACCAGATCATATTTGATCGTGCCGAGGAAAGCATTGTTGGTAAAAAAAAAAAGAAGAAGAACATCGAACTCGTTTCGAAAATTTGAAATCAGTCCTCGCTGCACAAGATTTTTATTAATCAGAGGGACTTAACGGTTGTGTTTTCATTAATAATCATAAAACCCAATGCTCAGCTCAACAACAATACCTGGCACGAAATTCAACGGATATGGTAAGAAAATGTGACTGCATTTATGAATTGAATAGTTGTGCTCGGGTAAGAGATATTATTTTCATACTCAGTTCAAAAATATATATTATGTGTATAAATATATTCTATTCTAAAACATTAAAAATATATTGATTTTTTAAAATTGTCGAGGGAACTTTGGCCCACCTTTTTAAATAGGAATACGTGTTCGAATCCCCTTTTCACCAAAGGAATGACAGGGTATTATACATATTAAATCGGGCTTCAAAGTATTCAAATAAATCAACTTAAAAGTAAGGATAGTGAAGTACGAGATTAGATGTATCTTTGATAATAATCAGCTACATATCTTTAACTTGTTTTATTTATATTTTTATAACTAGCACTATCAGCATACATTAACACATTCACGACGACGTACTTTATTAAAAACTCGCAGCTTCACCTAAACTCGGTGGATTTTATAGCAGATAAAATCAACGTACGACTTGTCATCGGTGGTGCACAACGACTATAAATAACATACTTCACAAAACATGTGATATGTCACCAGTGTTGCACGACAGCTACAAATAATATTCTTTTCGACGAAAGATGTTTTCCAACCCCTTAGAGAGAGAGAGAGAGAGAGAGAGAGAAAGTAATTGTGACATTGGAGAGCCAGTGGCTGTTTCAAACCCTGGTCTAGTGGGTCCGAAGAAAAGTTGACCGGCGCGTTGCTGCGTCTATTCCAACCAGGCTGAAAGAGACGTCTCATTCGGGCTAGTTGATAAGGCGTTTTAACTTTTGGCGTTGTTGTTGAAGAGAGTCGGGGCAACTTCATATTCCATGAGATGTGTCACCGGTGGTGCACGATGGCTATAAATAACGTATTTCATAAAACATTCGACGTGTCACCCATAGTACATGGCCTTCGCAAATGTGTTAATAGTGTGGAGCATTTACTTAACCGCATCTTTAACCAAATATGTAAGTGGGGAATTCTACTTTTCTTAAAAAATCTGAACAGTGGGCTTGAATGGAATGGATCCGAGTCCAGTAGACTTCTAGTAACAGGATCCGAGTCAAGAATACACTCTAAGAATATCGCAACACAATTTCTTGATTCAATATAGTGATCCTATCACTCTCGCTAATTCCTCTGTGTACTCTTTCTAACATTTCTCTGTTACCTCCATTCTCTGAACCTCATACACTACACTTCTTATAAAGTGATGCTAATTAGCATAAGTCACGGTTCTTTCACAAAGCGATTTTTCAATTCAAGTATCATCGTTAAGTAGCCTCAAAGGTTAGTTATAGGGAAAAGCATTTGATAACGCGTTACAATCTCTCCTGTTAAAATACATTATTATTTGTAGATAGAATTTTTTTAAAAAAATTAAATAGTATGTTTTTCTTCTTAAATAGAACTGTTTTGAAGGTTGATTTCGGGTTAAATCACTTATTTAAAAAGGGGTTTTATTTTGGCCATCTTCATTCTTATGGTATGTTGATTTATCGCATCTTATCTTAAGCACTGATTTCCCGTGAGTATTGAATTTGATTCTTAAAGACTAGTTTGAATTTAGTCAGATTTTTTTGGTGCTTCTCACTTGTTTTTAATGTAGTGATTTTCATTTTAAATGGCTATTTTCGAAATCCACTGCACATTCCGAAATTCTTTAAAAAACATAAATAAAGTGTATGTGGTTTTCAAGACAATTTTTTTCAATGACGAGATAAAAAATTTCAGATAAAAAACGTTATATTTATATTTTTCCTTCACTCTAACGTAATTTTTGATTATTATTTTAATTCTTAGAAGCATCACATATGTTCAGAATCAAATCATTCGAGATAAAAACCAACGTTTTTATATGATGGCAAAGTTTATTAAAAATATTGAAATATTAGTTAAAACTTGTCTCAAATGTCTGAATATTGCATTGTTAGGCGAGGAAGAACGATTCCCAAAGTTTCAGAGCTCTAGCTTGATGGGAAGTTGGTTAAATTAACGATCGAAAATTTAATGACACACTGATACACACACACACCAAGTGAAATACATAAAGACGTTGTAAAATGGAATACATGATGTTTATATTTTCAGATACGTTTTTACTTTTAGTTTTACATTTTATGAGTGATTCACTCTTTTCGGTCGATTCTACTTTTAAAGAATCCTAAGTTCATTTCCTGAGGTTGTTTTTACAAATATTCGAAGAATATTACAGGATCTTGAACCTTGTGTATGGCAGAGATTCTAATTTTGGGAATCTCATTGCTTTTTTTCCCCCTGGAATGAATATCACTAACAATTGTCTCGTGAATCCAGCTTGGAGTACGACGATATTAAAGTTAGGATATTATCTAGTTTCTCGAATTTCAGTTGCTCCTTCACGTATGTTAATTTTTTTTTATGCTAAATTATTATTTATCTCATCCTGAGGTTTACTTCTGTCTTATCGCTGAAATCTCACAGTCTTAATTTTTTCGTTCTAAATGATTTTGTTTATTTCAACTTGAAATGTTTTTTTTTTACCTTTGAGCCTTGCCTTAACCTCCAATATATTCATTTTTTACGCTAAATTATTATTTATCTCACTTCAAAAGAGTTTAAGAGTTTTCACTATCAAAAGAGTTTTACTTTTGCTTTAACTTTGAGATATAACTGAATCTCACATATTTACTTTTTACACTAAATTGTTTACTTCATCCTGATATTTATTTTTGTCTTATCTGTGAAATATATCTTCATTTTATGCATTTCATTTTATTTATATCATAACCCTCCCCCCTTAATTATTATTTGAATTTTCCTGAGATTTACTTTTGTCTTTACTGATATTCTGTGAGATTTTATCTTGTTGGAAAAAATCGTAGCAAAATCTTGACTCAAACTTTTTTCCCCCGATCACATGAGTATATTAAATTTGCAGATTATGTTGCTATGTTAACATATTAGAAATTTTGAAACGCGAATGAATGAATTACGTTATTTTCTAATTTATTCGAATGAGCTCGCAATAGTTTTCTGATAGCTCTATAATTTTCAATTATAATGCCACAATTAAAAATTTAATTCTATAACTGTTTTGTTTCATGTATCCAATCCACTGTTTATTATTTTTTTCAATAGTAATTTTCCAAATAAATAATGAATTCCTTTGATCCCTTTTTAATGGGGGAACCGCCTTTTCTTCTTAAATTTTAAATGGAATCATTCTTTTAAAAAAACATTGAAAAACTAATTTTATTCGGAATCATTAATCAATTAAAAGGTCTAAGTGCTGGTGCCTTTATTTATTTGATAAAAGTAAAACTTGAAAATCTATTGTTTTCACGACCATTGTAATCCACTATTGTTCTTACGAATGGTCTTGTTAATGATAAATGTAACTACAACTCGTTAAAAAACAATTGAGTGCAAGTTGTTTGACAAAAAAAAAAAAAAAAAAAAAAGTACCCATGTACATATGTTTGTTTTAAAACCACCATTATTTAATAATTTCCCGCAAAGAAAGAAGTATTTTTTCTATTTAAACGTAATAAAATACGATGTTCATCTCTGTGGAAAAAAAACTAAATTGTGTTGGGGAAAATAATAATAAAGGACAGTAATAAACTCATCTTCCAAAAAAAAATCTGTTTTAAAATTATACATTTGTTCCTCAAAAACCACCGACGAAAAAACAATAAGAGAAAAAAAAAAAAAACAATACCACTTCCTCCTTTGATTGTCATTAGAATCATCATTTTAACGGATTTACACCATGAAAAACCAGCGACAGATGCAACCAATTAATGCCCGGAACTGTTCTGTAACGAGGAAAAATTACAAAAAAATTCGCCAATTCCAAAGAAAGTCAAAGGGAAAAAAAATCGCCAGGGAGAAAGAGAAAAAACAATACTCACTAGGAATAAGTGTTTTGACAGATTACAAAGATAGGAGAACGTTTAAACCAGATTAAGGCTTGTAAGACCGCATACGTTAAACCAGCTTAGGACACGTTTCCTTTGCCATTAGATGGTAAAAAAAAGATGTAACTTCTGCTAGTAGAGGTTAATGGCCCAACATGTGTGCATCCACCCCTGAGGTGTAAGTTGGTGCATTAAGAGGTACAGAAAGGGGACCGGCAATTGCAGAAAAAATAGAGGGGCCCTGGAAAAAGGGGTATTCTGGAAATCGTTCATCGCTCTCTGGAAGCAGGTGGTACAGCGAGTTCTGTACCGTTAGGCCCTAAAACGTGGATGAAACGTTGCGCAAAGGGAAGGAGGGGGGATGCTGCAGATTGACAGACAGGGGGGAGCGGATATCTGTATTTTACGAAATTCTCTTACATGAAAGCATTTTTCATCCCAAAAGTTCGAACTTAAAACTTCGTGGTTCGCGCTTGGAGGGATCTGTATCACATTTGTAAATCGAGCACGTTTTGCGCGGCATGATGTATGGGCGGAAAGTATGATAAAACATTGGTTATCACTATTTTCAGGAGAAGCTGTCTTGATTTAAAGGTGTCGAAAATCAGCGTTTTCGGGAAATTTTTACTAGATTCTTTCTGTTGCCGCCACCTGCGTGATGGCGTTGCTGTTTCATTTTTCAGTCTTATCATCGTCCTACGGACAGCTGAATTTGAGAATTTAGAATGATCGAGTTTCATCATTTTTGTTATTTGGTTTTATTTCAAGTTTTGAAGAACTCAAAAAACGGGATATTGGCATCAGCCGTTAGTTTTAGAAACCACAACATGACGGCAAAAATCAAAATAATGCTTGACCGTATATCCATATTAAAGTATATCAATATAGTGGGTATATTGATTTTTTTTGTTCAGCTGAATTCGTAAATTTTTGCTGTCTCGACTGCAACAATATAATCTTAAAATTGTAATGAATTGTTAGAACTAGTAAGAATCAATTTTAGATAAAACCCAGATATTTCTTTCTTTTTTTACAAATAAGTATAGATATCAAACCAACTGTGTGTTATTTTATCCTGGGTGTGCCAAAAACCATGTAACAATTCAAGACGCGAATAATTTTAGTGAAAATTAATTTTTGTTTGTTTTCAAAGTCTGATATTCAAGACTTAGAATTTTAATTACGGAAAAATATCCAACTTAACAACGTTTAAAAATTATCCAAAGTTACCTTGCAAATAAAGGTTCCCTTGTTTCACTCAGATGACATATGTGTGTCATTTTCATTTACGATGGCACTCTTCTAGGCACAGGGCATTCATTGGTTTGGTTAAACGTTTCGAGATGCAAGAGTCTGCCAAAGATACTCAAATAACTGGAAGTCCCTATTCGACTCGCTACCAGGCCAATCTTGATCGTGTTCAGGAAAGCATTGCCGAACCAGGAACATTAACTCGATACCGATCTTGACAATCTGGAATCAATCCTGATCTTATTGCACCAGATTTTTTTTTTGTTTTGTTTTGTTTCATAGAGGTACCTCAAAGACTCGTCACTTGCCATCTTTAGGCAAGTCCGGGCATAATGACCCTGAGATATTTAGTGATCTTTTTTTAGGTTTATTATTTTTTCGAAACCTGGGTAATTCGCCCTCAGGATATCCTAGCGACCCTTTCTCTGTTTTTGACTTTTTATACTCCTTATTTATCGATGTATAGCCACATATGGCTCTTGCGCCATTAAACTTTACCCTCACTCACTCGTGTTTTCATCAATATTTCTAAAAACGGTGCTCACCTTAAAACCAATATTCGTTTAAAAATTCCAGGAATATAGCAGGAGATATTTCAAGCTGTTAGAGAAAACGTAATGGAAAGAACCCGTTTTTGCGAATTGGAGAACGGGCCTCTAAGAAATATTGCTCTTCATATTTAATTCAAATTTTTTCCCCAAAAAAGTATGTATAATCCATACATATAAATAAATGTATTCCACTAATAAAACATTAAAAATTATATTAATTCAAAATTGTAAAATGATTTTTGCCTCACCCTGTGTGATATGTCTGAAGCAGTAGTCAAACATACATGTATTGCCACGTGCACTCACTTGGTGGCCTTTTTAATATACGATATACTCAAATAATGTGTCAAACACACGAAATAACTAAAACTGTTTCAGTTTTGTATTGATAACCTTCATTATACCATTGAAAAATATATAAAATAATTTTCAAATTTTCTTTTATTGATTTGTTTGCCTGTATTACTGGCCGGACTGGAAAGGTGGAATGCTGGATGATAGTTGGAGAGTACTGTATTCTAATTAGAATTTATAACTAATAGCTGCATTGCTGTAGAACCTGCTGTTTTCAGGGGAATTTACTTCATCTTTTTTCCGGTTTGGAATTAAAATATTTTGCTTTCCTATTTGTAAATAATTTCCACTGTTGTAATTTTTTAAAAAGAAATCCCTGTTCTGTTTTCTGATTTTTTTTTTAAAAAAAATTATTCCTTATTTTATGTTAAGAAAATCGATGCTATTTTATTGTTCGATCGGCGTCTTCTTTTAATAAAAAAAACTATTTTATTGCAATACAAAAGTGAATTTCTCGCAAGACCTTGATTTAAGAAAATTTCCGTGTTATTTTAATTTTGAATGCCTTCTATAATGATTTTTTAAAAATTTAAATGGTTTCATTTATGAAATATATTTTATCCTTTGCTTAAAAGAAAAAATAATCTCTTAATTTCTTAATCTTAAAAAATTTTTCTTAACCAAAATATAAAGTAAAGTACAAGAACATTTTCAGCGAGATTGTTTTTTGGATTTTCCCCTTCCCACTTTGTTATGTTTATCTTCGTTTTTTATTTTTCTATCGAGGGTATTCATATTGATTCAAAAGATTGCATATAACTTTGGTTTTTTTTTTGTTTGTTTCGTTTATATTCAAATTGAGTCATATGCTTTTGACTTATAACAATATGTTGATGTATTTCGCAATTAGAAAATCCTTGAATAATTTATTAGAACATCATCGTTATTTCGACTAAGATATTTGCTGTTGATATACATACATTAATTTTCATTTAATGGTTCTGTTTTATCGCATTTGTAAGGTTTTCATTTTCAGAGGATTTTAGTTATAACCTGCATTAGAGAACTTTCGTCCGAAATGTCAATAAGGATTATGCATGGGTATAACAATGTTTTTAATTAAAAAAAAATTTGTATTGGTCATCTGTTGTGCTTCGTATTAAGGATTTTGCACAGAATCTTGTCATATATAACTATTAAAAAAGCACTTGAGTTGAATTTTTTCTTCTTTAGACAAAGATAACTCTATGCTTATTAATCCTTCAGTTTGTACATGTTCGGTTTGATACATATTTATAAACATGGGTGATGCCCCACCGGAATACCCTTGCGATCCTTCTTTATTTTCGGCCTTCCTTCTTTTCAACCAATTTTGGTCTTTTTCAAATTTTGGTCTTTTTCAAATTTTGGTCTTTTTCCAATTTTTTCACACGTCTGGATCACAGATTTACCTTGTTTGGTGCAGTTTAGTCAGATCTGGCTTTTGCGCCAATAAACTTCACTATCACATCACATATAATTTATTGATACATATTTAATTTTTGTTTAAATATTCAAAATGCTCATGTGTCATAATAATCATTATTATATGTTATTTCTTAATTAATTTATTTATAATAGTTATTATCAGGTTATAATTTTCGATCAGCAATTTCATAATGCCATTTATATTTTCTGTGAATCTTTCGATTCAAGCATAATTTAAGCTGAATTTTCCTTAAGTTTTTAAACATTTTATTTGTTTTTAATCTATTTTATTCTTTAATATGAAATATGTAGTATTGGAGGTAGACGTGCCAACAAAAAATAGTATAAGTTAGTTATTTTTAACTCGAATATTCAGTTTCGAAGCTTTTTTCAGTGAAATTGAATTGTTTGCTATTAATTACACTTAAAATAATTTTCTACAACATATTCTGAAATTAATTAAAACCTATACTTATGGGACTCAGTTCGTTTAGTTTAGAGTAAAAATTTCAATATTTATCTTTTTCATGTTATGTAATAATTCAAATTACTTAAAAAATTATGTTTAAAATGATTATCATTAACTCTATATAAAATTCTAATTCGCAAATAGATCAATTTTTTAATTACTTAGTTATAAAAAGTGAATTATTTCTCAAGTGATTTTATTTGTTAAATTTAATTCTTGTTTTGTTTTGAAATAAAAAAAAGGATAATGCATTGCGATATTGGTTTTATTCCTTCGTATTAATTGCAAATTTTTTGAATGATAAAATATTTTGTTTTTCGATGTCAGAGAACATATTTTAATATTTATAAATAATATAACCATGAATTGTATAATAAAACAATTAATTTTAGTACATAATGTTTATTCATTTTTTAAAATGCAGTACAACTAAATTACATTTTTATAGTTATACATTTATTAGAAGAAAGATACATACCCATTTTGTTTAAATTTATAAATGTAATATTTTTTTTCTGAAGTGTTTTATTATATATATTTAAATAAAAAATATAATTTTATTCTGATTTTGTTTCATTGCTTATATATTTCATTAGTCAGTTATATTTTATTGATATATTTAAATAAAATTTGACAATGAACTGATAAATAAAAATAAATTATATTTGACTAAATTAAATTTGACAATGAACTGATTTATTATAAATTTTTTGCTGAATTGACTGTTTATTTCCACGCTTTGAACGTTACGAATTACTTTTGATTTCATATTAATATATAATTTTAAAACTTTATTAATGGAGAATTTTTATATTTAACAATAATTAGATTATTAGATTGTGGCATTTAAAAAAATTGTGCCAGATATATTTAAGTGCAGTAAAAACAATTTCTTAAAATATTACAGTTTTAAATTTTTTATCACTAGCGCAATTTTAATTATACGAATTTATATTTTTATTTCTTGTTTCATGGAAAAATTTAAATTTAAGTTTGTATTTAAAAACTGCTAATTTAATTTAATAATTAATCCTTAAATTAGTTTCATATGTGTAGAAGTTTAGTTACTGTATTAGTTTATAAAACTTTGCAGATTTCTTTTTTCTGGGAACATTTTCTCTGCATCTGTTCTCGGGGAAGAGAGTGCAACCTATAAAAAAGAATAACTCATTAAAAAATATCTTTGGCTTATAAATACGTAATGTTTTTTTCAATGTTAGATTCAATATTTAAATCACATTAAAAAGATACTCCTATTTGTAATTGTTAGATAGTAATATTTGTGGAGGTGCAAATAGTAAATAATTTCATGATAAAAACCTTGCCCATTAACTATTTTTTTTTTTAATATTTTGAATTTTAAACATTTGTAAATTGTATTTTTTTTCTGAATATTATTATAAAATAGCGAAAACAATTATTAGAAAATAGCAAATGTTTTCTTATGCAAACAAATATAATTCAGAATAATTCAAAAAAAGTGTAAAATTAATCTACCAAACGATATTTTGAGGAAGTTCCAACAGCTAGCAAATGTTTATTTATTGTTTATTTTTGAAAATATTTTGCATACAAATCGCAACAATTCCTCTTAAACAGCATTTAGGTGGATCATTTTCAACATTTTGAATACGAAAAGATTCATTTTGAGAAAAATGGATAATCAAAACGAAGGAAAAGTATTATTTCCTCTTTAAACACACCGCACGTACACAAAATATTAAACGCATGAAGAAATAATTGTTTTGAAGAAGTTTTTGTTGTTAATGATAGAAAACTGTTTATAGATCATTTTCAATGAAAAACTTTTTTTTTTGTTTGTTAATTTTGCATTTTACAGTTTTCATTATCTCTTAAAAATTCAGGAAAAAAAAAGATTTTTATTTATATATTGAGGGAAAATTTCTAGATTTCCTTACTAAATTAAAATTTGAGATAACATTTTCATACTCGTATTGTTTTAAATTACTTAAATTTGAGCATTAATAAACGTAATCGCTTAACATAATTTTTAGTTAACTCTATTTGTGGATTAATGCATTTATTATATTTCAGAATTTTTCCTGTTTGGTAAACACAAGCATGATAGTTTATGTGTTCGATCATCTCATTTTTACTTGACAACCCTCATGTACAATAATTCATAAAGAAAGAAAGATTAATACCTTTATTCTCTTGTAAGAAAAATATATAAGAGGCATAACTTACGTTCATGAGGGTACGTGAGACATAAGTTATTGGCTTTAAATTATAAATATCAGGGAAGTCCTTGAGTGTAACAAATGGCACTTCTTTCTTTGTTGTTTTATCAAAGGGTTAAATATTTTCAGGTTAAGTACAATCAGACGTAATTTCACGATTTTATGTTTCAATATTTTGAATTATCCTTCCGATTATAACAAGTTTTAAATCTGCTCTTTAATATTTTGAGCATTTTTCTGCTCCGAATCAAAATATTTCATTAATAAGGTGTCAATTATGTTGCAGTAATTAGAAATTAATATTTATAATTCATATTTTTCATCCTTATTTTTTTATTAAGCTTAAGTAGCAGACAATTTAGAGGCTAATTAAATTTTTAAAAACTAATTAATTAGAGGCTAATTAAATTTTTAACTATTTAAAAAAGGAATGCAAAATATGTTTGAAATATTTTCGTTTTTAAAGCGACTAATTAATTTATTGTGGAAAAAAAAACTTTGCATTGTGATTTTACACGAGCATTTAGATAAGCCAATAGCTATGCTTTAAAAAAACTAATAAAAATTATTAGTATTTTTGATAACTGTCATACACTCCACACAATATAAATTCTGTTTGAAGACTTTTTGTTGAAAATAAAGCTTCTACCAACAAGAACAGTAACAAAAAGAATTAAACGATTATGGTATAACAATCCAAATTATCCATTTAAATATTATAAATAAAGTAAAAGATTAAACACTGAAAAGGACAATATTATTCTTTTCGGATGTTTAAAATTAAAGCAAATGATAAATTATGAAATTAAACATGTTTTAAGATAAATTCAACTGTTGCTGCCGTCTAATGAATATAAAATAAATCTTTACTATTTAGTCTAATTTTAATTCTATTAATTAAATTCAATGAGGGGACTACAGTTCAAACTGAAACTGTTGTGAATCAGTTTACAAAAATCAAACTAAATTAAACAAGTCGCATGCATTTCACAATTTATTTGACTTTTGTATGACTCTTATTCTTTTTAATGTTTGAGTATTGTATTCAAATGAGATATATTCCAATTTACATTCATTTTAAAATATCAATTCATTAAATAACTGTTATAGAAAACAGAATTGCTCTCTCACTGGTAATTCTTTTAAAACTAGATGTTTTGTAATAAGCCATCTTTCAAGCGGCCATTTTGGTTTAAAAAATTTTTTTTGGCCATTTTTTTTTTTATAATTTTATGGATCTAAAGAATTTTTTGAAAAAAGTAAATATTCAACACCTCGTTTAGCGCTACATGGATTAACGCGGAATCGCGTGGTCATTTTGATTTGCTTTCACTTGCAATTTCTTGCCAAAACAATAGTTAACAAAGGGGTTATTGTTTTTGGTTATGTATAAATTGCTGCCCCGATCTCTTTTCAAAATAAAACGTGAAATGCATGTGATTTGTTTATTTTCCATTTTATGGAAGTAATAATTACATTTAGTTACTTGTTAGTTTGTCTTTAACTTTAATTTTCTTATTACATTTAGCTTAAAATATATTCAATTTAATAATTTTTCGTTTTCTTTAATTTTTGTGTCTGGAATGAATACTATTGCCCGTTTCCATATTTTATCGTTTAATTCAATTCTAATTTTTATATGACTAATTTATATTGTTAGAACAATTAACATTTTTCTTATTAGTTCTAAGATTAAATTATTATGTTTATACCAAAAAGAGATTAAACAGAGAAGAATATATATATCATATGGTAATACTTTTGCGCATGTATATATTAATATCCATAATATATAACATACAAAACATGCACATATGTTTACTTTTGTAAATTAGGTAACGCGGATGCACTGTTAGCTTTATTCACTTTGATTAGTCGCAAAAACTAAATCAAAATTTCTTGTTTCAGAGTTATTGAGTTGATCTCTGAAAAACTCTAGAAATTTTTATATAAAGCGAAGGAAAACCAGAACCTTCATTACAAAAAGAAACATCATATCTATGTGTCCATGTTTATGTGTATTTAACATTGTGACGTATTCTTTCATTACTTCACTCTACATCCACCTTAAAGTCTAATTAAATTGTCAATAAATTCAAGACTCCAATTGAAGATACGTAAGGAAAAGAAAACACAGTTTATTATCTAGCAACGAATATACAAGATCGATCTCTCTTTCGAATCCTTCTTAACTCGGTCAATACTGATTTATCTTCTAATAATAAAGGATCAGATTACCAAATCACTCGTTCCGATTCAACCCCTTCTTGTTTATAACAGATCCCACTCTTGTCACTTCAACTAAGAGTCATTTCAATCCAAACGATTAATTTCGATGATTTAATCCAATTTACAAATATCTATTAGCTTTTCGTTATCCTCTATATCCCTTCCTTTTCCTTTTAATTCTATTTCGCTTATAAATAACTATATAATTCAATTCACTGCACTTCTTACCTTCATCTAATGTACATTTGCATGGCATGGAGTTGCAATTGTATGCAATGCAAAATACCTAACAGTTCCCTATGTTGGTGAAGAGAAAATCTGAAATAACCCAATGTCACAGTATATATTATAGGCAAATTAATGTAGACTTAAAATTAAAGAAATATACGTGTTTCTTTTTGACCACGAGTTCTTTTTTCCTTATTTATTATTTTTTAAAATGACCTCGTTTAACGCTTTTTCATTCAGAAATCTGTGATCTAGTAACGTATCTGAAGCATTAAACGAGATTTTCTATTGCAAGAATGCAATTTGTTTATCTGATTAATGTGAAATTCATAAAATGGTATTACTATTTGAAATTTAAACGTGCGCAAATTCAATGATGGACTCGGATTCGTTACGATATGATAGCATTATCCTAAGAATTAGAATTTAAGCAATTAAGATAGCGAATTTCATAAATACATAATTCGGATACAACCCACGAACAGAACAACCTCATTTATCCCACGAAAAGCACACGCACCCCCTCGGAGGCTCGAAGCAGCCCATCTCACAAATTGGGCAAGATCTATTCCAATAGCTCGAGTCCGTTGTGTTGTCAGTGGCTGTGTGCATTCTTAGCATAAGACTTGCCTCTGAGATGATCCACCCCACACGCACTGTTACCTCTGAAGATATTAACTCTGTTGAATCAAGCGGGTGGTTGTGTCTGCATATATAGTTACTTAAATGACTCACTTAACTATATCTTGCTCATCCGTCAGTCGAATTGGCACTTGATTCGGTTGAGTTGTGGAAGTAGTTACGTATGGCGTCGCAAGGTAATGTTTTGGAGGATGGGGAAATTAGGGTTGAATTTATTAATATGTTGGATAAGATGATAGCATCGTTATTAAATAAATCGCCGAGAAATTTATTGAAATACATAAATTATTTTTGGCTTGGTTAATTTAGATAAGTGTTTTTGGTAAAGAAGTTTGAAAAAGAAATTTTGGAAAATAAATGGTAAAGAAATTCTGAAAAGTTATGATTTGCATCACAGGGTAATGTTTTGGAGGATGGTGACATTAAGCTTATTTGACTATATTGTTTGATAAGATATATCATTACGGAATCAATCGCCGAGAAATTTATTAAAATACATAAATGAAATTATTTTTTGTTTGGTAAAATTAGAGAAGTTTTGGTAAAGGAATTGCTGCGAACTTTGGTGAAATTACGTATGGATTCGCAAGTTTATGTTTTAGAAGATTATGAAATTTAGATCAAACTTATTAGTATGTTGGATAAGGTGTAAGTATCATTACGGAATGAACTGCCATGAAATGTATTAAAAGTTGCAAAGGAAATTATTTTTTGTTTGGGAGAATTAGATAGAAGTTTGTTAAAGAAGTTTACTAAAGTTATGTCAGGTGCGTGAAGTAATATTTTAGAGGATGGTGAAATTAGGGTTAAACTTATTAGTATGTTGGATAAAGAAGGATGTAAGTATCATTACGGAAAGAATAACACAAAATGTATTAAAAGTCCAAAATTAAATAATTTTTTTGTGTGGTAAAATAAGAGAATGGTAAAGAAATATATATAGCTTCGCAAGGTAATGTTTGGGAAGAGGATGAAATTAGGCTTAAACTTATCAGTACGTTAGATAAGATGAAAGTATCGTTATTGAATGAATCCAATCCCCGAGAAATTTATTAAAAGTCAAAAATTAAATCATTTTTTTTTTGTATGGTAAAATTAGAGAAGTTTGGTAAAGAGAGAATTTGTTAAAATAATAAAGGAAAAAGAATTGTAAGTAGAATATATACATTTTAGGTAAGTGTATTCTTAAATCTTCAAGATCTCTCACCTGAGATTGATTTTTATTTTTAATACTATAGACAAATAATTTTTACAGATTTTTGTTTATTTATCGAAAGAAAAAAAAATCCAAATCTTACAAAATAAAGCAGAAAAAAGAAAGAAATGTAAATCATCCATTCTCAATGCCATTTTTGAGTGAGACGATTTTTTTTATCTGCATGATCAATGTACAACAAAGTTTCTGTTCCGAAAATGTGAATAAAACGCACTCACTGGTCTGGAATAAAATGTTGTTTTACTAGAGATACGAATGGTACACACGCGCAACATCATCTCAATTTGAAAGTTCTAATTTATTTTTACGTAAAATACAAAAGGCAGCAAATATTGCAAACGATTTCCTTAAAAAAATCAGTTTTATGAAAGGGCAAAATTAGTTTACCGAACGATATTTTGAAGAAGCAACTAATAATTGGAGTTTATTACTCTCGATTTTGGCTTTAATAAGTGCATTGTGGAAAAAACTGAACGAATACGAACAAAAATAAAAATCGATCCTCTCATAAGATTTAGGAATATATGCTTCTAATTTAGATATATTCCTTCTTAGGAATATATCTAAAAGTCAACTTTCTATAAAAGTATTCAAAACAAGATAGCAGTCACAAATATTTCATTTAACATTAAATAATAATGAGAATAAGTTTTTATAAAAAACTGAAAAAAATAATATGTTTTAAAAGAATTTTGATGATATTTTTGTAACAACGAATTATGTTTTCTAATAATAAATTTTTGATCATAGTTGTGATTTTTATTTTAGTCAATAAATAAATGTGTTGCTTTATTTTTTTTGCTTCATATTGGGAATTATAACATAGTTATACCGCAGAAACGGAACGCATGTTAATGTGTGTCATATATGTACTGATATTTGTAATTGTGTCCCATTTTATATACAATGAAAATATTTAGACGGAAGTAACTGTATAATGAAACTATGATAGATAATTGAAATTTTACAAGTAAGTTACTCTAAAAAGAAAGAATAAGCACTCGGAAATATTTGAGTGTGAAAGATTGAAATCTTTTACATAGAACTTTTAAAATGTTTATTTTGAAGACTGAGACTGAAGTTTCTAAGGAAAATCATTTTAAGTAATACAATAAACGTATGAACAAATCGCTATCTCAATTTAATTTCTCACCCAACGAAAATAATTTTTTTAGTTTAAAAAAATCGTCACTGTTGTTTTCAACGTGTTTTAATTGCAAGAATTCGCATTTTAATCGAAATTACGTCCTTTTGTTCTGTTTAAGATTTGGATTTGTAGTTCAGTTTACGGTTTTAAATTACCTTTTCATTTTAATTTTTTCCATTTTTAATTGATGAATTTTGTTGTTATCTAAAATTTAATGAAAACTTGTAGAATGATTACTGATAGTTCAACGAAATGAGGTTTGTTTTGATCGTTATGATTAGTTTTCAAGGAAGTATCCATTCAATATTAAACGATGATTGTTTCAGGAATACATTTCGTATATAAACGTTAAATGTGTGGTTCGTTTCAATACATAATTAATTTCAATTTGTTGTTTTACTAGTGTTACTCTTAGATACTTTTCTTACTGCCATTAGGATTATAGAGCGAAGCATGTTTTGCAGTTTTCATTTATATTGACCTTGTAACTACCTCTATTCGGTTTTTTTTAAACAAAAAATATTGTATTTTACAATGCTATTCTTTGTTTATGATATCGCTAATGTTTTTTTTTTTTTTAAGTATTCAATAGGAATTTTACCTTATCAACTTAATTCTTTATCAACATGAAGTAATTTTCATTATTTACTTCATATAAATAATTTTTCTGTTTTTAAATATTTCTGTTTGATCGCTTATAATTAATCTGAACAATTTTCTCTCATACATTTTGATATTGCATTGAATAATTTCTTTTTAAAATTAAATTTGATTTTTATATTAAAACACAGAAATGGCATTTAACGTTTGTTAAGTTTTAAAATTTAATTGAAATTTAGGTATGGTATTCTTTTCTTAATTAAAATTCATTTTTTAATTAATGAGCAAATGTTTTTTTTTTATAATATGAGTAAAATAATGTTATAAATGCTTCCTTTTTAAAAAGATAATAATTATCTTCATTCTATGTTATATTTACGACTATAGATTCAACCGTGTTGTGTATTATATTTAATTCTTCAACCGACTGAAAATACGAGTTCTTTTTACACTTAAATTCAGATACACTTAATTTTAATGTTTACAAAATAAAGATGTTAAAAATTACTAAAATACAAATTTCTTGTTTAGCTTGAAATTATTTGGAGAATCTTGGGAAAAAAAAGATTTTAAAAAAATCTGCCATGCCTGAAAAAAAATGTGTCGTACGTTTTGGATTTATTTCTTAATTCATTCGCAAATTTAAAAAGAAACTATACTAATTTTTGAAATTCATGAACTTAATTATTACTTTGTTGTTAATCATTGACAGATTAAGAAATTTTTCCAAAAATTAAATTTGATTGTCAATTTAAAGGATAACTCGATAGGAATGTCGAGATAAATTATGGAACATTATATAAATTTTACACATACATAATCATTTAAATGTCGTTAACAGCATTTTAACTTCTACGTTAGTGTTATCAATAAGTCTATTCTATTTTCCCTTACCTCTGTTCTTAAGCTGAGCAATTTTAAATATCAAATAAAATAAAGGTTTTTTATCACAATATCTTCAATTTTGTGTTTCTGTTAACCACTACAGGCGCTATTGTTTTAGTCAACAATAAAATGGTGTCACTGATTATTTTTCAAAACATATTAAATATGCTTGTGACTTGTTTACTTTCATTTTACGGCAACAATAATTACATTTGGCTCGAAATATATTCAATTTAATAATTTATCAATTACTTTTATTTTAAAGTCGGAAAAGATTATTATTGCCCAGTTCAATATTTTATTGTTTTCTTTAATTCTAATATTTTAAATTGAGTGATTTAACAATAATTTTTTTTCGTCAAAAAAGTTACTACCTTTGATGGCTAAATCTGTTCTTTGTAGAATTTTACACGGAGCATTTTTTTTTTTTTTTTACTCTGCCTTATAGATTTTGAAGAATGTTTTGATAATTTTTTTTTTTTTTTTTTTTGCATAATCTTTCAAAACGATATTATTTGTATACGAGTGATACATCTAAGTTTGTAATAATAATATGTAAAGAACGATATTAGGATTTATAAAAAATACAGCAATTTTTTTTCGGCATTTTTAATGGATTTATTTCAAAGAAGTCTTTAGATGAAATCGGGAACTTCAAACCTATAAAATCACTTTTTAAGACCCAGTTCTTCGCAAGATACTCTTATAAAAAATTAGAGGTATTTTATGTTATATTAAACTGCCCATCAAAGCTTCCACGTGGCATAATTTAAAAATTTAGAGTGTGAAATCTTAGTTAATGTCCTTATTATCTGATTCGGATTCAGATTTCGAAATTTAGCCGTCAGTAGCCCGCAACAGTGCGATTCTGATCAAATGAAATAATTTAAATTAAATCTATATTTTTAGAAAGATCGTTGAACCGCCCATTGGTTAATAATAACACTGCCGGCATTGTTGCGGTCGCTGCAGCCTAGTGGTCATGGTCGCGGACTCGCGGCCGGCGACTTTCGTCGAGCCGTTGGTTCGAATCTTGATGCCACTGAAGAATCGTCGTTTAGCGGGGATGATGCTCATTGAATCTGTCGAGGCTCAATATCCTCTCGTTGGGTTGGTGTGGAAGTTTGTGAGTGTGGTGCGAATTCAGGTGTCGTCCTCGTCACTTGACCAAGGTTCAGAATTTGAAGGTTTATCGCCAATAGCCGCAGGCTTGTTGCTAGTGCGATTCTAACAAAACAAATCAATGAATTACTGGCAGCGTTTAAGTTAAGCTGCAATGAACGCTTGATTTCACTTAAGAGACTTCATGAAAATAACTGGGACTGATGCACTTCAAATGGAATTTGATCACAAACTCCTAACGTGCAATGGAAGTTTGGAGAATGAAGTACCACCTCCAAGTTTCCCTCAGTCTTATGGTGGCCGCAGTAACCTACTGGTCATGGTCGCGCCTAGCTGCCGGCTTTGTTTCCATAGTAACGCGAGTTCGAGTTCTGATACTAAATATCCGTGGTTGCATGTACGATGGCTGATACACGTTAAATCTGATTGAGGTTCCAAGTCTTCCCAAGTCAAGGTGTGGAAGTTTGCAGAGGGCATTTCTTACTCAGGTGTCGTCTTCGTCACTTGACCGAGGTTCAGAATTATGAGGTCCGTCGCCAATAGCCTTCGTGTTGCTTCTTAGTATGACATTTTTAAACAATCGATTCCCAGACAGTTATTGGAAACTTCGAGGTCAGTGGACAATATCATTGTGCAATATTAAATCAGATCTAGATAAATCAATTGGAAAGAGTGTTAACATTTACTTTAATATAACAAAACTATACTTGGCAGTTGTTTTGTATAATTGTTCCGTATTTTTCATGTCATTCCTTTAATTTACGAATCTAGAGTCTATGTTCATCGAGATTCGTTTGGAGACAATGTCATTATTCGCGAAGAACCGATCCCTATCTTAATATGCATTCCTTCACGTCGTGGATAGTAATACTGCTGAGAGTTAGTGTCCCTCGAATTTGAAAGACAAAGAACGTTCTCCGCGATGTGTTGCGTGCAGGAGGTGTTGGTGACGCGTTAAAGGTAGCTTTGCGTGCAGACGACAGTCTCCCCCTGTGTTTGGTTAAGCCCAGCGATCGTTTGCACGCACCACCCCCAAGAGTGGACGATTTGGGGAACAGGAAGCGGAAGTGTGTCCGATCTGGAGGACATCCTGGAAAGTGTGGTGGTTTTGAGTTGTACTGCTGTGTGCTTGTTAGGGAATAGGGTACTTAATTTGCGTATTTGATAATAATGGGATTTTCTTTGGAATGAATTATATTGGTGATCTTTTACGAAAAATATGTATAAAAAAGGTTTAATATCTATTTACTTATTTCTTTTGTATTTTATAACCAGCACTTCTTCTTTGTTTTTTTTACACCGCTTCCATTGTCGTGACTAGTGTGAGACTTCTCGAAATGTTGCTGAATGCATAGCACTTTTTCTTTTATGTGTGTAAGAGCATATCAGAGAAATAATTTCCGCAAGATATAAACAGCAAACAATCGTTTCACGACAAACTTCTTGTCACCAAAGATTTGAATTTCCTGGATTTCCGTTATTATTTTTTTTTAGTGAGAAAAAAAGAAAAATACATTATTAGTCTTTCATTGAAACACTTCAATACAACATTAAAGATATTTTGACAGTTTCTTAGTTACAGAGATTTGCCAATTTCCCACATACAGCCGATCATCCAATAAAGTTTCTCTGGTATCTTTTTCTCCACCACTTATTTATCTGAGATATTTTCAACCACAGTTGAATTTCTTTTTGTAACATATTTTACTTATCCTTCCAGTTTACATTTTTATTTCGGTCTGGACTGCGGTGAAGTGTATAACACCTTTCTCCCAAATGTTACCAATCTTTGACCCGTTGCCAAATACACGAAAATATGCTTTTTCAAAGAATTAAATAGTTTATTTAGGCCTGGCTAAATATTCTTGCTAATCATTGAAAGATAAAAAGTTACGCAATTCCGTATGGAATTTTTTTTAAATCGGCGAAACAATAAAATTATTGTCCTTTGAAATAAATGAAAAATCATTTGTTTACAGTATTTCTATTAGATAAAAAACAAGTTTCAATTTAATGAATTGTCCCTAATTATCGTATATTTCCGAATATAAGCCGGGAGCTCATATTATTATTACTATTTGACTCAAGAAATCTAACCAAGATTCAACTCCCGTGTTCAAGTCGAAAGGGGGGGGGGGAGAGATGATTTCAAGCAATGTTCGTTGTTATTTTTATGTGTGCATTATTTGCAGTATTCTGTTATTTTTAAAAATGTACTAATTACAGTATTCTATTATTTTTATGTGTGTATTATTTTCGATATTCTATTATACTAGTGTACATTTCGGAACTCCTCCGCTAGCCGAAAACAAATTTTGCCACGATCAGATTTTTCATTTGGGTGACGTCTTAGTAAACCAATATTATAAACCTTTTCGAAAACAAAACTATTCATTTTCTTAAAAAAAATTATGTGATTTCAGTTGGAATTATATTCCTCATCAACTTAAGATACAAAAATTAACGAGATAAACGCGTACTATATTCAGCGATTTATCTCTTGGGCATGGCTTACGGGAAAGTATATACGTTTTCTGCTAACCAGTGGATCTGTATATGTAGGCCGAACCCCGTCATTAAATTTGGAAAAAATCCAAAAGCTCTTCGTTTATATTCGGTGATTCGTAAAAAGGTAGAAATTGCTTTCTTTAAGTTTTCCCTGTAAATAATGTTTGAAGCATTTTATCATACTTCTGCATTTTTCAGTTGCTTTATATCAATCGAAAAAGATTACTTTTTATCCTGTATTTTTTCTACATTTTAATAAAATATGGCTAACTGCACTCAACACATCATGGATATTAATAAAAACATATTGTAACATCTTTCTGGTTTAATTAAAGATTTATATAAGTATGAACTTGAATTATTGTTTATTCTTCCATTTTTTGATTTCTTATATTTCTTTAAGGTATCTTTTAATTAATTTTTTTTTGTATTACGTGATCGCAGCAATAGTTTGTATTTCAAGTGTGTTAGTCATTTTTCAATCAGAGGGAGATCTGTAAAAATAACAAACTTCTAAATGCATTGTGAAAGTTGTACACAATGTGTTAATGTTCAACCCTGTATAAGCATCAGTTACAAGGTAAATTAGAAATAAAAGTTGTAAACAATCAAGAAAAGTAGAGCAAGTAGGAAAAAAAAAATTAATGATCCAAGATTTCAGGAGAAAAAAAATTATTGACATCAATTATTATCTCTGTTGTCACTCTTATGATGATCTCGGAAAGTAATATAAATATATTTTACTTTGGAATGCATCTGTAATTACATTTTCCTAGAATTTAAACCTACCTATTATATAATACATAGCTATTTATTATCAAATCAATAATACTCAATGATAATAATATATTTTAATACATTGACACAAAAACAAAAACTGGTGCCAATAATATTGAAATGTTAAAAACTAAAAGGTAGATAACAGTTCACGTGGACAATCAATTGGGGAGAAGGATTTATTTCCAAGAAGAAAAGCAAATATAATTGACATTCATTCGTCTTAGCAGTCGTTACGATAGATTATTAAAAATATTTTGGACACATATAATTAGCATTTCTTATTATGAATTTTTACATAAACAATAGTACAACATGCGAGATAGTTAAATATCTAATAAAAACAAAATAATCTTAATTTAAATTATTTTCAAAGTTATTCTGTCAGACATTTCACAATTTTTTGTTGTTGTTCCATTATATATATATTCATTTTAAAGTTCTTTATTAAATTTATCAAAAATGTTAAGAGTCCTTTTATTAAGCATTTATTTTGTCCGACAATCTAAAATCAAAACGTAATTTACTGCTCAAAAATGTGTTTTAGTGTTAGTTTTTTTTTTTTACATCAAAAGAGTTTTGAACTAATTATTCTATTATAGATCCTGAATCCAAGGATAATTTAGTTGCCTTCTGAGAGAATCTAAAGTTATGCATTTTATTCTTATTGTTAAAAATATCATTAATGCAATTTATACTACTGTAAATAAAAAAAAAAGATAATGAATGACAAATAAAAATATACTCTGGTACATAAAATTATCTGAAACTCTTTCTTAAGATAAATTTAAAGGAATTTTTTAAATAAAATAGATGTTTGAATCTACTGGCTCGAAAATAATGACTGAATTCTGTAACTTTACTATATTAAAAGAATGGTCATACTTCTGTGCTTAAAAAATTATTATGGTTGTCATTAAAAATTTATTAGCTTTGTGTAGAATACTTTAACATTTGTTTTGCACATTTGTAAGAATCATCAACATTTTCTTGATAAAATAATAAAAGGAAAAAAAATAACCCGTTTAAAATTTCATCGAAATAGTTTTAGATCTGGATTGAATACTAAAAGATAAATTGAATAGTAATTGAATTTTATAATTCTATAAAATTTAACGTTCTGTAGCTCCTATATGACTGTCAAAATTTTATTTTATGAAAAATTCGAAAGAACTTTCTAACAAATAAAATTTTGATCCGTCACTTGCCATCTATGCATGATTTTGATTAAATTCGAAAAATATTTAAAAAAAAAAAAAAGTTACATTTTCTTGTTCTAGAGAACTTCGCGTATGACTTTCAAAAGCCTCTGGTTTGTCGTTTTAGTCATCACAGCTGTAGTTCTTTGATTAATTGCGAAATAATATATAAACAATTTTTGAATAGAACTTTTTGAAACAACTCAGATATATTTAGTCACTTTTTTTTCACTTAAGATTCTCGTTGTCCAGCCATTTTAATTTCGTGAACGTAATGTTAATCCCATGTAATTTCTACTACCGTTTACATATCTAGTCTAGTTATTTAATCTATTTGAATGTAAGAAGTGCATCCGAAACAGCAAAAAATAAGGAAGGTTTCTGCGGAATTACATTTTTTCTCCGATTTTCGAAAATAGTTCTAAAAAAGTTTAAAGATAGGAAACCCACAAATGAATAAATAAAATACACATTAAATATTTTTAAGAATCGGATGTATTGGAAATATATCAAATTTTTTTTCCCATTAAAAATCGAAAAATACCGAACTCTTGTAAATATCATTTAAAGTTTCTGATATTAAAAGAAAACGTCAATATTATTTTTGAAATAATTATAAAAGTATTATTATTATTATTTTGTTTTCGCATATGATGTTTACGGAAATAACTTTAGCAAGGAGTAAATCTGTTTAATATCATAATTTTATTTAGAAAAAAAATTCATTGTTCAATTCATATTTTGTTGAATGTTCGATCCTTTTTAGCACCTTTAAGGTAAGCGAGATTTTAAAATATTTCAATTTTTTTTTTTTGATAAAAAAAAATCTGCTTTAAAAATTTAGAGGGTACATTACAGATGCATTATTGATGAGAATTTGATGAATCCTAGAAAGCTGTGAATTTTAAAATTGTAAACAAACATGCCCTCCCAAAGGGAAATGTATACCTTTATATCCGTTTCCTCAACATGCCTTTTTTTTAAAAAGATTTTGGCACTCTTTCCTCGTAATCTACGTTATCCATATAGTGCTGATATTTTCCACATTATAAACTGGGGGTATTACCTATACAGCTAATGTATTTTTTTCCCTAATAAACCTTTACAAATAATAGGTATAGCATCGTATTTGTATGAAAATTGTTAAACTTAAAATTAAATGTCAGAATTTTTTATTAATCACAAACTTTGAAATTATAATCATGTTCAGTGTATAGAATGTTATGTTTATAAGTACACAGCAAATTTTCAAAGTTATAAATCTAGTGGATTTTATGCTAGGTGTATCTGAAAGTAAATGCACAATTAACGAATGTAAATACAGTTATCAATTATTAAATGCTCACATATAATTATGTATATGAATGATATATTCTTTGCATGAACAGGTACATAGGAATACAGAAATCTTAATGTTAAGATACGACTCCTGTAACTTTTAATTGAAAAATCACAATGATTATTTAAATTTGACATAAAATCAGTTCTTTTATCTTTGTCGGAAGCGTCTCTGTTACCGTAAATATACGAGTATTTAGAGGAGTGTATTTAGAACACTCTTACATTTTCAATAACGTTTATGTAGATAAAGAAAAAGTTTTTAACTAGAGAAAAATAATTTGTGAAATATGTTTCTATTAGTACTTTTCTTTTTCAGAAACTTTTACGAAAGTATTTGTTTCTTATACATATATTTATTTAGTAAACTTGATGAAAAGTTTTGTATTCACGAAATCAAGAATACATGGGAGAAAGTAATTTTTTAGAAAAGAAATAATTTTCAATGTGTGAAATGCAATTTGATTGCCAAACGCGCTGGGAAAGTATATTAAATGTCTTTTTGACATATATTTAGAAGTCATGGTTACTCTAATATGAATTATAGTGCATTTTAAATGCAATTTTTTTTAAAAAAAAATATATGCTAACTCAAGATACTTAGTTTTCAAATCAAATGCATTTGTTAAGGAAGGGATAAATTCACGCATTTCAAACGAAGAATCAATACAAAACGTAATGTTTTTAAAGTTCAATGAAAATAATAGAAGTCGTCTAGAAAAAGAATTAAAAAAAAATCCTACTATATCTCTGTACTAAAATTCGGAATAACTTTTCTTGTGAAATACATTTTTGTCGTTTTTTTTACTGCTATTTTTACTATAGGCTACTGAATATTCGTTTATTTTTTTTGTAGGAAAAAATTTCATAATTTATTTTTACAGAAATGCTTTCAAGTTTATTTACAAAGAACTTTAAAAATACCTCTGCAAAATAATTAATATCCACCATACCTTTTAGAAAATGAGCTTCGTTTATATGTTATTTACAATATTTTTAAAAACAACTTTACACATTTATAAATCAAAATATAAAATGATTGTTTGTTAAATTTTTTTTAAAAAAACATTTTTTTTCACGTTTTTGTTTGTATTATTTCTGTAGTGTAATGTAATAATATCAAAACAGTTTTGTAGATAAGTTGTTTTTGTTACTTAAGAGCGAGTTTATTTAGGAACGAATAATTTCAAAACAAATAAGATAGGCTACAAAATATGGATGTTTATTTTAGAGAATATTAATGTGATGGTTTTTTCATATGGAGATTAATTTTCAAATTAAAGTACCGAATGAGTTTCTTATAAGAAATTTATATTATTTACTTTCTTCCTGAATTTTTTGAAGAAATAACAGGTTTCTATTCGAAATGTAATTCATATTGCTGCGAGTTGAATTTTTATTATCAACATCTAAATGAATATATATATTTTTTTGGTTATTGTCTTTCATAATCGTAATTTAAATTAGTTTATTTTCTTCAAGAGAGTACTTCATTTTTTTTAAAAATAAATCTCGTTTTCTTCTTCTTCTTTTTTTTTTAAATCTTCTATTGTTTTATGTTTTAAAATCATAGAAATGTAAACAAGCCACTGCACGAGCACTAATAATTTTAAGCATTATATTTATTCCGTAAAAAAAAATTCGGATTAAAATTTTGTTTTTAAACAGAAATTTTTAGAAATGTTTTTAAGACTTAAAAAAATTATTAATTTCTTTAACAATTATTCTTCAATTATATATATATTTTTGTGCGCCTCTGCATTCATAGAGCGCACGTTAAGGGAATTTTTTAATTTAAAATTGACACAAACCACTATGCAACGGGTCTAAACATACTTGTAAAATATATCTATTTTTTTTTAACATTTAAGGATCGTAATTAAAGAATTACAATCATGGTATTTGCTTCTAAAAATATAAAATACCTATTAAATTTTTTTCCCCAGGGGTAATATAGACATTAAATGTTTATTAGTCCGATTCTTATTTTGAATTTCATTATGAAGATAGAGTGAAAGAAAAAAAAATATTTGTAGCATAATTCGATATGCCCTAGGAATGTTTCATTAAGAAAAATTATAAATTAAACTCACATTAAAGTAAATTTGCCTTTAAAGCCTTAAATTTTGTTTATTTTCTATATATTTCTGGTGAAATATAAGTTATAAAATAGTCTATCTAGAAATTCTTAGTAAAACCAAAGGAAGTTCCTGTTGATGTAAAAATGATTTTTCAAATAACTTAAATGCAAATTTAATAAGAACCTCTCATTGTAATTCTTATTATTGGTTTTTAAGTATACTTAAATTTTCTTTCGGGAATTTATATGCACACATTTCATGAACTTTTCACGATCTGTTTAAATACAACGAAGTCATTTAATCATTAAAATAAAAGTTAAAAAAATAGAACAAATTTTTTTTTTCAAATAATTATATTACTGAATCACTAATGATCAGATTCAAGCTCGTACATAAACGAATTTTTTTGTTTCGACTTATTTTTGTTAACATATATTACCATGAAGTAAAAGGGGTACTATATATAGATAACGAGGCATTGTGAAAAAAGGGTTAAAATGGTAGCTATTGTATAATTTTTTTCTATTATCGGCGATACAAATTGTTAAGAAAGTAAAAGTTTAAAATTTCTTAAAAAGTTGTCATATATTGATTTAATTATTGCTGTCACTGAACGTTTTTACCATTATTTTCACGACAAGCTAACTTAGGTTTGTTATTGTTGCTGGTGAATTTAATATTAAGCATATTTAGAATACATAGAAATGTCAGTTATATAAGGTTAATACGGCTAGTGCAGATAATACAGACATTCTTGGCGGTTTTATTGTTAATTTCAAAGTTAACCAGTACATGACTATATTGCTTTGAAAAGGAAGTTAAGGAAACGAATACTCAGTTGGATTTGTCGAATAACCTTTCCTGAGTACGAGATTATGTTTGCGTGATTTCTTAAGACAATAGTTGTTATTTTGATCTTGGTTTGTCTTTGGTCAAGAAAATGTGAACTTGGCTTCTTTTCTTATATATTCAACTCATTTCAAACAGAAATAACGTTCTGTTCAAAAAATGATAAAATTCTCTCTTTTCTTTATTGTTACTTTTACGTAAGTGAAATAAAACTTGACAGAAATGGAAGCAATTGTATTGAGATGAATGGGAAAGTTTCTAAATTATCTCCGCTAGACAAATCACTTGCAAAAAAAAAAAAGTATTTCGGAAAATATTAAATTTTAAAGTGAAAATTAAAAGAAGAAGGATAGTACGAATAGACATGCTTTTTCAATTTTTCATCTTCATTACAGCCATCCCAATTTGAACTTGAAATAAGAGTGACCGTATTCCCTCAGGTATCTTAGATAAGCAGTGTTAGATATAAGGTACCTTAAATAAGCTTTATTAGTTTAACATTGATACGTAATTTTAAAATAATAAAAAATTAAGAATTAGCTACGTGATTTTGTATAGCTAAGGTTGCAGCTATAATCATAAAAATAATTTTTGATGAAACAAATATCTAAGTGATGTTAACAGTATTGTCTGAATGCGATATTGTAGTTAAATGTTTCAATAGTTAAAAACAGTAAGCATTTTCGAGTTTTAAATCCAGAATTAAAGACTTAATGAAAACATTTACAAAATATTTTTACAATTCTCCACGATTTTTAATGAAACTATTTGAATTTGTTCAAGTTATTCCATTCATCAGAGAATCGGTTTTGTAGTTTTTAATAAAAAAAAAATTATACTGAGTTATTTGGAAAATAATTACTTGCTTTCTGAATCCATTTGCTATTACTTAGTAACTAAACTTAAAATGTATTACTTTTTTCTCACTTCATTTTCAACTGTTGCATTCTGCCCTTTTTTGAGTTAGAAAATAAACTCTGATATCCCCATTTACATATCAATGCCGAGATCATCGTGTAATATGAATAGTTATTAATTTCAGCTTTCATGTAAAAATATATCACACGAAACAACTAATAACAACCATTATTTTATTTCGTAATTTCTCTATTAACACAGAAATTAATAGCAATGAAACGAAATGCGTTCAATCAATTTTCATCTGTCAGCAATCCATCTTAATTGTAATGTGTGTAAAATGTAAAATGCATGCAAATATCACAATGATTTCAATTGTACAAATTAATAAACATAGAGTAACACGAACGAATAATTGTTTTATTTCTGTTTGTCTGGAACTGTGCATTAATGCTGGATATATTGATGGATGGACGAATTATGTTTGATTGATGTGGTCACTGACTTGGCACGGCTCAGCAATTACACTGGAAACTTATGCCCATTCATTATAATTTAGACGTATGTTGGAGTTATTTAGCTCCATATGTTGAATTAAATATTGATTCTACAGCTTTCATAGTTTCTGCATTTGTTGGGATGAATGTAATTCTTATATTTAAAGATTTAAATCCAAGTTATTTTGAAAATCAGAAATCAATTACTGTAGGAAAAAAAAATATGGAAATATATATAAAATTTGATTCGCGAGTACTGCAAAATCTTATTTTAGTTAAATAAGGAGATTTTTTTTTTTTTTGAAAACACTGGAAAGGTTTGAAATAAGATTAAAAATACTTTGAAGATGAAACAATCTGAATTTATAGCTTAGCAGTTTTAGTTATTACATTTTTAAAAATTCTTCAATTTAGATAAAAACTGTCAGCGTATCGAAATCGAAACATGGCGAATGATTTTTACAATTGATTTTTTTTTAATTGGAAGTTCTCTTGAAATCTGTATCGATATTGAGTTAGTCGCAAATTACTATAATATCGGAGTCAAAAATTTATTCAAAATTGACCTTTTCGTTTAGAAATGTGTAGTATAATTATACTATATATTGAAATAAACGGTTGTTACAGATAGTTATTACTTTCTTTTGCCAAATTATTTTCTTAAGAAGTCTCTTTAGTATAAACGTTCAAAAAATGAGCATATATATATATATATATGTGTGTGTGTGTGTGTGTGTGTGTATGTGTATTATATGTATGCGTATAAAGGACAAGTTAAATTAATAGATTAAAATAAATATTAAAGAATACTAAAAATCTTAAACTGAAAAAGAATCTTTAAATTGCTGCAAGTACACATATAAAAAAATATGCAAGAATACATAATAAACACGACAAACAACAAAGTTAATATTAGTCAAAGCATTGGCAAAATGTACAAAGCATATCTCAAGAAATAAAAATTAAGACAGTGAAATAAAAAATGGAGGTAAAGAAAGTCAAAATGCTATCTCAGAAATTTACATGCTTATACTAGTATTAGCTGATACCCACTCGCTTCGCTGGGCAGACGATAATATTATATTTCGCTATCTATACGTAAAATATCAAGAAAAATTTCAATTTTTAAACGATAATGATAATCAAAATTTAAAATTGTAAGAAATTTATAAGACTAACGAAAGATTTGTGAAGAATTCTTCATATAAAGTAAATGTCAGGCTATGTTCTTATAACAATTATAATAGATTTCACTCTTTATGTGTCCATGTAGGCGATCTTGTTAGAGTGTGATGATTCCCTTTTACTAAAAGCTAACTATCATTTGAAAATAAATCTAGCTTTTCCTTTATTTTTGAAACAATTATTTTGGAGATAGAATATTATAGGAAAAATATATTTTTACTTTACGTGACAACAGTTACATTCTTCTGATATAATTAGTTTAATAATTTCCTGTTTTCCTTAAATTTTAATCTTGAAAACAGTTTGATTTTTATCAATCATTTCTTTGAATTTGTTTATTCATAAAAACACTATATACTTCAGAAGTTTGTATTTTTTAGTGTTTACAGAAGGCAAAAGAAAAATAAAGTGTTGTGGTGGATATAAATTGTTTGAGCAATTTTAAACTAATCAATCAGAGACATTATTTTTAGAAAATGGTATAACAGATTTGTAAAGCTAACAGATGGTTATTTTACATTTACAGTCATTGAATGTTTGAAACTTCTAAGAGAATAACGCATTTATAAAATATTATAGGATTTTCTAATTATAACAATTAGGTCATTATGAGTCATTGATGTACCACATGATAATATAATCAACAGAAAAACAGTATCCTTTTTAAAATTTTGGTTCATAATCTTTGACAGATTTTCACTTGAAAATTCACAGACTCAAGTTCTAGCATCTTAAAATGAGGCAGGTTTCTATTTTCTTTTTATAACCAAAATCAATTTGGAAAATAAATTTGATTCCTTTTTATTATTATTACCTGTTGGGTTTCTTTTACCATTTGAATAATTTGCTGAAGATGAGTGGTGGATCCATAAGTCTCTTTATAATAAGCAAGTACCAGACTCATCACGAGATCTAAACAGATTTTGAAACTTATCAAAATGTTATCCGTTAATCTCTGTTATCCATCGTTATTAAATTTTGGCGACTTGCTCCAAAATGATATGACTGGACGCCAAAAGGAATATATAATATATTTTTCTACTATGTATACTATTCTATAGTATTGTCACCAATTAAGTTTGGGAGAGTTGGCGTGCGAAATGGAAAACCAAATAATTTAATATTGAAGGCTATGGTGGATGAGAGATTTTGGAGAAGGGCTTTAATGAATTTCGTTGCATTCGAAATTAGAAAGTACGTTTAGGGATAAGATAAGTTTGGAGTCAGTCTGAGAAGTGTAGTTTAGCCCTCAAACCTTGGGGATTTTGAAAAATACTAAAATGGTTACTTCATACGGAGTAGCGTGAACCAAACAATCTTCGTTTACTGGAACCTCACGTTACATGCAAAGACTCAGCACTATGACACTTACTATGCATTTTGACGTCCCAAATTGCTCGCTTTTTAGTATTCAAATTTAGGACAAAATCTTATAAGTGCAATTGTCATGAGTGTTCATTTTGAAAGTAGCTATTATTATATTAGTGTAACATGTATACGGAGGAATGAGTTTTATCCTGTTATTTTATATATATATTTATGGGTACTTTTACTAATTTTTATTTTCTCATATTTTAAAGTGTAGATAATCTTATTAAAGACAATGCAATTTCTTACAATTTAAATTTTGATTATCTTATCGTTTAAGTCATTTCTTGATATTACGTATAGATATGAGAATATATTTATCGTCTGCGGAAGCGGTGGTATCAGCTGGTACAGTATAACATAGCAGTATTTCTGGATAGCATTTTGACCTCTTACTCCTTTTATTTCACTTGTCAATTTTTCTTGAGGATATGGCTTGGTCATTTGCAAGTGCTTAGCTTTGTTTGTCGTGTTTATTATGTATTCTTGCTAATTTTTATATTGTCCTTGCGACGAGTTCAGTTCTTTCGGTTCAAAGTTGTTCTTTTTCATTGAACAATCGGTTCATCAACCGCCTTAAAGCATCGCCGTACATGCATCCGCCATGCATATGGCACACCGCACGCAGCAATAATATGTAATATATGTATATCGCTCAATATCTGCCGTTGCTGGGACGGTTTATCTCGGGACTATTAGGGAGATGGTTTGATTGAGAGTGTCGGCCTATCTAATAATGGGTTGTTTCGATCTATCAGGTTATCGTTCTTCTGCGTTTCTGGAGCCGGAGATGAGTTTACAGTTGGGTTGCTGATCCGTTAATAGTGGTTGCGATTATCGGTATCGTTCGGTTCAGGGACTGGTCAAGATCAGTTATGAGATCGTTCGACAATGTTTCGGTTCGGTGTGGTTTATCAGGTTCGGAGGTTAGATCAATCATCACGGGTATCGGTATATCGGGTTCAGTTCGGTTTCGTCTTCGGGTCGTTTACCTGATATTTTC
>BMAW01087095.1:395300-492454 GCA_019974015.1 Nephila pilipes
CATTAATATATTGAAGTAATAAGGATTATATTAATTTCCGATAGTGAAAACCGGATCAAAATATTTTAAGATGCAAGCTACATTGGCGTCATAAAGTAGTATAATTGGCAGTATAGTTGGCTAGGAACTATACTGCAAATTTGAAAATTTGAGAGTTAAATTAAATCTCTATTAATTTTAATCTATAGAGCTGTTATATAGTAAAAACTCATTAAGTCGGATAAATTTGCACTAGACTTGGTCCGGGTATCAAAATTCCGAGTTAACCGGAGAAACGGAAAAAAATAAAATAAAATATACTTTCAAGTAATTATCTTTATATTGGAGAAATCAAATAATAATCATATTTACAAAAGATATACTTTGTTGTGAATAATTAAAATGTGCTTAAAGATGTACTACTGCATTTTGCTTTTCGCCATCGTAGCACCGTATAACATTTGTCACAGGTGATAAAAGTTGTAAATAAAGTTTTATTGACTTTGCACAGAATTATTTGTAAAACATAACCTTCCCTTTTTTCCCCCTCTCACATACGCATAACTGTCAGAATATTTTAGTAAAGAAACTAATTTTTCAAAAAACGTGAATTAAACAAGGAAATATTGCTATGGAATTTTTAGATCACTTCTCAAACGGAAAAAAAAGTAAAACAAAACAAAAATCAAAAATAAGAATAAATACAAATAAAATAATAATAAAAAATATCTTCGTGCCGGAGATCCGAGTTAAAATTTTATTATTATTATATATATATATATATCGTATTAAACTACTGTTTTTTTTCTTTCGGTTTTATGTGGTTAATAAACAAGTCACCTTCATTATTACAGGATCTCGAGTAGAAACGTGTGAATGTTTTATATAAACCATTCCATCCCCAAATTTTTATGCTTGAATGAATTTCTTTACCATTCAGCTCTTTTATCCTAACTGTTGTTTTACTTTTACTCTTAAAATTTTAACGATGAATGAAGATTGAACTCAAGTAAAAAAATCTTAAGGATGTATATACAGAAATTATATTTATAATTTTTTTACCGAAGTTTTGACACGAAAAGCTATTCTTATTTGTTATTTTAAAATGATTAAATAGCTCTTCTAAGTGTTTCTTTGATTTCGTGTGTTATAACGTACATCTGTTCATTAATTTTTCATAAATTTTTACCATTCTTTACTGTGATAGCAGCCTGTTTTTTAAAAACAGAAAAAGTATTTTTTTTTGTTGCTGAAATGAATGATAAATTAATAATATAAGCATAGAAAAATATAAAAACACGTTATCATGATAAATAGAAACTTGTGAAAATTCATAGGTATTTATGTTTTTAGTTACATTTCGAAAAACTTTTGATAGTTGTCAGTTTTACTTAATTTTTCTTGGAAAATAAGACTTTTAATGAGATGCAATAATTGACAAATTGTTTATTATTAATCTACCATGCTATCCAAATTTCGATAAGTTGCAAAACTCGGAATATCACCATTTATCAGTTATTTACAATGAATGTTATTGCATCCTCATCGAGTGTTTCACTTCTCATTTACGCGTAGAACCATCTAACGAAAATTTTCAAATAAAGAAAAAGTAGTTTAAAAAATAAAATACTCAAACAGATCCGTTAGATTGAACATTAAATTGCAAAATAGGTAAAAGCGAACGCTGTATGAAATTCAAAGCTTGATAAAGTGGCTTATGAATTTTAGTGTTATAGCGTGCGTGTCATTCTTCATCACAATTAAAATGAATACTATATAATTTCCATTTGCGAACGTTATAAGATATTCTAACTCACTTGAAGGAATTTCTTTAAGATAAATATAATGGGACACAAAAGGTGGAACATTTTGTTTTTCAAATTTATGACACTCAAGACCGATTTATTGTGACTGAATTACAGTGAAATAGCCGTGAAACTAGTCAAAGATGTTCAAAAAATTTTCTGCATCATCGAAATAGCATACATTGTTTTTCAATGAAAAAAAAATGTTTTTGACAGTCTTGATTCAATTGAATAATTTTGACTATTTATAATAATTTGTGCAAATATATACTTGTATTGGTTTAATCACATTTTCAGTTGAAATTACTATGTTTTAAATTTTTTTTAGTTGTTTTTACTATAAATTAATAGAAACGCATCATTCTAACAACATCTATTTACTCTTCTATTTGAAAAGAGCATCTTAATGTAAGATATATTTCAGACAATCAATTTAAGTTTTGTGTGATCACTTCTCTTAATTTTTTAATTCTATGTTTTTTAAACAAAATTCTAGAACAACATCCTATTAAAATGTTTTAATTTTTAAATAAATTTAGAGAAAAATTATCTCGTTTTCTTAAATTTATTTGAATTGTTCTTTATATACTTGCAATATGATGTAACGAATGGTATATACCTCAAATTACAAAGAATTATGTAAAAAAAAACAAAAACCATAAAGTAGAAAATTGGATTTGTCTGAGATTGAAAAATTTGGCAATGCCATTTTCATATTTTTTACTAGTTAAAATAATATTCAAAAGCTGATTTTTTAATACATTTACTTCCTCATTATTACATAGCCGAATCAATTATCATTAAACCAAACCTATACTTTCAACCCGTTTCAAAACCCATAATCATAACCGCGCGTAAAGTTACCCAACCAAATGGAAATCCTAACAAGGAACACTACTCTCTTAAACTTGCTCCCAAGCATCACTACAATATAGTTAAGATCTCGTTAAAAACGAAAGTCTTACAACAATAGAAGTGGCATTCAATTGAAAACAAACACTTACTTCTACTATCCGGATGGATTAGGATAAAAAAGCACTCCTACGCTTCGTATATTGAGTCAATAACCCATCCTAACGGGTTTAGGAGTACTATTAACAGCAACCATCACGTTTAACCACGGTGTGTGGTGATGGCCTCCGCACCTCCTCCCGGAAGAAATGGGATATGACGTCACTGGCGGGGAAACGGGACAGTTCAACCCTTTGTTTACTAGGCCTTTCTGCTGTTTCCGTTTTCGTCAGGAACATCGGGGCCCTTTTATTGATTTTGTTTAGTCTCGGATGCTAACCCCATCTATGTTTTGATGGTCCGCAGGTAAAAAGTGAGCAATCACCGCTATCTTCTTTGTTGAGGTGTTTAAGAGGTCTTTGTGCAAGCAACCAGGATAAGTTTCGAAAGATTTCGCATTGGATCGTGTCTCGAAATTAGAGTAATAGTTTGTTGGCTTCTTAAATCTGCTTAGATGCTAACTACACAACAATGATTTGGCGATTTTAAAGCGACAATTTTGCAGTTGTTTCACTTATTGTTTGTCAAGGCCTTAAAGACCATTAACTTCGCGCCGAAATTAAACTTAACTGTTGCAGACTTCACTTCATATTAGAAGATTTGTTGGTTAATTCCATTTTCAGGAATGAAAACGTGGTCTCATTTGATTTTTGCCACGTTTTAAGTTATAGTGAAAATTGTTAGTAATAACCAAATCAATTATTCTGCCACAAATGGCTGATTTCATGATTATTTGTCAATTACAAAATAAAAGAAAAATGATGTTTCATATGTGCTTTAAATTTTTAAATTTAGATACAAAAGGAGGATAGGAATACAAAATAAAAAAAAAGTCTATACTTTGGTAAAGTCTGCATTGGTTGATTGGCTTTTCGTAAAGCTAAAGCTGTCTTTGTAGACTGTTGTAGAACATCGAACCTCGTATATTTTGTTACGAATTTTAAATCCTTTCTTTTTAACAATTTGCCATGAAACATCGAACTTTCTTTACTGAATGTATTGATAATTTAAAAATTTCAGAATGGTTAGTGAGGTTTTTCTTGGTAAATAAAATTCAAATATGTGCTAAATTCCAAAAGAAAATTTTGAGGAAATTATTTGGTAGGTTGGACTTGTCACTCTAGACTTCAAACTATGGATTATTGGAGACTATCAGAGTCAAATTTCTGTGGTGATTTGTGATCGCTCAACGTTCAAGCCTACCACTATGAGATTTCATTTGCTCACTCCTGTGCATGCCAAGCCTCGATGTTCTAAATCCTGACACGCTTTATAAGTTATTGTCAATGGTAGAAACTTTATTTTCAAAATGGCAAGGCAATGACAAACATGAAAATTAGAACACATAAAAGAAGTGACCGAAGTCATTGCCACAGAAGTTCTCTAGCACTCCAGTAAAGCGCCGTTTCTGAGTGGCTATTAAATGATGTACATCGACGGAAGTTGGTTGGATCTTCCAAATTACAGAGAGGGTAGCCAGAGTTCGTAAAGATTCCAATGCGATGGAGAAGTTCTGCCAGACAATCATGACCCGCCAAGAGAAGGAATTTAACGACAGTTGTCGCCTAAGACTGCTGTGATTTATTGAGATCTTTAACTCTCCAACGTTTAATAGAAGGGAACGATAGAGCCTTTTAAAAGGGAAGGAAAGTGCCGAAAAAAATCTCGTTTGAAGTAGCCTCAAGCCCCTTTTTGGGAGACCGTCGGCTTGCACGTTCCGAAAAATACCACAGTGGCCAGGTATCTATTGAAGAATCGCACATTTCATCCTTAATAACAACTCCCTCAAATGTTGATGGTAGAAACTTACCATCAAAGACTTAGGAGCATCTAAAGAGAAGTTACGCATTATTTACAGCTACCTCTGACATCCACACTACTAAGTGTCAAATTTTGGGATAATGAAAACTCTATTATTGGTAATGGTAATATTCCATGATTGAGAATTTTTAGAACTTAATTATCTGTGTTAATTTAATTAATTAAACCATTAACACTATAATTTAGTTTCCTTTTGAACCATTAAACATTAATACTGATTATGTTCAGTTGCTATAGGAATTGCGAAAGTTAATAAGTACAAGTTTTTACGACTGTACATCACATAAAAATCTCAAAGATAAGAATTGTTTAAAAAATCATTTATTGGTCTTATCCTCCTTCCATGCGAACCAAAGGGTTATGTCAACCAATCGGGTGATGGTTTTAAACACGTCCAGCCACCTGCGATCGAGCTCTGGGATTCTTACTTCAAGTGACATTAAGAGTCGCATAGGTTTTTGAACCTTTTTCTTACATCTGTCTTAGTACATGAGAATTAATTTTTTTTCACCATCTTTCGGTGGTTTTTAACAGGAAATCGGTAAAAACTCTTTTACGGATGCAGGGGATTTTTATTCTCCCGAGTTTTTTCAACCCCTTTTTTCCTGTCGCAACCCTTTCACGGGGGAAGGGGTTATGAACTTTTTCAAGAGAATCTCAAATTTTACAGAGAAAAAAAATCGGGAAAGTTTCCCGTCCCAGCTGTATGCCCTTCCACAGGTGGGTTGCTCGATTCGTCTGCCCGGAGCGTTAACCCTTCGCTAAAAACACTCGATTTTTTTCAACCAGTCGAATATCCCCCTTTCCTTGTTGTGAAAGGGTAACATCTCTCTCTACCCCTCTTTTTTATCCCGTATATCCTCAGTCCTGGGGTGGAGTGAAAGAGTTGTTGCGTTGAGAATTATTCTTGTTGGAACTTTGGAATGGTAAAAAAACGGGGTTGAAAAACTCCAGCCCTTTTTTTTCTCTATCCCGTTCGGATTTTTTAAAATGATTTTTGTCACACGTTCTCCGGTGGGGTCGAAGTCCTGGGTTTGGGAAAAAAAGGGGTTTTTGAACTCCCCTGGGTTCATTTCGCACGTTCCTGTAGACTGCCGACACAGTCCCCTTACCCCTTTCCTTTTTCCTCATCCTGAATCTGCTTCTTGAAAAAGGGAAAGAAGTTACGTTTCCTTTATTTTATTCGAACTCTTGGGGTAATGTCTTTCGTGGGATTTCCTGTTAACTTCTTGAGTCGGTGGTTTTAAACTCGTCTACTCCTTTTTCCTCCCTCAAGTTTAAAGTTGCCTTGATTTGGAGCTTTTTCCAGAAACTTTTCAAACCCCCAGATGTGTCTGTCAAAGGTCTTAAGTAAGGACCGATTTTTGGTGTCGGTCTCTTGCTTAGGACTTTTAAATTTGTTCACCTGATCTTTATTGAATTTTATTTAATTTTTCTCATTACAGGGCTGATATAAATTTGCAAGGATTTGTCATCGAGTAAGATATTTATTTTTCTTTATTCTTGTCTTTAGATCATCTTACAACTGAATTAATTTTTAAAAGCTTTTCTCCATATCTAATGAGCATTTTTAAACTATCAAAAGATCATTTCAAACAAACTTTGGCAAATTTAATAAAAACAAAATTCAATTCAAGCTCCTTAACAAATTCAGAATAATCAACTATTGTCTAATTGGTATCAATCTCAAGAACTGGAGCATTAAAACATGGACATGTTTCACCCATTAGATAAGAAAAAAGTTTTGGCTGCTGTGCGAGAACTTTTTTCAATCAATTCTTGCTGTGAATCTGAATTTGCCATGTTGGAAAGCTTTGGAATTTACAATTGAATTATTTAATTCATCGTAATTGAAAGATTTTTTCTTTAAATTCTGGTAAATTCCTACCTTTTTAAATTTAGGAAATGTCTTTTTCTTTTTAAGAACTCTTTTGTAAGAATTTTTTTCATTTTGTTAAAGTACAAGCTCAGGGCTTACCTTCTTTAGATAAATTCGCATGACCTCAAGGAACCTTAGTAATCTTTTCTTTCTTTTTGTGTTAAATGTCTTTGGTAAATACGGGTGACACGCCATCGGTATACTCTATCGAACCTTCAGTATTTCGAACGTTTTGTCATCCAATTATTTTTTTTTCAACATCTAGATTACATCTTTACCTTAATTGGCACAGCACAGCCACATTTGGTTCTTCTGCCGTAAACCTCTATTTTTACTCACTCACAGACTTTCATTCATTTAATAATGAAAATATTTTCCATCTTTAATCGCATTTCATGTCAAACCGTACAAGGTTTTTTTTTTTTTTCCCTTTTGAAATTTGAAATTCAGGATTCGTATATTAAAAGTATTTTTGAACCTTGCAGGATTTACATTGTGCGTCTTGCGTCCAATATTAATTTCTTTATAAAATTTACTTGAACTGGGTTAAGAATAATTTTCACTTTTCTTTTAAAATATAAAAAAAAAATTGTATATGGCTCAAATTAAACTTAACTAAGCGAATGAGTTCACTAAGGAAAAAATGAAGAAAATCGAATTCTGACTGAAATATTTGAATTAATTAGTTTTAGATTTATAATATCATTCATTCTTATTTAAGAATTTTGTGGTTCTAAATTGTACTTGAAGCTATTGCTTATTATTTTTTAACTTCTAGAAAATAATTAAATGTTTGTATTTTAATTACTTTTTATTGAAATTCTGTACCTTTTTATTTACATAAAGACAATAAAGCTATAGAATCGTTATCTTCTAACCCTAACATGAAAAATAATTTTAAAATGATTTAATTGCTTTATTTACGCAGATATGTCGTATTTTATAATACCTTCTAAGATATATAAATGTATCATTGACAAATTAATTACTAATTTTAGAATGTATTTTTTTAGACTTCCAAGATATTAATAGGCATTCTTAGCCAATGTGAAAATAGTAAAACTGGAGAAATATTTGATTTTTTTTTCAGTTTGTTGAACTTTTTTTTAGCTTTTAAGTAAAGGATATTGTGTAGGCGATAAATTTTTTTATTGTTCTCAAATTAAATACTGAATCATATTCCTTTATACTATCCATTTCCATCAGCTTTTAGTCTATATATTTCAAGTTATTTTTTGTAATTTTTTTATAAATATCTATTTTTTATTATTTTTGATGAGGATTTTGAAATATTCAAATTATGTAAATATTCTGGCATTTTAAGTCATTTCTTATATATCAATATTCTTAAATTTCGAGATAGCCTTTTGACGATTAAGAATCTTGTGTTTCGAATACAAAGTTTGATTTAAAGACATATTGTTAATAAATTAATATTGGAGTGTGAACAAATTTAAAAATCATTCATTAAAAATAATTACAGCTATGTATGTAATCTTTCATCTCTTTTCATATAATTTTTCTTAATAGTTTTACATTATTTTCTTTTTACCAGCCTATTATAAAATTTTCTTTAAATACAAATCTAAGAAGTGTTTCTGAAGTAACAATCAGCATCGTACTTCTACTTATTACTATGACATTTTTAATTTACCTTTTTACTGCTTCGTTATCGAATTTCAGAATCTTCGAAATTGTTACCTGTATGTATTTCTGGGATATGAAATCTGTTAGATTTCACCGTTTTTCACGAAATTATCACCTTTCTCGTAGTATATTAATTTATTGCATAATCTAAAGGTTTATAGCTATACGAAAAAGCAATAGCAAATTTAAAATGATTAATAAATAATGCAATACTGAGAAAAACAAAAATTAACAAGTGCCAGCTATTTAAAAAATTGTTATAGATGACTAGTGACTTTTGAAAAATTTTCTGGTGAGAACGTAGAGTAATAAAGTATATACTTTTTGTGAAATGTGCGTATTACATAGAAAATACGAACGGTTTTTTTTTTTCTTCTTCTTCTTTTGAAATGCAGAGTACAACTGAATTTTGCCTGCTTTAAGTTTTTAAAAAAAAAAAAAAAAAAATACAAGCAGTATATTTTTCCAACAGTTATATTTCCTATCTTATACCAGTCAGTACTAAAATTACTTTATTGCTTTCAAAATGTTAAATAAATGTAATTGCATTGTGTTGTAACTATTTACTGCTAAAGTCTTTTGAAATTGAGTAATTTACTATAAATATTCATAAAGAATTTAAAAAAAAAACATTTTTGAATAACTTTCAAATGAAATGAAGAATCTCAAATGAAGATGTTTTAAAAGGTTTTGATGGAACAAATTAAACAAGGAAACGAGATATTTTTTTATGAAAAAAATTAAATATTTTTTCATCTAAAGTATTTTACATAAATGATTTTTTAAAATTTATAATTTTCTAATTTATATATTTTATTAGGATATGTTTGTAAGCTTAGGTTCACTTAATTGTGATCATATTTCATTAAAAATATTGAAAAGTTTAGTGTAGAATTTTTACGCAACCTGATATATTTAACGTTTTCCAAGTTTATAATGCTAAATGTATTTGTTAAACTGCATTTTATTTCTCTTTATTATTCTCTCTTCAGATTTTAAAAAGAATTAATTTAACTGTTGTTTAATTCTCAAATATTATCAATGAATAAGAACGGTGAAATTTATTTTATCGTTTGAAATTAAGGTATATAATCTATAGTTCACATTAGGACATGTTTTAAATTAAAATTCGGAATGTTAATTTTTTTAAATACTTTATTACGCTTAAGAAATATTTTAGAGCTTTAAAATTTTGTACTCGTTTGCTATTAACATGTTTATTAAGGTGGAGTTTAATTCTACTACAGTTAAAAACTATTTACATTTCTTGTTTTTTGTATATTGCTTTGCTGATGGATTAACATTTTTACCTTCATTATCTAAATCTGTTTAAAATGAATTTTAAAAAGAAAATTTTTTTCAACAAATGATGATTAAACATTTAAATTATTACTCTTTTATAATTAAATTTAATTTTGACACTGATACGATAAATTCTTCGTAATAATCTGATACGATAAAAAATTTTTAGCATTTAGATTTACTTTAAAGTAACGCGAAACTCAAGTTATAATGAAGGTTTATAGCAAATTGGTAATTTATGTTAAACTATTTTGTTCAGTACTGCAGCGTAGTTGCTCTTTGTGAATTACAACTTGTGTAATGAAAGTGGAACTCGACATATGTAATTAATTATTTTTATTTTTTCTAATTTGTATTGGAATGCACGATTTCGCTTAAATGGATACCATTCGATAAATATATCCTAAATTAATACTGTTTTAGTCATTAACTCAAATAAACATATAAATATTCGAAATCGATATTAAGCTTTAAAAAAATTTATATCTTAACCTTTTACATTTTTTAATTGTAAATTTAAGCAATTTTTTGAGTCACATTTTTTATTTTTGATAACTTTGTAGTTAAGTTTTACTTCGAAATACTTGCTTCAGGAAGCATGGTATAGTTCTATCGTAATCTTTTATAGAAAAATCCATTATGTTTCGAGATTCCGCTTTAAGAAATAAATATTAAAGATTTAACTTTTCATCAAACGATAATCAACTGTGCTTTGGTTGAATTTTCAGCATTTAACGTCTTTGTATTCATTCATTGACAATTTTAGTTGAAAACCTTTAATTTTCTCTCTCAACTTTGGATATCGGAAAATAAGTTACAATCACTAAATACGCGTGTGTATTTTATTTCTTGGCTTCCTTTAGTTGAAAGGGAATGTTGTGGAAGCTTTCCTTCCAGGTCGAAAATTCTATAAAATTATCTTCCGCTTCTCTGCGGAAACCCGATCGCCGTTGAATAGAATACTTTACAGGGGCAAGCAATTCTGAAGATTATACACATTTCTAGACTTCATTCACTTTTGTTAGATCGGTGAATGTAAATACTGAATTGAAAATAATAGCATTGCTCTCTGAATTAATAAGAAAACATGATCTAGTATGTATTATTTTGTTTTAAAGAAATATAAAGTATCGCATTTGTGTTGTAGATTAAATTTAGAATAAATGATATATATAATCATTATTAAATGTTGATAATTGTCGATATCAATAATCGGTGACATATTGTTCACGATGCAAGTTTCAATATCCTAACTATTAATATTAATTACTAACTACTAGTAATTACTTGATACTGCGATAACTTTTAATGAGTTATGAGAATAAAATATGAATATTCTAGTTGTGTATGTGTGAATAGTTACTTACGTTTTGTAAATATTAATTGCTAGTATTTATAAGAATCATTAGGTATCTTTAAAAAGAATATTGATTTCCAAAGACATTAATTCAAAGCATGTAATGATTTATTGTAAAAAAAATAAAGTTTATGTATTAATTATGTGAAATTCTGCCTATAAAAGTGTCTTCATGATAATTTTTCATATAATCTGATTTTATATTGTTATTTTTACTTGTTAGAGATCTTGCAAATATTCTCAAATTAATAGAAATATTTGCATATTCTGTTTTTGTAATATCAGATTCAATGGTTGCGATTTTTGAACATTTTTCTTTTGTAGCTGAATTTATTATAAATTGCGATGTGCGATTTTGTGAAGTTGAATGTATTAAAATTTTTTAAAAAAAGCACACTTCGTAATGAATATGTGAAACATTAATTATCATTTCAATGTTGTTGACTTTGAAACTCGGGTGAATTTAATTTGATAAGAACTAATAGTACTTTTTAAAGAAAATTAATAAATAACATACCGATATCAATAGGATGATAAAAATAGCTTTGAGTATCAATTTTTCCAAATTGCCTTATTTGTGCATTTCAAAAGAATTGCTACTGCATTTTCTTTAAGAAATATTCATTAAAAACAAAGTTTCTGTAAACAAACGGTTTTTTTTTTAATACTTATTTTTGATCCGATGAAGGAACGTTTTTTTTCCCGAAGAAACAAGCGAATTGATATTTGTCGATTGTGTATTAGTTAAGGAAATATGTATGCATTTTATATTTTATATATAGTTTATCCTATCTTTATAGAAACTTTACCTATTTATGTTTTGATTTGAGTTTGTTTAATTTAAGTCGAATTAGATTTAGGTTATGTTTTATTACTGACATACCTCAGGCTGTTTGAGTCAAAGTTAAACGAAACATCTAAACTTCAAACGTTTTTTTTAAATCAAATTTCAAACCCTCGACATTCGGAAATCTTAAAGCTTAATTTAATTAAACATGTCTCACTCCCATTGTTCTACTCATTAGTATTGAACTCGTGACCCTATAGCTTTGCACAGCAGTTTTGATAGCCGCAAGTTTTGTTAAGAATCTTTTCGAAAATGCGCATCTTGGCAGATTATTAGATATATTTACAATTCAAAGGAAATTTGATTTCTTCTAATATCTAATCTTGTTGTAGAGCTTCTCAGGATGAAGCTTTCGACTATTTTTTTTCTTCTTAAGGTAGCTATTGTGAATATATTATTATAAAAATGCATATCCTCTATTATCAATACTTTTTTTTTTTTTTATCATTAAATGAAAGACAGATTGGAAATTCTTTGCAATCGTCCAAAGTTTTATTTCTTTATAATTTAATTCAAGCTGTTTGCTGAGCAGTTGGCAATGGCTCAGGATTCTTTATGAAATCATTTCAAAATTGACGAATGTTTTCTGATTTAATGAGCCTCATGAATTTGGAAGCTAAATATATTTATTTAAAATTTAGGCAGAGCTATAAAATAGTATATTTCCTCTTTTATTTTGTTTTGAAAATTTTAAAACAATTGCGACATTAAAGGAAGGTTATAGCCACTGATTAAGTAAGTTTAAGAGCTTTTTTAATTATAATGACCATTTTCTCTCTTAAAATATTTTATATTTTCTCTTGTCTGATAAAATTATACTTTGAGTTTATAATGTTTTGAATACTCTTTTGTATTTATAACATTTCTCATTGAGATTCAATTCACTGCAAAAATATTCAAACTATTAAAAGAGATACTCATTTACTTTATATTACTCAGTATTGTTGTTTATTGTAAATTTTTAGGTACAATTGTAAGGCTGATGTAATTATTTGAGAAAACGATAAATAACTAAGAATACGTTTTTAACTATTGATCTTTAAAATAATTGCTTTCATTCATTAAATTCGCTGCTTAAGAATTTATTTAAAAAGGAAATAAAACATTTTAATTAATTAGATACTTATCAGGTCCAGCTTACAAAAATATGATTGTCTTTGGATCATCTTGTAGAATTTAGTTTATTTGGATAAACAGCTCATATTCAATAACTTATAATTTTCCGCTTTAGTTTTAAATTTTGTTATTTTTTTTATCATTATTTCCCCATCGTGAATTTTTAGTTCATTAAAACCGAGCTTATGGTGGGGTGATTCGAGTCTCAAAAATTAGTTGATAAAAAAATGTTTGCATATATGTATATGTACGCAATTTCATGATTATGTTTTCCATTCTCTCAATAAGGGTAAAAAAAAAATGCTTAAAAAATATATTTCGAAAGAATTTGGCGTAATATCTCCATCACGTAAAATATTCCATGCATTTTTTTACCCCCTTCTAAAAGTTGGCCTCGCTAATTGAAAAAAAAAAAAAAAAAAAAAATTCTGGACGAAATAATAAACACAAACAAAAAAAAGTATTTTCGGGATCTTTTTTTCTTCCGGTTTTCAGGTCGCCTTTCTTGGTTTCCATAGCGACCACGGATCGTCCTCTCTTAATTGGCTAATGCCACCCACGGGGCGTGGTCTGGAAAAAAGTACCCGGAGACAATTTTATTTTTTCTCCCGTTCAAAAAAGACGAAACGCCCCCGAATCAATAGGATGATACGTCTTTTAAAATCTGAGTGGGAGTTGCAGCAGGAGACCCACCCTGACCAAGATCCTACCCTCCCTCAAAAACCGTACGTGGTTTGTTTTTCTTTTCTGTTTTTTCTCCGAATTTTAAAACAGCTTGTTTTAAAAACTCCGCCTATCTACTTTGCCAAGTATGTGTGTGTTCATGGATACGTCCTCACCATCCTTATGTTTTTTTTTTTTTTTTTTACATCTCAACCCCGTATATATCTATTTTTCAGTTTAATTAGAAGATAGGGTTGTCCCTGAAGCTTAGATCATTAAATGCTGAAGCATTTCTCTGCAGTAGTTTTCTTTTAAAAGGTTTTAGAGTTTTTAATGGATGGAAAAAAAATTTTTTTTTCTTCCATTCCATCCATTCCCATCTCCCTCGTTGCCTGCCATAGGTTTTCTCTCCTCTTTTTCTTTAACAAGTTGGAAAAAGTTTGAGAGAGGCTTTTAAAATTCGTATAAGTCCTCACCATTCCGATTCGATGACTTGGAATTTTCCTTGATGATGAAAAACTTTTTACTCGATTCCAATTTTTTTTTACCCCTTTTCCATTCGTATTTTTCTTTTGTATCTTGTTTTAGAGTTAGCGAAGGTGCTGTTTAATTTCGTTTCGGTGAATGCATACGTCAGCGGAGAAAGCATCCGTTTCGCTTCCCACTTCAGTAATAGCATAAAAGTAATTCCGGGACGGATTGGGCTTTTAGCGATTTTAGACACTTCTTGCATTTCACGGAGGGGGAAAAAGTAAGAAGATCCAACCTATTTTGAAATTGTCTAATAAAAAAAAAAAGTTTTAATTTGGAAAGCCTAATACTTCAATAGATTTTAGATACTCCCCCCGAAACCCTTCTCCATCTCGCTCTTTTACCAAATTTGAATTTTTCTTGTCCCTCTTTTGTTTCAAAGGAATAGGACCGGAAATTTCATAGACATTCTGACCTTCTCGTGTGCTAGTGATTAACCAGCCTTTTGACAATTTTAGATATTAGGAAAAATAATGTTAATTTAAACTATTTCGAAATAGTTTCATGAACAAAAAAAAATAATAATGAATATTAAATATTTAATTCTAAAATAGAAATTATTAGCCACCCAAGGGGCTATGTAGACACAATTTTGGCGTACCATATCACTTTTCAATTTTTTTATCGTTTGCTTCCATTTTAATTACATTTAGCTGATATAATATTCACTTTAATAATTTATCGTGTGCTTTAATTTTAATATCGGAAAGATTTACTATTGTCCATTTCTCGATATTTCATCGTTTACTTTAATTCTTATTTAATTGAGGAATTCAATAGTAATTATAAAAATAATAATAATAATAAATGCATCTAAGTAGGCTAAATCTGATCTTTGCAAAACTTCGCATAGGATTTTTTTTAACATGTTATTTTTATATTTTAGCATGAATTTTATTTAAAAATCTAAAATTAATGAATTTAATTTTTTTCAAAAAATTCTGCATACCCCTATTACTCAGAGGTTATAATTTGTGTGGAAGCCCTATTTCTAAAACTGTAGAGACTCTTTATCATTTTTAAGTTTTTTGAATGTCAAAGAAATATTTTTCAAAATTCTGGTCTTCTTTTGATTTATTCCAAATCATGGAGTCTTATTTTTTACCAAAGAAATTTTGAAATTATTTTTCTCTTATAAAAGCAGTGTTAAAAGTCATGCTCGTTGCAGAGTTTTATATATATATATATATATATATATATATATATATATCTGATTGATTTGTTTCATATGGCTTGAATGGAGTACTTATGCTAAATCTCATAACATTTAAAAATTTATCATACTTTCAATTTAGTTGTAGATCTTGGTAATTTGAACTAGACTCATTTAATTCTGACTGGATATTTAATGTTTTTCGTCAATATATTGCTACTTAAAAGTTTGATATTAAAAATTTAGTTCATTAAAAATTATTTTTAACAAAACTGGGAAGGAGGGGGATGCAAATTAGGCTCTGTTTTTAATTTAGTTTGAGTGCTGTTGACGTTTGATAATTTCTTTCAAATTCTGGAAAATTGTTTTGGGGGAGCTGAGGGGATTATTATAGTTAGAATGGAAATGCATATATTTAATAATTTGTTTGAATTCTGATTTATATATGTTAGTATTTTGAATTCTTGTTAATTTCTGAACAGAAACTGATTCATTATACTTTAAAACAATGTTTTAAAAGATGCTAAGAAACGCATTCTTTTCTTTTAATAGTTCTTGGTTTGAAAGAAACTCGTTGTAAAAATCTTAATGCTTGATAACTACGAATCACTGAGATATTTTTATTTTATTCTGTTTTAAAAATGATAGTGAACTTTGATTGCACATTTTGCTTTTGTACTGAACCGTAAGGGAAAAACAGACCGATACAAAATAATTTAAAGATCAGGGGAATTGTCTATTTAAATACTCGTTTGGTCTAAAGTTTTGAATAATTAATCAAACGATTTTTTTAATCCGTTCATTCAGAAGCTTTTAAAGAGGTTTCACTTGTCAATTCATTTAATGAAATCAATATATTTTAGTTATTCTTCGTTCTTCTTATGACAACAATTATTATGTTAATGCGGATTTTATGAGTAATAATAAAAATTAGAGAAAACTCTCGACGAGTAACTCAAAAATATAATGACAAGATTACCTATAATAAGTTGTTTGCGATTGCTTGTTTTAGCATAATGATTTAATATACGTCATTACTGGTCTTTCTAAATGATTTAATATTCATCCCTATTAGTCTCATAGCTTATTTCAGTGCTTTTTTAAGACATGAACAACAATTATTTTTAATTCCAATCAATGTTAAAAATGAAGATTAACATAAGTGGGAAGAAACTGATCTCTCCTATTCCGAAATATGTTTTTTTTTTTTTTTTTTTTAAAAATTGCTTAATTTGGTTTTTTTTTTTTTTTTTTTGCTTTGATTTGCGTCATATTTACGTCTCAGTTTTGTCTGGTTTCGTTCTAAAGAAAGTCTGAAAGTGAAACACGAAGTTTCTTTTTTTAAAGAGAAAATATCTGAGATTTAGTTTTTACTCAGGTTAAGTAGGAAATTAGGAAACTTTTTTTGTTACTAAATGACTTCTGAACTTTTTCTTGAATATTTGTTTCAAAGTTTTAAATGTTACTTATTTTAAGCGAAATCTTTGATTATGTTTCAATTTTTAAGCGATGTTAATCAAGCATGCTAAATGTTTAAAAGCTTTCATTGACAGTTTTGAATCTTTATTCCATTTCCTAACAGTACTTGTCCGATACAAATGAACAGAATTATGTAACTAATTAAAATAAATTGTAAATAATTAAATTTTTGCATTTTACCGATATAGTAATAGAATTAAAAAATAAACAGTTTTTCCTTGAAATTAAGGCTTTTTTTTTTTTTGTCTATAACTTTATAAAAGTGGTATCATCATTGAATAGCTCCTAGGTTTTGTGTAGGATTTGTGCAACTACGCAAGTTTTTCAAATACCTAAATGATTATGTTCCAATATTAAATTTTTCATTTGTACCTTAATTTTAACTGTAGCTCTATTTTATAGATATTTCGATTATAGTTAATATTTGAGTAAAATCTTATGTAATATTGTTTGTAGCAGTCGCGCAATATATGCAATAATTAATTGGTTTTTGCAATGTCTTTTGTTATGTTTTATTCAACATTTTATACTTAACTATCTGTAATTTATTAGTTTTACATGCGATTGTTTGGAATGTCCGAAATTTCTACATTTGTTATTATTTTGTTTAAAAGTTACGTAATTAAATAAATTTAAATATGCTTGATAATTTAATTCTCACATTTTGAGCTTTGTTACTTTAAATTTCGCTGGTTTTTCTATTTTTTTTAGCTAATTTCTTTACGCTTTTTCTTTTATTAAATTCATTAAACTTTGTATTGCTTGAAAGCTTTTTTAAAAGCATAGTATTTTATATTAATCTATTATTATCATTTTTATTTTTGTTTTATTTTTAGCCTGTATACGATTTCTTGCTCTTTCAGTATGAAAAATGCAAAATGTTGTTTACCTTTATTTAAATATTTTTCTTTTTTACCTGAGATTCCTTTCTCGATGAAGTTATGTGTTTACATAGTTGATCAATTATCTAAAATTCTTTCGTAAATATAGTTTTCTTAAACAACAAAGAAGTATTTCCCCCTCTCCCATTTTATTTGCTGATTATCTTTGAAATAAACATTTTTAAACCTAAATCGCATACACATACAATCAACATACACACATTTTTTGAATGAGTTTGTAACACTAGAAGACTTTAATTTTAATTAAATGCTCTTTTTTTTATTTTTTTATATTTTTTTCCTTTAAAAAGTCAAATAAATTTTCTCTTTATTTAGATTCTAATATATTCTATTTATATTATGAACATTAAGAAGCAAAATGATAAACTCATTGTTTAAACGAAATTTTTTATCTTTTTGAAGCTTCTTGTATTGAAAAATGCTTACAAACATTTATTTGAGCGTAATTTATCTCATCCTTTATTTACGAAAATTTTTAATGGAAAATAATCATTTTTAATTTGATAATACGAAGTGAATGCCTGTAATTTGGAAAATATTGCATTTTTAAAGTCATCCGATCTTTATTGATATAAAATACGTCTTTCTAAATCTAATAAATATTTTTTCTTTTTAATTTGAAAAGTAATTAAATTTAATTTTGTTAAAGCGATACTTTATTCGATACTTTATTCCTTCGGTAAAATTTATTTTTAAAAACAAAGTGGGATTAATAATAAATATAAAATACTTAAATAATTTTCCAGAAATTGTATCAATGTACTTTCAAAAGAAAGCTTTTTCAAATATCTCCGGTTTTAATGGCTAATGATTCTTAACTCTTTTTTTGTTCTATGGAATAAAACAGAAAGAAAAATACATGATAATTCAGATATTTTTGTATTCAATAATAATAAACTAAATACTTTTACACATATACAACATTGTTTATGCTTAAATCCTTTCAGTTTCATATAATTTTCATACTACATGTTTAATTTATTTTTTATACGTTGGTTTTAATGAATCGTTTAGAAAAGATTAGGAAGTTAGTTTTCATTTTCTAGAAAAATTATTATGACTAATACAGAAAAATGGTTTTTTTTTATTCTACTTTGCTCGTTAACTCATTTCCTCCCCTAATATATAATGTACGTAACGTAATGTATTGAAGTTGTAAAAAACTATAACAATAACATTATAGTTGTAATTATCTCCAATTATCAATTATTTGTAAGTTAAAGAGAGTAAAAACCAATTTAAATGGCAAAGAAAGAGTGCTTAAGAATTTTTGCTCACAGTTTGTGGGTTATTATAGGAAGAAAAATAAAGGTTTATTAATTTAGTTTATTTTGCAGTTATGAAATATACTTTCTGAAACGCAGAAATTCTTTTTTCCTTGGCATTCAAAATGTCATATTTTCCCCTTTATTGATTGTTGAATACATTTATCAATTTTGTTTGGAGATATATATTTCAGGATTGGGCTATTTTTTTCTGCATATAATTTTGTTTGTTTGTGTAGATCATCTGTGTGATTACCTTTCTACATCTTTAGAGAAGAGTTTGATATTGATTAAATCTATTTTTGTTTCCAATTGTGTATTTTGTCATAATTTTTTTTCTCGAACCTCATATTCAATGAAAAAGATTTAGAAGGACATTACGATTATGATATACGTTTTTATAAATCATTGAGAGGTTATATATTTCCATTTGAAAAATTAAATCTTTGTATTAAATAACAGAACTCATGATTTTTTTTCAGTTCTTTTAAATAACTCAGTGGTTTGTAGCAATACTTCATTAACGTAAATTTCTGTTAGTAAAATGACATTAATTTTCTGGATTATGAGTTTTAATATAACGATATTCTTTTTTTTTTTTCACATCGATATTGAATGTTCTCATACGTCGAATATTGTATAAGCTTGGAACAGTTTCTGGGGAGTTTTAACAGTTCTACAGCTATGATGCTATTTACAAAGTCATTAATCAATTTGAGATAATAAGAGAAGCTATTAAGCATATGTTGAAGGAACTTTTTTAAATTGGGAAGAAAAGACCGAAGTGATTTGTTTTTAGATTAATACTCCTCATTTTGGTTCAACCTCTGTTTTAGCAATAATCATCATGAGGTATTGTGTGGGTTGCTGTTGTATAAATCCAATGGGATTTCGAGATCTTTGCAGAAAATGTTGTTTTAAGGGGCATTAATTCACGTATTGATAGAGCTTTGATTCAGAATAAAACTAACTCATCTGGATTTGGAGAAGGGGTTAAGTTGAAAAGATAACATTATAGTTCACCTTCTTAGTTACATTTTTTTTTAATTGAAACTTTCGGTTATAGCCTGCAAAGAGGAATCAGAATGGCCATTCTGGTAAATCGCAATATGAAAATTTCATCAAAAAAAGGGATAAAACTTGTGTAGTTTTTCCGAATTGAGTTTCTTCCTATGCAGGCTGTCACAACTCCAATATTTAAAATAAACGTCTACATTACGAAGGAGTAGGGTTAAAAAATCTTAAATCAATTGTCTCTCAGTTTTCGGTAGAAAAGGTTATGTTTATTTGCTTTATATTGCATTCTCGTTTGTCCTTTGCGAAATAATTATTTTTTATTATATTATATTGGATTTATTCACAGTATGCTGTGAATCCAATGTGAATGGCTAAGACTTTAACGTCTTTATTGTATAATCTCTGAAAGCTGATAAATATTTTGGCACACGATGGAAGATAGTCGTTCCTATCAGTTTATTATTGTGAGACATAGAAATAGTGTCTAAAATTTATCATTAAGAAGCCGCGGGATTTTGAGAATATGCATTTACAAATATCGTTCATATAACATTCTTTTTCACAAAGTATGCTTTCAGATATTCCTTCGGAATCAAAATGAACTTCTCCCCATTACTTTATTCTGCAGCTTTTGGGTATGACACCTTATTTTACTTCTGTGTTCACATAGAACAATCGCTAAATCCATATTAGCTTTAATTTCCAAGTGTTCCTTACTACAGATATTGCAGGATGAAATACGAGATCAGATGTTAGTATCGATATAACGGGTGTTTAAAGTAACTTTAAGTCACTATTGGTTAAATGGTAGCTCAGCTTGAAAGAATGATTCAGAATTCACATGTCCTAAACTATTTGTATCTTCGAGTTTTCTTTCCCTACGTTTTTTTTTATGTCATGACATAGTGCGATCCTTATTATTGTTAACTGCGAAAAGTTTGTATAGTTATTTCAGCTAATTTTTTGCAAAGTAAAAAATTCTGCCTTTACAAAATACAAGAAAAGTGAAAATACAATTAAATTACAGAAAAATTTAACTCTTGTAACGGTTATCAAGCCCATTTCTTTTTTACTGCCCTAATAGGTATTCCTAAGATATCGTTTGATTGAAGAGTTTCGATTAATGAATTATGTAAAACAGCATTAATATGTAAAACTGAACTGCAGTGAATAAAAGGATATATTTATAACTGTTAGGAGTTAACGGACAAGAGGTTGGGGGAACCAGCAATAAGCGATTGGAGGAAGATCAGCAATAATTTCAGAGAGAGAGCGTTTCTACGATAGCTGATATTGAAAACGGATATGATCCAGACTCTGACCTCCTTTAAGAACTGCTTCAGATAATACTATATTAGATACTCTTTAGTTGCAGACGCGGGAGGGTTTGCTCTATATTCATGATAAGCATGTTGAGTTTTGGCTATTATCAAGAGAATAGTAAATATTGAGTTAAAGATTCGACTTCCTATTCATTTGGTTATTTGCTTGGGGATTAAACTGTAAGTAACATTTATGGAGCATGTTATGACTAGTGAAACCAGAACTTCACACGCTTCCCATGAGAAACTTCAGGTCATAATTAATTAGTTAAAAAATGTTGCGATGCAGTAAATATGTTTTTGTAATATTTTTTCTACTCATTATGTGAAGTGATGCTATTATGTTCCATTTAGTTATATTTAACTGGTTGTTTTATTATAAACCGAAAGACCTGGTCGGTCGATTTTTTTTTTTTCATATCGAGATATATTTTAATTCATTATTATTATTCCATTGTGTTGCTCTAATATGATGCTAATTAAACAAAATCAAACTTTTCATTCTCATGCGATACTTCTAAAATGACAGATTCTATTCCGATATATTTTATTAGAGCTGCATTTAATGGAATTAACGAAATCTATTAGTAATTATTAATATGGAACAGTGTCGGTTCGGGATATCGAAAATCCGGGTTACTGGAGAATGGGAAAAATAACAAATTATTAAAGAAAATTACCTTATATTGAATAAATTGAGTATCAATCATATCGACAGAAGATGAAGACGACTGCTTTTTGAACAGTAGAAGTTCACTGAAAGTTGTTTTAATGTATTTTCATTTTAAACAATGTCGCATGTGATAAAAATGTAACCAAGGGTATGTTGACTTTGTTCAGAATATTTGTAAATCTACTTCCCCCCCTTTTTCATTCATTCATAGGGGTTAGAATATTTCAGTTAAGAAAACAATTGTTAGAAATATATGGTTAAAAAAAATATATAAGTTATTATGGAATTTTCAGATCGCTTCTCAAATGGAGGGAAAAAATTCTTCGTGGAGATCGATCCGGGTTATCTAAAGATCTTAAAGGAGACCCGAGTTAACAAGGTTTTACGGTACTTAATAAATAAATTTAGATGAATTTATAGACAAATTCATATAAATTCTTTTCGCTTTTAGATTTATTTCACATATTGTTATCTCACTCTTTAATCCTTCAGAAATATATATATCTTTGTGTTTAATGCTACTCCATTTTAATAACAATTTCTAGGTACATTGTTTCTAGAAAGGTTCTTAACCACCGGCAGAATATATACGGCTTCAACATTTAGACTCGAAACAGACTGTTAAGAAAAATCTATTGTTTCGAAAAACAAATCGGTGGAAATTTTGATACCAAGTTGCTAAAATTGTTCACGCAATATTTCCATTAGCTTTGACATTGGACATTTTGTTTCTTTCTGTTTATTGTCTGAAGAAGGTCTGCTTTTTGACTTCTTGCAGAAACTTGTCTTACTGTATAATTCCACTGGTTATCTTGCTGAATGATTCATCTGCAAGAATAATAGATTTGTTGTTTCAGCTGCAGATGAAAGAAATTCATGTCGGAAAACATTTATATATGCATGCTTTATTTTCTTCTTCATGGCGCTGTGACATCATCGAAAAACAAAGCGATGAACTTTAGCTCTGATGTCTCATGCAAATATTTAATTTCTTTATTTGATGAGAGTAAGGCATGAAATACTTAAAACTCTTTTTCCTTACTCTTTTACTTTGTTTTTCATTGTTATGAAAAGGACTATAATTATTAAATACAATTTCAAAATTGAGTATTTAAATTTGTTAACTTTGATTTATATTTCTGTATATTGAGGTAACAGTACATCTTCGAACATAAGTTTTTGCACTAGCGTAAATTTTGCCTACAAATGCATATTTTAGGAACCATATGGGGCTTCAAAATTAGAAATACACCCAAGAAAAGTTTTGTTTGTGTCTAGTTTTGCTGGGAAAAGGACATTTTATACAAATGTAAACATAAATTAAGACGTTCCGCAAAACACGATAACTCAAAAGAAAATAAATATATTGACATTTTGTAAATTGAATAATACGGCATATAAATTTATCGAGGGAATAGATTATTATTTTGATAATATAACCCTTACGTAAGAAGCTATAGTAGCTCGTTTTCTGAACACAGAAATTTTATTTAAAAGTCATTGTAATTATCACTTTATTGCAATGTAAAAAAAAAACTTCTTTTCAATATAAAATCTCAAGAATTTTCTGTTATATGTATGGGTATTTGATAAACACATAAATGTAAAATGTCAGGTTCTCTGATGCATAACATTTTGAGGTATTGGTTTTTGCAATGATGTAAAATGTTATTTTTAGAGCCTTTCCCCAATCAGAGAAATTCATGATCAAGTAATATTAAAACAGCTTTAATTCAGCTTCTAAATAAGATAGAAAACAAAATTCGAACAGAATTTTAAAGATAAAAGACTGAATTTTAATATGAGACCAAAAAATTTGAAAAATATCATTATTTTGACCAAAAAGTGTGTTTTGTAGGTGTATTGTCACCTTAATGTGTTCGAAAACTATTTTAACTGAAATTTTGTAACCTATAAATATTGACTCTACTCGTAAATCTAAATTCGTACAATTTATATTGAATGGATCATTTTGATTATCATAAATTATTTATTAATGTTTTTTTTAAAAAAAAAATTCCAAAATTAGTTTTAAATTCCAATATAAAAAGTTTACAAAAAACAAGTGGGTACTGGTCCATTATTAAAGAGAACATACAGATCAAAGCGTATTAACTTAATATTTTTATCAAACGAATATATAATTAAAATTTAAAATAAATAAAGGTTTTGAGATAAGCAAACATAAATAAATGTGCCTGTTGAAGGAATAGTAATACAAAGGAATTACATATAAATAATTTGGGGGAAAAAAGAAAAAAATATAGAATATTCAAATAAAGAAAAAAAAAATTATAATATTTAGATCAAGTATTAAATTTTTTAACATAAAACTATGATATTTTTCACCAATACTTTGTCTTCTCTGCTTAAAAATTATGCTTCAGTGCGTTAATTTCTTTTGAAAGCTGTTCTGGACCGAATTCTGTAACTTATTATTTAGATTCAAAATCTAAATCTGTGCAATCAATGTTAAATGGATTATTTCGTTTTTATTGATTATGTATTTATTCCGAAATTATTTTAAAACTTCTCGTGTGCCAAAAGTTATTACAGGAGGTCTTCCAATGTAAATTAAGTACCATCGCATATCTGAAGAAAACTCACCGAACAAAGCATATTAAACATGAAATTATTAAAATTTAAAACAAAAAAATAGAGTTTATAAAATGAAAAAGGTATTATAAATAAATATATTAGTATTCATGATAATAATCTTAAGAAATATTTATAAATAATTTGAAAGAAAGGTAAACATATACGAAATTTAAATAAAGAAGCAAAAATAATTTTAAAAATTTAGGAAAGACAATAATTGAATTAAAATACAAGTAAATAAAAAAGCTGAAATAATTTAAAATGAATACAGCTTAAGTGAAACTACGTACGAAATTAATTTTTTGAGATTATAGAGAACTTCTTTTCAAATAACAAATTTTGGAAAAATTGGAAACCAATGCATTGCCATTTCTTTAATTTATTTTTATAAAAAATGCTCATCTTGTTTGGATTCAGCAGCCTTATGTTGCATATTTTCATGATTTTTATAAGCGTCACCACATCTACACATAAACCATTGTTTCCAAGATTAAATTTGAAGAGGATTATTTTGAAATGTCTACGACCCATCAGGAATTGGATATGTATAAAATTGGTAGAAAAAAAAATTAAATTTTTAAAATTCCTCTTTAGTTGTTGTAAAAAATCCTTGCAAAACAATGGAATCCTTAGAGATATTATACTTCATATCTTTGTTCTGTAAAAACGTTTCCTGTTCAAAATCGACATTTTAACACATAGTTTTTTTTATTCATATAGTGTATTAGATGAATTTGCTGCAATATCAACATTTTTTCGTTTTCAGCAATAGCTTAATGTATATGAATTCAATAAGAATAATGTTTTCGTTGAGGTCTTTAACTAGATTGTATTTCAACAACTATGCATCCACTGGCGCTTTATTCTAACTTAAAATACCGAATGAAAATAGTTTTTGAAAAATAATGAACTGTTTGTGATGTTGAATTGCTTTTATATAACAAAATATTTTCGTGAAGTCGTATGGATAGCGTATAAATGAGAGTTTAAACTATCACCGTTACTATTATGAAGGCTAAAATTTAAAATATAAAAACTTCACGAAAAATGATTTCGTCAGTTTTGTTTATTGTTCTTATATCGTTTATTCAATCTCCTTTGAAAGGAGAAAAGTATTTTTCTATTTTATATATTATATGCCTTTGCATGTGGCTATATGATGTTTTTGTTTTGAAATGCATTAATAATCTTAAAACTTTTGTGTGTGTGTGTGACAAATAAATATTATTATATTTCTCACATGCTTATAAGTATTCTTGTGATACATGAATGGAAAATTTGTTTGTCCTTATTATAAATTTTTTTGATCATTACAAATTTCCTATCTCTATGTTATCGCATAATTTAAGGTTGCTAAAATCATTTATTCTTTAAAAATAAAATAAAAACAATAGTTAAAAACAAACTCTAAATCGTTTCATAATAATTATTACGAAATAAAGCATAAAAGGTTCTTCCACCATTTCGAATGTAAAAAGAGCGTCTTACAAAAATCGAAACAATGAACTAAATTGATAATAGTAAATCATTTAAAAATAAGCATTAACTATATTAATAAAATTAATGGACAAATTAAAAGAAGTATCGTTTTAATTTTGTACTTCAGTCTGTTTCTCTTTTTATTTGTTATTTATCATTCGTACTGTTCAAATATGTTGAAATAACTTATTATTGCATGATAAAAATAATAAGAATAATCACCAAACTAATTTAAAAAAAGTTCTATGCAAGTTTTGCAAAGAACAGATTTAGCCACCTAAGGTGCGCTTTTTTTTATAATTACTATTACATTTCTCAATTAAATATAAGAATTAAAGTAATCGAGGAAATATCGAGAAATGGACAATAATAAACTTTTCCGATATTAAAATTAAAGGAAACGATAAATTGTTAAATTGAATATTATATCTTCTACATGTAATTACATTAAAGCAAAGTTATATATGTCAATTCAAGCAAAGTCAAATATGTTCAATTAAATAAATTTTTTAATTGAACATATTTGAGCTTAAATGTAACTAAAATTGAAGCAAAAAATAAAAATTTAAAAGTGATCTGGTACACTAAAAGTGGTTCAACTAAAACAATAGTCCGTTGGTTAATACATTACTCCCTCTATAATCCGGCACTTCACCTTTCCGGTCCTACAATTAATCCGGCATTTTCGCTCGCGCTGACAAGTCATTGGAAATTATTATAAACTTTCTACTTTAAAGGAATAATGTAGGCTATCAATATGAAACAGTAAATTTCATCGTAGTTTTAGTTATTACGTGTATTTGACACTTTGTGCTGCAATAAATTTTATACAATATTGCATAACTTTTGCTGTGTAAATATGTTATTTTTATTGATTTTCCAGTAATCCGACATTTTCGGTAATCCTGTTGTATTTATTTTCAGTCAAAAGCTGTATTTTCTGAATAAAATAAATTTTTTCATTATAATTTTAATTTTTTTTTTATTTTAAGTACAGAAACTTTGATCTAAATGCGTTTTTAGACGATAATCGATTCTTAATTAATTGAAAATGCTGCAATGAATTTATCTGTGGGGTATTTTTTCTCGCACTTGCAGAAACAAATTTTGTCGAACTCTACATATGCGATGCGTTCGGCTTCCGAAATGCAATACCATATCATTACGAGTTACCTGTTCCAGGATACTGTTATAGCACGCAACAGGAATGTCGAAGTTGGTCAAATTTAGCGGAGTATTTCCGATATTCTACGAGTGGAGTGTCATTAGCTGATTTGGAATTAATTCCTAAGTGTACAAACTACGTACAATAGTCTAGGACAAGACTGGTGGCTAATAACTAATTCAGTTACTAATGACAATTATCTATTGCTATCGAAATCATCGATACAATATTACATAACAGATTAATCTATATCGACTCTGGCTATTATCCATCCTCTTCATGAAATAGGGTTGTATGGTTCGTGTCTGATATCAACAGATAATCACTCAAGACCTTGAAGATATTGGGTTGAGAGGTTTTGTCATTAGATGAGTCCAAGTGTAACTTACTGTTTAGTAAATCAGTCTACTCACATCCCTATATGGCGTGATTTATAGAGAATGACATCGCATTTGATCAAGTAACTGGTAAACTACTGCAGACGTTTTGGAGTGTATTTCTAATAAGAGGTGCTACACACAACATCTAAAAGGAAGCCGTGCAAAAATTTATCACGCCGAATTAAGGGCTTCTCGAAATTTATAATTTAAGTTTGGAGGGAAAAAAAAACCCATTAAAATGCTTGTAATATTTATACGAATGATGATGCTATACTTAATGCTTTCTCTTCTCAGATCTAATTTTTATCAAATTAAGAGGAATTATGAATTTTAAAGATACAAAAAAGGGAAATTCAGGATTGATTTATATTTACAGTAGAATCTCGTTCCCTTTAACTTGGATATCCGGATAACTCGGATCGGATTACACGAAGAATTTTTTTTATTTGGTTAGAACTATGTAAATTTCGATAATAACATTTATTTGTTGTACGATTTTGAAAAATCACTTAATTTTTGGGAAATCTTCTGACAGCTATGCGAATGTATAAGAGGAGGAAAAGGGGTTGTAATTTTACAAATTTTCTACACAAAGTCAACAAAATCTTTGTAACACCTTTTTTCCCCCGTGGCAAATGACATATGGTGCTACATTGTCTTAAAATGGGAAATACAATAAATCAACTTTAAGCACACTTCTGTTGTTTACAAAGTAAACGCTTTTGTCTTCCGTAAATATGTTTGGTAATCGATTTGATCAATATAAAGATCATTTCCTGTATGTGTATTTTATCCTATTTCATTTTTTCACATTCTCTCCAAGGTTTACCTTAATTTTCAATATACCAGACAGTTCTGATCCCAATTTAACCGATTTAAACCAAGTTTTCCTGTACATTAATAATGTAAAGTAACGCGATATAACGATGAAATTTTAAGCTGTAAGTTTAAATCTCGGCAGAAATAAAAGCTAAAAATATGCTATTAAAATACTTGTCACTTTATATTGTATTTTGCTAAATATTTTTTAAAATTTTTATTGGAAACAACACTCAACCACCTGCTTTAAAAACACATTAGGAAAATGAAAAGTTTGATTTTTTTAAATCTGAAAATGCATCATCCGATTTCAACTGGTTTTTAAATAAATCAAATAATTTGATTTTCTTAACCATTACTAAAATCTAATCTGCTCGACCGACCGTATTTCTTCCTTACCGTACAGGACGCTATACACCCGAAGTGATTCGTATACTTTTATTAAATAAATGACTTGGGTCTTGTGTTTGCATAACATAACTGAAAACCTATTAACAAGCATTGTTGAGGTTAACCAATCTCATAACAGTCGGAGATTGCTGTAACGATGCCAATGTATTATCTTAAACAGTTCTTTTTTAAAAACTGCCAAAGATAAACTTTGCGAAACGCTCTTCTTTATGTCATTTTCAAAGACCAGTTGACTCCTTATTTACTCAAATCTAATTTGTCATCAATATGGGGATGGAGAGGATTTATTACTTTTACAAAGCGATGATTTTTAATTTCATTTAGCATTAGTGTGATTGATTTTACTTATATCACGTCTTCTTCGATAATAAACATATAAAGTCTAATTATATGTTGTATTAACTAAAGATTTCTCTTTTATTTTACATACTTGAAGACTTCGTCATACATTTAGATATGTCTTCTTACCTGTGGCGTAGCGACGAGGGGATATGAGGGTTGTAATTTACCTGTGTATCAGATTTACCTGTATTCTGGATTTACTGTCTATTATACTTGATGAAAAGTTCAAGTCGTGTACTGATGAAATGGTAGACGTAATAGCTTAAAAATTATATGACAGAAGGAGAAAATTAATTTCGCATGTTAACTACTATCGCTCGCACAAACTTTCTTTGTTAAAATATACCCGTGTTCCTTATAAAATGTAGATTTATCTGCGTTGTGGATTTACAAAGGAAAAAAAAAAAAAACTAGATGAAAAGATGAAGGCGTGTACGATGAATTGGTGGACGATGTCAGAGAATTTGAAACGACTTAAAAATGCTTTGAACATATGGGGAAGACGAAGTTTGTATACCTCCATAAAAAGTTTCGATAATTAAATAATACTTGTCACAAAAATCTTGCTAATCTTATTTTATCAATGCCACTTATGTGCAAGTATAATATCTTAAATGGGGAAAAGTTATTTGAAGGAAGTATTTTGTTTTTGTTTTTTAGTTTCTGAATGTTATAAATGTTTAAATAATCCCAGATGTATATTTTCAGGTGTTGTAAGGGTTCCATAAGTAATCTTCTGGGTGAGGCATAAAGTTGTATGTCAATGTTAAAATTCTTAAAAATTGTATATATAATGTACATCTTTCATTTTCATGGCCTTGTATCTCTTCCGAATCCTAATGTTATCAAGTTTTAACTAATTCAGTCTCTTATAAATTTCTTTTACGTTGTAGGTATATTTTCATAATAAATTTAAACTAAGAAATAACCGGTTCATCAAACTTACTTATGACTTTTATAGCAAACTGAAATATTTTTTTTCTTTTGAAGAAGAATTTGAGAACAAACATTCCGTAATACAAAAAAACGTTCTTTTCTGCAGCACATTTCATAATTCAGTAAGATATAAAAAAAATGGAGTATCAGAAGCTAGCTAAGAAGTAATTTTTATTCTGACATAAAATTTTCTTACATAAAATAATCCTGATGAAGTCCATTGTTTAAATTTTGCTGCAATTATGTAATCAAATATTTTTATTAAAGTTTTAGCAATTTTCGTTCCAAAATGTAAATGTAATTATTCGGTGATTCTTGCATAACGTGTGTTCAATAAATTATGTTTAATGTCATTATGATAAACAATTTTTGTAATTCTTATTAATTAATAATTTTTAAATGTGACTTGTCGATACTTTTAATTAAAATTCAAATTTATTGGTGCTCTTAATTGATGCTTCAATTTATTTTCCTAAAGTGAATGAGGTTTGATTTGCAGTTTTGTTGAAATGTCTGCAAATGAATTCTGAATAGGACATCAACCGTCATTTCCTAATATTGGTTTCTTTCAATTTTAGACTACATTAACTTAAATTTTAGAGCAAAAATTTAAAAATATACGAAGCTTTAATTTTGTTTTGTTTTGTGTAAAATTTTATTGATATAGGAATGGTTTGAAAGTTTGTGTTTAGCTGAAGTTTTTATCTCATGCAGTTACCTTTTGTTGTAATTTCAATAGATTGTAGGCTATAACATTACTTAACAATTGATGATTAAGAAAAATGAAATTTTTTACTGTATCCATTTCTTGTCAAATAAAGTATTTTATTTTAATAACATGTTTTAAATATGGAAACACTGTCTATTTAAAATGTTGCATATAAAATAATAAGCAGTGGAGTTGCTTTATTTTGATTTAAGGATTTTAAACTTATAATTAATATCATATTCCAAAGTATGACTGATAACTAAGACTATTCTTATATCATGTATAAAACAAAGGAATGAAAAATTAAATTTAGATAAAGTTGTGCGCTTACACTAATATATTTTGAATTTATTAAAATTTTAAAGTAATTTTTTTACATTTCCTAAATTAATGTTTAAAAAACTACTGGTTGGGAAATGTCAATTGGAATAGAAATAATTTTATAATATTAAAAATATTTAACTAATTCTCAGCTCCTTTCCAATGCAGCTCTAGTTTTAATAAAGCATAATAAATTAATATTAATGTAAGGTGAACACTAAAGCTAAAGATGGGAGGGGAACCATATCCCCATGAACTAAAGCAAAATACTAAAAAAAATATCCAACTGAAAATTAAATTAAAGAAAGACTTGAAATTTAAAAGTAATTTTATAAACTTCCTAAAAACGCTATTTCAAATTCGATTTCTCTTATAATTTTATTTCGAATTTTTCTGAAAATTAAAAATGAAAATCAAATCTTTTTCAGGATAAATATACCGATGTCTAACATAATTATTATGCACAGGAAGTATTTTTGATAAAGCAAGCATAAAATTTGTGTACACTTGTGTGGAAAAAAAATAAAAATATTTCCTCCACATATTTGTGTGATCTCGATAAACTATATGTGGAAAATAAAATTTTTTCTAATATCACAGAAAAATAGCCGTAACAGAATTTGGAAAATAACACAAATTATAGTTTGGTTACATTACTTTTAATAGTAAAAAGAAAATTTCTGAACTAATTTTGTTTTTGTGAATGAAAAGTAATTTTTTATTCTCTTAGAAAACTTCGAACTGTAACTGGTAGGCAAATAATTCCTAATTCACAATTATTCTGACGAGGTTTTACGTTTAATTCTAAACTGTGTTGTATTTCTAGATGAAAATATTGAAGTTCATCTGTTTTAAGTTTTCGGTATAATGAAATTCATACCATTATCTTTCGTAATTTCTGTTTAATTTTTGTACTGTTTCTTAAATTTTTTTTTGGGTGCTTTTAAATTATTGAAGAAAGTAGATTTAACGTCATGGTATTTAAATATTATTCTTATTACTACGAATTTGTTTATCTAAACAAAATGATGAATTTTTTTATATATTCTGTTTCTGCTCAATGAAAATGACTTTCTTATTTACGAAATACTTCAAAATAGCTCAATTTCGGCTGAAAAATATTTGTAAGTTATCTTTTTTAGAGGGAAAAAAATTTCCATTTTCTAATTCGGAACCTTCTTCTCTTGATGAACAACTGTTGTTAATTGTTAATATATTTCACACTTCTGTGTTTTTAATATTCAAGAGTCATCAATATAAGAAGAAAAAAAACTGCTACTTGTCGCTTTATGTAGTATTGTTAACAAATTATTTGTATATATATATTCTGTTTTATTCTAACTTTAAAATAAATAATAATGAAAGTATTATTATTTTTATATTGATGTGTATGTTGAAATAAAAAAGAAATTAATGTTCTACACGCTTAGCTTTCACAAGCATGGTTCATAGGTTTTAGTAGTATGTGCTTGGCCAATAATTTTCCTATATTTTTGTTTTCTCTTTCTCATCTCTAGTTTATTTTCTCTCTTTTTTTTTTTTTTAATCCCTAATTTATTTTCAATATAACTCGGTTTTACAGTAACAGAATGTATTTATTGTGCATGTAAAGTTTTGCCTTTGAACGCGGCATTTCAGTTTAAAAATATTAATAAACTATATTTATAAGTATCATTAATTGAAATTTGCTTTGAATAGATACTTTTTATATTTTATGTTGAGTTTCACTGTAAATTATTTATTAAATTTTGTTACTGATTCAGACATTACGAATGTCTATTGACGACTGAAAAAATAGATGAATCAAAGAATGAATTCCTGCTTTAACACAAATCATATTGTTTTTCTTAATTTATTATTAATTCTGAAAATTAATCGTTTCTTTACTTCTTCATTGCAATGAAGAATGTTTCAAATCCATGATTTATTTCCTGTTGGTTTTTTTCCCCCATACTTTTAAAATCGTTCTCTAAATTTTTGTTTTTAATTATCATTTTCGAACATCTTTAAAGTTCTTTTAGGGTGTAAAATTTGAATTTTTTTTAGTTACCTGAGAAAAGTTATAACGTTAAAATTTAGAGCATTTTGTAATTACAATGAAAATATTTATTTAAGATTATTTATTTGAGAAGGATTCTTATGTCGTTTCAGTGAATTGATTTTTTTTTATATTACGAATAGACAATATCTAAATGTTAATTAGAAATATAAATATTGGAATATGTTATGCTCTGTTACTACTTTATAAAAGAAATTAAATATTTGTGGCAGTTAATGTAAAAATATTTTTAGGCATTCAAAATTTTCTATACTTTAAAATGAAATACATTTTGATTTCATGAGTTAATACAGACATTATTTCTTGTATATTTAATATAACTGTTTTCTATCAATAATGAAGACAAAATTATTAAATAATTTAATGTTATAAATGTAATGTAAACGAAGAGGTTTTAATTTGGATAAAATTAATATCTGATAAATTTGAAAAGTGTTTAGTATTTTTTCAGAAAACATATCTATCATTATTTTGTCAAAAAGTTTCATTTAATATTTTGCAAAAAGTTGTAACTAAATGATATTTTTATTTAATTTTTGTTTGAAATATAAGTATAAATGCTGATCAGTATCATATCTCTACTCACGAGTAACTTTAAAATCTCAGTATTCTCATCTTGATCATAAAATTCACATTAGTTTGAATGAAATAGAGACAGAACTATTTGTAAAGCTGCACAAGTAACGTTTTAGAAATTCTTTTCTAGTTCATTAAGCCTGAGATCGTGATATCCTAGTGAGAGCGATGAATTCATTATACTTTTAGATTTAGATTGAAGTTCGGTATGAATTCTACGTAAAAATAACTTTACTTCACATTTTTGCCGAGATAATTTCCATATTATTACACAGGTGTTTTCTGTAGTGTAAATAGTTCTTGCTTTTCGGTTTTTGACACAGTAAGATTAAGTTATTATCTTCATGTCATCAGTGGATGTTCTGAATAATCAAGACAACAATGGTAGACTTTTGGCTGAGATAGAGACATCGTGGTCTTGGAATCGTTAATTCGAGCCCGATTTTACTGAAAACTTTCGCTGAATATTGAGTCAAATTAGGTTCTTTCTTAAATGGAATTATTTGGTAGTTTAGAGAGCGAAATATCAATTGAAAGGTCACTTCTGCCATCTGACTGGGTTCTAAAAGTACGAGATTTCTTATCACTAATCTGGTATTTATTCTAATATTAATTACCTTAGAGGGTTGAAAGAGATAGTTGTAACTGTTTCTGACGATCATTGTCTTTTAACTAACCTTTGTGTTTCCTTTAATATGCTATTGGAATTGAGAACCTCACCTAGGGAATAATCCTCAACTTATGCAAAATTAACATTAACACATCGATCAATAACTCCCGAGTCTAAAATTGAAAACAACGTTTTTTTTGCAAATTTTTTTTTTATTCATCAACATAACACCTTTTGTTAATCACCTTTTAGGGTGATACAATCGTTCCAACGCTTTTCCAAATCTTTTTTTTTTTTCCCGCAAGAAATCTTTTTTGTTGCGAGCAATTAGCGATAAACAGCTTTCTGAATCATCGACTCGTTGCTGTTTTTGTTCCATCGAAAGCAATCGCGGCATCCACTTGGGAAAAACCTTTTTCACTTCACTTCAAAAAACCTTTTTCCTGGTCCGATCGACTTAAAATTTTGACACGTTTCAAGCAAAGGTTAGTACTCTAGAAAGACCTGGTTACTGGTTTACTACGAGCGCCATCTCTGGGTTAGTCTCGGGAGTTATTGATCGATGTGTTACTTTGTAAGAAGTGTAGTTAGTGAGAGATACGTAGACTGGAAATATTTGGTAGATATGAGGAGACAGAGGCATTTGCGAGATTGATGAACGCATTATATAGATGAAAGCAAGTGTGAGAAAATCTTCCCAAGGGGTATACATGAATCGCGGCCGCGGTAGCCTAGTGGTCATGGTTGCGGACTCGCGACCGGCGTTGGTTTCGTCAATCCGTGTGTTTGAGTCCTGATGGCACCAAAGACCCGTCATGTAGCGAGGTTGACGCATGTGTAATCTGATCGAGATCCCAAATCCTCCCCCTGGCGTGGTGTGGAAGTTTGGAGAGGGAGATGCCAGCTCAGGTGTCGTTCTCGTCGCTTAACCGTGGTTAAAAGTTTCGAGCCAATAACTCTGTTTCTTTTCAGTGCGATGTTAATAAACAATCACACCGTTCCGATTAACAGTAAATAGGATTTACTTTTTTTCTACACTGTTTGTACTTAAACGGGTTGTGAAATTTTACACGAGTTACAAAAATTCAATCTGTATGCGAATAATTATTGTACAAAATGGGAAAAATACTTATATATGCTTTATGTTACGTTGTGCAAACAAAATTACAATCTGTAATAAAGTAACTTAAAAATAATAAATTACAAACGAATTTCTGCATGCATACATACAAAACTGCTTCTTAAAAAATGTCGTCCTGTTTCTACTGTGATACTACATTTGCAAAGTAATTTAAAAAATAAAAAAAAAAAAAAAAAAACAGAAATTTATAATACCAAACCATACGACTCATTTTTGTGGTCATCTATGCGAATGGTTGCAAGTCTTGAATTCAAATGTCGAGGAAAAGATATAATTATAACGATTTCTGTATTAACGCGAAATGTTTAATAATGATAATACTTTATTTTTCGACTATTATTTTTACTTTTTCCTCGTCGTGTGGTAAATCAGTGCATTATCGAAAAAGATTTTTGTAAGTGTGTTTATTGAATTTAACCTTTCGTCACATGCAAGCAAAATTATATAACCTTTCATGTGTTTCTAAATTATAAAGAAACAATTATTTTACATTTCCTGTGATATTTGTAATTTATTCCCCGAGTGAGAAACCTCACGTTCTAGGTGTGAAACTGAGAACAATAAACTAGCAGGTGTTGTGTTTTGATAATGGATTAAAATATTCAAATAACTCTCTAAAGTCAGTTGTGCAAATCTAATGCAAAGTAAATTAAACATAGTAAAATCATATTACATCTTGATATCATTCACTTAAATTTTATTCGTATTTGAGTTGATAGAACACGTACTGGATTGTCTCCCTTGATACTTGACCTTGGGTTAAAATATTCAAGTCATTCTCTATAGTCAGTTGAGAAGATAAAAAAAAATTTTAATTAAGGGGACTTAGTACCTTACGAAATCAAAAGTAGAACATTTTGACAAACTTTTTTCAATTCTTCATAAAACAACAATTTTTGCTCATTTCAGTATGAAACTTTGCCAGTTTGTGTAATAAAGTGCATAGTTTAAAATATTGGGTCAAGTTTTGATATTAAATTAATATATTTTCTTATACAGCATGAAATAATCGTACAAAAATTTGAAAAATAAATTAGCTTACCTTACGTTACCCACGAGATAACTTTTGAAAGATGTACAGTAGAACCATAATTCTTATACCAAATTAAAGCTAAATAATGACCTTATTCTGTAAACCTCAAATTTTAAATTTACCTTACATTAAAAAAAATTGAAAAATTAAAAAAGTTATCAAGTTTGTATTTAGTAACTTTTTTTTCATGCATCATGTTATAAAATAAAATCTAATCATCCTATTAACAAAATTGAGGTTCACAGAATAAAGATTTACAAGTACAACACTCATGTAAAATTTTAAAGCTCTGCATGCAAAAGAGTTTTTTTTTAATCCTGTGGGAAAGTGTGAAAATAGCAAACTGAGAAAAAGAGGTTTGTTTACATTGCATTACATAGAACAAGCCACTTTAGACATTTACATTTTTTGTTGCACAGGACGTAATAATTGTCGGATTTTCACGCGGTTTGTTTTAAATGGCTCCTAACATTTAGTACTATGTTTTAAAATCAAATTTGAAAAATCGAACTTTTGAAGGTGCAAAGGTACTAAGTCCCCTTAAATGTAGTAAAATTATTGCAACTTGGTATTATTCATTTTAAATTTGTTGAAATTCGAATACTTAGAATGCAGATTTGATTGTCTTCTTTGAATCTTGACCATGGGTTAAAATATTCAAGTCTTTCGCTCTATATAAGTTATGTAGATCTAATACAACGTTAATTAACTATAGCAAAGTCGTATTACATTTCAATATGGCATTGATATTACGTTTTAATTTTATTGAAGTTCGAGTTACTATAATACATACTGGATTGTCTCCCTTGAGTCTGGACAAATCCATTGTCCACTATTTAGTCCCTCGCTATAGTCAGTTGTGTTGATCTAGTGTAACGATAATTAAACATAGTAAAAATTATATCACATCTTGGTATCATATTAAGCTATCATTAATTTTAATTTTATCTAAATTAAAGTTTTTTTTTAGTAATTTTTGTACATATTAATGCACAAAATATTAATTTTCAAAAAATATGACACAGAATCTAGTCTTCCATTTCTGTACATAAAATAAACGTTGCATGCAAGTTTTCACTATCTCGGCGCAGATGTTTGAGACACATTTATAAAAATATAACTTACAAGGTTAAAAAAAAAAAATCTTGCTACATTCTCCACAAATCTCGAAACAGTGATTTATATCGCTTTAGGCGATTTACAGTGATATATATTTCCTTTTTGTCGAGCGGCAGATTTTTTTTTTTTTTACCCTCTTTGCCGGAATGTTACAAACTTCGCGTTCGGTTAATTACAGAAACATACGTTATTTTTATGATTTCAAGTGTTTTGACATTTTGTCCGTTGCGCCATTTTTTTTTTTTTTTGTACAGATATAGGTTTGAAGAATTATCTCGCCGTTATATGCCGCTGATATTTCCTATACTTTTTAGAAGCATTTGTGATGGATTGTTTTCGAAGGTACCGGACTTTTTTTTTTTTTTTTTTTAAATAGGAATTTGTACGAAGGATAAATCGTGAACTATTAATCATAGAATTTGTTGGTGGTTGTAAGTTAGGAAACAGTTAAAGGTGGTAGGTTTTTGGTTTATAATGAATGCAACTTTTTGTGTTCTGATTTTTTTCTTCCTTCTTATCTTCACTGTTCCAAATCTTCTCACATTAATAATCGTTGGTTTCATTTTTTTTTTATCAGAAGGAGGCTAAGGCCGGATTAAATATGTAATTTTTAAATGATATCGTTAATCATATTGGTTTCAAGCTATGATTTATTCAAAACAAATCTTTCTATGATTTTTTTCTTCTTCAAGGTTTTGTGTTTTTGTATAGTGTACTATATTCAATAATTAAAGTTTTCAACCTGAATAGTTTTTGCTAGGGTTTAATAAATGAATAGATAAAACTCTGAATGTGTGTGTGTGTGTGTGTGTGTGTGTTTTAAAAAAAAAGAAAAAGCTTATAACGAATGTATATAGAAGGGTAGAGACATAAAGTCCAAATACCCCGAAGATGTACTGACAATTTTAGCAATTTTCTAGCGCAATGTGTAAAAAGTATCTAGTTTATGTATTATTACATGTAAAACGGGGAAAAAATCGCATCTCTTCTCCTTTATTATGAACTTAAGTACTAAATATAACTAAGATTCCACAAATATGAATCTTATGTGTTATATCTTGATACTTATTTAAGAAATTCATAATTTCAATAGAAATGCTTAATTTATACCTTGTTTTATTTGTACATTAATTTTTATTGCATGTTTTAAAATTTAAAGACATGAGAATTTTATGCTTAAAAATACATAAGCAAATTATTATATATAATGAAGTATAATTTTTATTGCAGTCCAAGTGTAGTTTCTGCAATAATAATTATTATTAATATTTTAATATGAATTAACGGCAATGAAGCATATTTATTTGGGAAAATATAATTATTAAGGATTTAAAAGTAGATTTTGATGTAAAAAAAGGATTTAAAATAATATAATTTCTGGATTTAATATAATTAATTAAAACTTATTATAATAAATTAGGTGTTAGTATGATTAATTTAACTCATCTGTTGGGATTTTATCAAATTAATTTAATAAATAAATTTAAAAGAATGATAAAAGAAGTTGAGAAGTGCAGCTTTGGAATTTATTCTTTTTTCCTTTGCATAATAGTTATTTTTATCATCGATGTTGCACTTGAATTTTCCCTTTGAACTTTCGTTAGCTTAAAAATAAGAATTCCGTCATCTCTAGCATTCGTTTATATCTATTGTAATAGTCACGAAAAACTAACTTGACTTCTACTTATTTCAAGACGCAGGTTTTGAAACAAATCCTTCCCCGGAAAAGCCGTGAATGGATTTAATTTTTTTTAAATGTATTAGGTAATGTAATATGAAATGTCGGATTTCTTATCATTCGGACCTGATTGCTGGCGTAGTTTGGTGAATGTTTATGAGTTACAGTTTTTCGTCGGCAACCATCTGAAGAACACGAGAAAGATTATAAAATGCGCAGTGCATGGGTTCCACACGAAATGAGCGATCAGAAAATTCAGCGATGATTTGAAATTTGCACTTCGCTTTATTTAAGAAACAGAAGAGTATCCATTCTGGGAAGAATTATAACCTGCGCCGAAAAATAGATTATTGATGACAACAGAACGCAAGAGGCTCAGCGGATTATCCCTGCTGAACATGTAGGACTTACAATGACGCCATCTGTGGCGCTCCTCCTCAGACCTCATACGATTTTCTCACTTTGCCATGAGACGGCCTTTTTATACCAGTGCAGTAAACAATTTAGGCAAATAAAGAAGAAGATGAGAATAAAATGAGGTAGAGAGAGTTTTCTCTTACTGTCAAATCCAAACTACTGTCCCCCAGCAATTACCAGATTTCCGATCCTGAGTCCTCTGGATTATTTTCTTTCCTTCGGCATCTGAGACCGACAGGTTTCAACCTGAATTCCGCATTCATAGTCCTCAGTGCAGCTAACCAGACCCTTTCTTTAGCCCTGTTCTAGACTCTCCAATCTCACTCAATATTTTGTGGGATAACTTTTGATAGTTGTGTTGTTTGGCAATTATTTCTGGCAAATATTTAAGCATATTTCTCATTGATTTTGTTCTATACATATGGACAAGTATTGATATTTTAACCTATACACAATATTGGTTTAATATGATAATTAAATTTTATTGTTTTAAACATTCCTGAATCACTTGTAATTACTTAGTCAATTGAAATGGGTTATATGTGCTTATAACTCCTTCACATCTCTATATAGATGAAATATTAAAGTGCCTGTATGATGGAGTGGAAAAGTAGCGTCGGTTATTTATTTTTAATGCTTGGGCTAATAATAACTGCGGAATCATAGCATGAAATTGTAGAAATGTATAGAAAACTTGCCCAAATGGAATTTGCGTTAGACAAGGACACATGGATCAATTTTCCTCCATTATAATGCATGGCTTAATGTGACGCAAATAACTATATACAACTTTTACAAATTAGGTAACGAGGTCTTGGCACATGCTCCTTATTCATTTGATCTTTCACCAACGGTTCGCCGTAATTTTCGCGGTTTGGAAACTGCGTAATAAATACGATCTTTCGTATTATGACTGAAGTCGAAACGGTTTTCAAAGACTTTGTGTCCTCCAAGGATCCCGCATTTTTTTGAAAGAAGAATTAATTTTTAGGAAATGCGTTGTCAAGAGAAAGCAAAGGGAACATTTTTTGGTGAATAAAATGCTTATTGAAATAAAAATCAATAATTATTTTTCTCTTAATTCTCCAACATTTCATATTACATGATATTATATTTTAAAAACGAACTTAACTTAGAACCGGAAACATATAACGTTGCTCAATGTTAAAATGATTTTAATATATTTATCAATATGCATACTCAGAGAAAATTAAAATTATATTTCTGTAAGAAATATGTATACTAATTGTACTTTTCAATTCTTACACATCTTAATTTTTTTTTCTCTCTTTTCATGTATTATTAATGTAGGTTGTTCGGAAAGAAATTTTTTTTTTTATGAAAATGAAAGACAATTTTCTCATAATGAATAATTATAGTATTGAATTATATATTGTTCATTCTGGTCCAATACCTTTTGTCATCTTTCTAGCAATAGCGTGATTCCGCGCTCATAAATTTTTTGTTCTTTGCTGGGAAAAAAAATCTGATCCAGGTGATTGGCGATATTCTCATTTGAAGGAAAAGTTTTACAGTTTAAAACATTTAAAAGCATTCTTAACAAATAATTATCAGAAGGTGCCAGATCTGGAGAATATGGTGAGTGTGGCAGTGTATCCCATCCAAGCTGTAAAAGTTTTTTGCCAGTTTACAAGCGTGTATGAGATCTCGCATTATCTTGGTGGAAAATTACACCTTTCCTATTGATAAATTCTGGCCTTTCCTATGTCAACGAATTATTCAATTTGCCCAACTGATGATAGTGTACTTCAGAATTGATTATTGTGTTATCCGGTAGAAGATCAAACAAAACGATTTCTTTGAAATCCCACTAAACAGATAGCATTACCTTTTTTGGATGATAATCGGCTTTTTAACTGCTTTGAGCCGGTTCATCTTTCTTACTCCATGATCTCTTCTGTTTAACATTGTTGTAGACAACCCATTTCTCTTCCGCAGTGATGATGCGCTTCAAAAATTGATAATTTTCTTGACCTTTGATAAGCAAATAAGAGACGTCAACCCGTCGGCACAAATTTCTTTCCAAAAAACATGAGAAACCCATAAGTCGAGCTTTGAGATTAAACTTAGGAGTTTCAAATGATTATGAACGATCAAATTTGATAAATTTAATCTCTCAACGATCTCACGAATTGTTATTCGTCGGCTTGCATCAATTAATGCCCTTATTGAGTCTTCATGAGCTTCAACTGCCCTTCCACAACGTAGTGCATCTTCAACAACCAAATTACAGGATCGAAATTTTGCAAACCAGTTTCGGCACTGGCGTTCTATCAATACATCTTCTCCATACACTTATCGGATTTTTTTCCTTTTTTCGCCCGCCGGGTTTTTTTCGTTCCCCCCCCCCTGCTTGAACAGCGTTTTTATTTTTTCGATAGTAAAAAATAAAATATGCCGAAAATGCTGCTTTTCACTTTCCATACTTGAAAGGGTACCAACCAAAAACTACTGCGTAAAATCAATCGAATTTTTTCACATGAAAACCTTCCTATATCAGCTGTCAATATGTGTAGTGATTATGCGGCTTAAGTATGAAGTTGGCTGTGAAAAACACAATTAAGTCTTCTGTTGAGGAAGAACGAAATTACTTTCCAAACAACATAATAAAATTGTAAAGATAAAAACTAGAGGAGGGATGGAAAGAGAAAAACACCTTAAATAAATAAATAAATAAAAACAAGGAAAAAATACTTACAAATGAAGAATATCAATATATTTAATAAAAAAATACTGATTTTTTTTTCTAAGCATAAATTTAAAAAAAAAAAATCCCCTTTTGAGGTCCTTTCATTCATTAGAACTTGTTATATTATTATTTAAAACATTATTAATTAATGCGTAATATTAAAATTCTCTCTTTACTTGATGTGCGCAAAAATTCAAATTAAACTTGGAAAATGAAATGTTTCAATAAATTATTACTGTGCTTTACAGATAGTTAAAATTAGTTGAAATTTTATCTGGATCTGATTAGGAGAAACTCTATTTTTATAAATGTTGCCATCCATAACGAAATATACAGTTTGATTTCAGAAGATCTCAGGAATTTTAATGCGGTTAATTAATTTTTATTCTGGCGACGTGTACGGTGGATATTAGCAATTAATCATGTTATTTCAAATTGTCATATAAATCATTTTAAGACTTGAACTGATATTTCACTCTTAAAACATCCGCACCCTGTCAGCAATGGTCGATTTTAATGCAAAGCAGAATATTATTTTCAATGTCTTCGATAGAATCAAGTTCGAAATTCGCAATCCCTTGCTCAAGTTACGGTTTCCTTAGAAACCGTTGCCGTAATCTAGCGGCAATAATATTACAATGGATGATGTCACCGAAACGTTTTCCGTGCAAACCAGTGACGTGGTTTCCAACGTTCTTTGAGAAACCCCACTATCTAGTTTACTTGTAAAACGTTTTAGTGACATCAGCCACTGCAGTATCGCGAACGCCAGATAACGGCTCTGTTTTCCTAGGAAACAATAGCTTTACTAAACTTCAATTTTACGATTCTATCTCTCAAGGTAATGTAAAATTAAAACATTTGTGAAACAGTTTTGGGAGAAATCGAGCTATGGTCCATGTTTCATAGAGGAAGAGATAATAAATCCACTTTTGCAAGTTGTTCCTACGAAAGGTAAACTTAAGTACTTATCAAATACTATTTTAACTAGTATCGTTCCTTCCGTATTAAAACCCTTTGCCCTATTCAAAACTATGGCAACGCTTTACGCTCGAGCCATTTCGAACAAAAATTTCTTCTTTACCCTGGAGTATTCTTAAAGCGTTGATAATATTCCAATTAAAAAGAACTGAATTCATTTTTAAGCTATGAGGTAACACAACCTGAAGATATAAAACGGCATACCCTTTGACTTTTTAAATAGTCATTAGCTGATTTGTCTTTCAAGAATATTTTAATTTAATTAATATTGTTTTAGTACTACGCAATTAGATATTGAATAAGTTTCAGAAATCTCCCGAAGTCGTGTTTAAATACTTAATAGATTTTATTAAGCATAAATAACAATTGATTTTTCTGAGTCTGTTATCGTGAAGCTAAAAATGTATTTGAATTCCGTTACACATTTAAAGGTTTTTTGAGTTTAAAAAATTTGTTATTAATAGCCATCACTGTGCTTGTTATGGTATTATGAAGAAGCCATAGTTGCATGAAACTATAAGCTGCAATGTGGAAGGTGCCGTCTTTCTAAGGGACACTAACACATTTTTTTTTTCGGTGTGGGTTAGAAAGTCCTTGACCCTTTTTTGGTCGGGGAGGGGGAAGCAGAGATATAACCGAGTAAATTTCAATTTATTACGATAGAACAAAAAAAGAAGCTTTAAAAAGTCAACGATACTGACATGTTTTAACAAACCGATATATTTATCAATGAAACAAAGCAGAAAAGTGATAGCTTTACAATGTTATATTCATATATATTTACACTAATTTTCATATTTTCATGTAATTTTAAAGAAAAAAAGTGGTCCAGAAATATAAATTTGACACTTTTTTCAAAATTGCAAAAATCAATATTTTAGGATTTAAGCTCAGGATTCTGAAGTACAGCGCTGATCAAAATTTAAAGGAGTAGCGTTATTTAGTTGAAAAATGTTCAATTTTTTAATAATACAATTTAAAAAAAAAAATAGAGAAAGCTTTTCTTATTACTGTGATTTAGGAAACTGTGAGAAATTTTAAGAAAAAAATCAAATTAAAATTCACATAATTTTTTTTCTGTTGATAATTGGTCTAAAAGTTTATGTATAAGTCACAACGAAACTTATTTGGAAAATGTGTATTAAATTTCAAATTAATATTATTAATAGTTCCTGAGAAATTCTATACAAAATCTAAAAAATTTTGTTTTGAGGAAAATGAAGCTAAAGTTGAAAAGTAATAAACAAACAAAAAGGAAAAAAAAGGGGAGAGGGGAAAGGAAAAGAAAGAAAAGAACAAGAAAACTATTTAAAAAGGTTTAGTTTTTTCTCTATAACTCTAAAAATTTTGGTAGTATCGTTAAAATGTTGGTGCCCAAATGTTCAAAAAAAAAAAAAAAAAGGGGGGGGGGGTTTAATATATTTTTTTTTCTCAAAATTCGAAAATAATGAAATTTAAGAGTCCTGAGTTCTCTCAAAGGAACATTACATTGGTCGATCGGTTATAAAACTTTTGATCATGCTCTAATTATCACATCAAATGTACACATGGATTCCAATCTTAGAATGGCCTAATTAATATTGGAATACTGTATTTTCAATATCAATTCTACAACTATTGATAACGTTTTCACTTATAGCTTTTGAAATCTTTATAAAATCTATACACGAAAAAATTAATCATTCTAAATCGAGAATGATTAATTTCCTGAACAATCTTCGCTGTAGTAGATCATTTTGTATTCGTACTTTTGATAAATTTATTTTTTAAATCTGTAATTGCGAGTTTTTTCGAGGTTCATTTTAAATAAATAAATAAAATAAAAAAAGCGAGCACTTAAAAGTTTTATTAGAGTCTATAGCAAGCGAAATTTTGATATTTCTAAGTATTCGTATAAAACGTTTATTCACATACTATTCATCGTTGAATAGTTTTCATTAATGATAAAAATTGAAATAAAAAATATTTGTTTTGTTAGTGCATGAATCTTATTTGAAAATTAATACAGCTCATTCATTGTATGAAGAACGGTACGAGTCTTTTTTTAAAGGGGGTTGACACAATTGTTTTCCAAAGAAATATGGATTGTCTTATGAGAAAAAGTTTTGGAATCTATAAATTAAAAGATAATGTTGCAGTATTGTGAAAGTTTCAAGAATTTGGTGGTTGCCACATATGTATTGTAATAGAATGGCGAATATTCGTGATTCTGTTTTTTCCATGACCATCATGTCCACCATCGAAATAATGGGGTCTCTTGCATATCAAATATAAATCTATTTTACCTCTAATGTCATCTCGAGGTGTGACATGGAATTTCGGAGAGTTAAGTACTTATTCTTCTCCACTGGATCCAAAATCACGTAGTCATAAGAGTTCATAGTGTAGCATTAGTGTGAATTTTTTAAATAAATTTACTATTTGTAAATGAGTTCATGAAATCAAAAATTGAATTACGTAAATTAAAAACTTTTGTGGGCTTTTTTTTTCAAAAAAAAAAAGTCGGTAATTGTTAAATAAAATGGTTACCTTTTCTGAGAAAACGTCATTCGACTTTTGAATCCTCATGATATTCATACACATGAAACGAAGGCTTCTTTTTTATATTTGGAATTTTTCTGGTATAAAATACGTTCCATATTTCGTCTTTTCTATTAGGGGTCCTCAAATTAAAGTTCCCAGGCACCATTACGCCTCTCTGTTGGTTTTACGTGTGACCGCTGTTATGCGATTACGATAAAAAATATTATATTAGCGTATTTGTGTTTGGAAAGAGAATATCACTTTGTAATTATATGTCTAACCTTTTAATTAGGATTACCAAATGTCTGGTTTTGACCGGGATTATCCTATTTTGAAGGTATGGGTCCTACGGGTTTGTCATTTTATACCGATTATTTGTTAAAAGGTTGTTAAAAAATTCTTCTTAAAATCTTACTTTATTTAGGTAGGTACGGTTATTATGACACCAAACACCTTAGTGATCCTTTTCTTTTCCATGAGGTTTACTGTCTGTAGTAAACACGGATGACGTGACTCCAGAACACCCTAGCAATCCTTATTAATTTTCGGCCCTCCTTGTCAACCAATTTCAACTTTTCCCTATTTTTTCAGATGTTTAGATCACAGTTACTCCTTGTTTAACGCAGCATAGCTATATCTGGCTCTTGTTCCAATAAACTGCACCATCGCTCACTTATTGTTTTTTAAAAAAAGGTCAAATATATATACATTAAAATTATTTTCAATGTCTTCTTGTACTACTGTACACTTGTTCATAAATGGCATCATACGCAGAGCGTAATTGTTTGTTCTACGTTATGGTGCCATCTACGAAAGGAAATCCCAATTTAGTGGGTTTTCCCTTAAATACTATACTACATTTCTTACTAATGCTAATTTATTATGCTCATATTTGAAAAAATAAATGCACCCCCGTATCCCCCAACAGTTTTCTAGAAAGTATTCTATTGTGCAAGAAAGTTAGAAATACCGGTTTTCGTACGGTAATGCTAATTTTTTTAATTGTACATTTATAGAGCCTATTTAAATCTTAAGAGCAAAAATAAAATGTGTTAAAAAAATACCTGTGGAATAATCACATGAACTCATATTAACAATGGGACACTTTTCTATCCGAAAATGATTCCATTGTCTAATTGTGTCTTGTTCTTTGACATAAGGTTAAGATTAGCTAAAAAACTTTCAAACCATGATTAACTATCGGACGCTGTTAAAAAAAAAAAAAAAAAAAACTGTTTTAAAACATTTTATGGCAACTGAGATCTGAAAATGTTCTTTGAATTTTGCTTTTCTGATTTTGCTGTTAAAATTAGAGGACATTTCGCCGCTTCTGTAGATGTATTATTTATAAGAGTGATAAATAAAACGCTAGAAAACGGAATTTTAAAATTGATAACCAATGTGACATGCATAGAGAAACAATATCTATAATCACTAGGGATGTATGCCAAACTGTTACTTTTAAATAATAGATTCCATTGCATTTGATGCAGTTTGATAATAGATTCCAATATACTATTACTTTCAGAATACGTGTTCCTATATTATGTATCTTTTTAACTATATTTTATTAATTTATTAACTTTAGAATACATTCAACTACTTTATAAATTTAGTTTTTGTTCCAGTCACTCATTAATTTTGGATTATATTCCTTTTATGGACGGTGACAGGAAGTGACGACTGTTCCACAAAGCAGGGATGGTGCCATGAAGCGCTTCGAAGGCTCCAAGACCGTGACATGACGCGGTGATTGTGATTGAAAGATGCAACTATAAAAGCTAAAACGCCGTGCAACTTTCACATTATATTAAAAAAAAACAATGTACAATTAAATTATGTGAATTTCGTAATTAAAAGAAATAAAAAGAATAAATTGGTGAAAAAGGGACAATATTAATAGGGTTTTGTATGAAACGTATTATTGTCGGATTAGGTTCCGAAAACATACTGTTTTTTTTATCCTATTACGTGAAATATCGCTCATCCCTAATATTTCATTTTTTCTTAAAATGGGAGATTCTGGTATGCTTTCCTAAAACTCTATTTCATCCGTAGTGCCTGATATGTTCCATATTATAAAATGAGTCTATTTCTTATGCTTATCAATGTATGACATTGAACTATTCGTGTTTTTCTCTTCACTAACCTTGGGGATTTTATAGTAATTTGTAATTGCATTAAATTACAATTTTTTCCTAACCCAAATGAAACGTGATTAGGTAAATTAGATGAAAATAGAAGTGAAACGAATAAAATTAGAGATGGTGATATATAAATGAAATATAATTGAAAGGAAAATGAAAGTAGGTGAAGGATAACGACAAGTTGATAGTTATTAATAAACTGGATTACAATATCGAAATTAATCTTTTGGAATGAAGTGATTCTTGTAGTCTATGTTCTAAGATACGAAGCAACTACTGTTAGTGAGAATTTTTGGAATCAGAACGAGTGATTTGGTAAGCTAAGATTTCATTTTAAAATCATAATCTAGTATTGTCAATTTAAGTGGGATTCGTGAGATAGCGACCTTACCTATTCTTCAGTGATAAAGTATTTTATATTGATCTTAAGTAACTTCAATTGTAGTCTAATAATTATTTACTGTGTAATTATTGTAGAAATGTAAGATGGCAGGAGAATTAAATAATGAAGAAAGAGTGTCACGTTATTATTATTATTATTATTATTTTATAAATACTAAAAATTTTTAGTTATTGCTCAGTATTTGTTTAGCAATTAATGGAAATTTACATTTTGAATTTATAATTATGTTCAGTGTATAGAATGCTTAAAAAAATAATAAATGCTGGAGATTTTATGTAATATGTACCATGTAACAACTAGCACGATAAAGGAATACAAGTGCAGTTATTAGTTATTAATTTCTCATTCATAAATATTTATGTATATGAATGTAATTTTCTTTATAAAAATAGATAAATAATTATACAAGTGCCTCAAAGTTAAAATATTACTTCCGTTGCTTTTAATTAAAAAAAAATATGAGGATAGTTTAAATTTGCATAAAATAAGCTAATTTTTTCTCCTCGAAAGCCTCTCAGTCACCTAGATTTATATATAGGACTTCTTTATCAGAATACATTTATAAACTGTAAAATATAGTTTTCATTATAAGCAATTCTGTCTACCTTCTTCTCTGTTTAAGCAAATCTTGTTGCCAAAAAGTAAAAATGCAAATTTAAGTTAACAAAACGAAAAAGCGGCGAATGTTGTATTGGAAGTCACGGCCTGTGCTTGTAACCTAATGTTGATAAATGGAAATTACGTTGTGGTTAGTCACGAATTTAGATTGGAACTGATAGTAGACCTTTGAAAGTAAGAAAATTTTATTAATAGCTAGTTTAATATTGTTAGTTTTTACGTTAATTTATGGACTACTTTTTTAAAAACCAGATTTAAATGTTAGCTGTTGCTTGTTGAGGTTACCGTATCGATCAAATTATAGATTAGATTGTGTGCAGATTACCTTAATTGTATGATTAATATATTTATTCTAATTTGTTACGCTTCAAGTTGGATATTAAAAACGGAGGAAAACAGATTACTGATATAAATTACATGTAATAAAAGATGAATGTCTCCACGATTCAACACGAAACTTTAACCCTCTATTGTTTATTAATTTATTATATAAATTGGTTTTATTATTAAAAATTGTCTATCTTTTTATTTGTGTAATGATTCCTTTCATTGTATTTCATACTGCGTTTTGTAAAAATAAATAAATAATAAAATAGAACTCATGATTTTAAAGTTATTATTATTTTCTTTTTATAGTGCATTATTTTTCTTTTTGTATAGAATCTGTTTATTTTCATTTGTATGTAAACGGATTGAAAACGTTTGGAGCTTTTTCAAAAAATTTTCTCGATTTGTTTGAATTTTTATTTGCTTGATAAAGTTAAAAATAAAAAAGTTACTGATAAATATGTCCTTAAACAATGATCTAGATTAATGATATTCTTTTCATTTTATTGTTCAATTATTTGATAATTTCCTATTGTCATTCACTAGTAATGTTCAAGTTAAATTTATATATATTTTCGATTTATGAACAGGCAATATAAATTTTAATGTTTTTTTCCCCTGTAAAATTTTGGATATTTGACGCAAATATAAAAACATTTAAATATATTTTAAAAACTGCCTTTTCCCTTACGAAATTCGTTAAAAAAAATACTCAGATTTATTTCCCATTTATTTTTGTAAAGAAAGGTTAATTATTAATCGTTAACGAAAAAAGAATTATTAAACCTGTAGTTCATTAAGTTTAAAATATTTCTTTTACCATTTTTTGATAACTGATATACGGAAAAAAGATTTTAACGCTTAAGTATTTTAATTATGTCATATTATTACAAACCACACCATAATTGTTTAACTGTTCCCCCAGTTCTACACTTTATATTCCATTTAATACAAAAATTTTATTCGTTTTTAGATATTTTTATTGGTTATTTAAAAATTTTTTAAAAAAATTAGGAATATTCTGTTGTTGTAACGAATATAATTTTCTGTCGTTTAACCATTAACACTAAGTTTACCAAGGGGTCATTTTGACCCCTCTGAGAAAACTTTTCGTTAATTTTCTAGAAGAAAATTATTGCCGTATTTTATGAGAATATTTATAAGTAACAATTAATTTAAATATTCTCATAAAATAAAGGAATAATATCTTTAATGCAGCCAAATAATCTCAAATCTTATATTTTTCTTTTTTTAGTTTCGGAGGAATGTATATTGTGAACATTCGAATAAATATTGTTGAGAATAGATACATTTATATCTAAATATGTAACGGCTTGATAGGGACACACATAGATATAGGTATAAATATAAAAATAAGTAATTGTTAGTAAAACGTGTGTATATAAGAAGCAAGAAGACTTCTTAGTTCCAAGCACAATTCCATCAAAATTGACAAAAATGGGAAAAAAAAAAAAAAAAAAAAAAAAAAACTACTCAAATCAATAGATTATTATAATAATACCAAGTACGGAGTTAACATGGCAGACCAAATGGCATGAAAATATACTGTAAAATCGTCATTTCAAAAATGGCCTCAGCAAGTTTTTTTCAATACCCTAGATTTGGCTGGGATCAGTTCGTGGATATTATAGAAAGAAACCACTGGTGAAATATATATGGGAAGGATTATTTGTTCCAGCTGGCAGAAGAACTTGCTGCTGAATACAAAGATTCATCCGAATCAGAAAATTTGAATGAGCTGTTGGTGGATGTAGTTGAGAGTTCCGGATCAAGAAAAAAAAATGCCAAATAGCTCTTTGCAATAAAAATAAAACGCAAGTTACCTGTGGCAGTTGCAAAAAACACGTTTGTGGAGTATGTACGGAGGAAATTTTTTTTTTTAATTTATAAGAAATGCTTTATGTTAAAATAACAGAAATAAAAAGAATAATAAAAACTAATTATTACAACTGATGTAGTTTTATTGTGGTTAGTTTTATCCAATTTAACTTCATAATAGATGGGTCAATTTATATATTTTCTAATTAAATACCGAAAGGGATCATTTTGACCCCCGTTGGTAGAAATAGGTGTATGCCAACTCATGGTAAACCTAGTGTTAAATGTAAGGCGTTTCAAATTTTATCAAAAATAATTCTGTCACTATGTTCACATTCGAATAATGCTTTTCCTTCACACGATGTCTAAAGACAAATAACTTTCCATTTCGAAAATTTCTTTTATTTTCTCTTGTTTCTTTTGAACGATATTTAATAATAATAATAATAAAAAATTAATGATATTTGGATTATGAATGTCTCTGATAAAACTGATTTCAGTATTATCATTTGAGATATTCTTTTAATAATTTTAAACATTATAAAATAAATGAACAAGGTTTGCCCAATAAGCATCGGGAATGAAGTCATAAAAAGAAATTTTTTGAAGATGTATGGACAGTGAGTTGATAATTTTCAAAACATAACCCTCCTGTACCAATTCACCCCTGCCAACGACTTTTCCAGGCTTGACAAGTACCTTGGAAGTCGAAGTCCGTAACTGAAAGCCTGTTCGGGCAACCTGTTGAAGTCTCTGGAACCGTATCAATCTTCTCGTTCTCAGGGGCTTATTACTGTGTTTATCAAACATGGGTGAGACGTCCCTGGAATATCTTAGCAATCCATGTCTAGATCATAGTTAGCTTTACCTTTTTTGGCGTAGCATACACACAGCTGGCTTTTGCGCCATTAAATATCACTCACTCCGAAATGTTATCGTTTCAAGTTTACTCTCTCTCATTATCCCAGGAAACAAAAAGAAGTCGTCAGGAGCCAGATCTGGATTGTATGGTGGTTGAAGCAGCGTTGCGATGTTATTTTGGTTAGTGCTTCCCTTCACCATTCGTGACGTGTGACTGTGCTCATTCTTTGAGTGTTCACAATTGAGTGTTCAGTGGATTTTGTTAAATTCAACGAAATGTACTGTACACTCCATTGTGATCAAAGCTTGTGTGATAAACTCCTTTGTTATCACACGAGCACTTAATCTCTAATTACTGTTCAGAATATCTCGAATTTCTTTCACGCGGTCATTGATGTCAATGATCCATCTTGTTATTTGTCTTCAATGCCTTCCTGGTTATTTTTAAATATTTTTTTTGTGCCACTCAAAAGCTTGCATTCTAGACATGGCGTTTTTCTTGCAAGTCTCACGGATCACATCAAAAGTTTCCGTTGGGGATTTTTTCAGCTTAACGCAAAATTTGATGGCTCACAGCTGTTCGATGGTTCACGGCGTTTTCACTAAACACACTTTCACTTTGACCGAAATCTACACACTAACTGCTCAAAGGTAAATGGCACGGTTTTCCTAGCTTACGTCACACATTCACGGCCACCCGGTCCACCCATAGAGACCATCCTACACTCCTCCCCATTGGTCGGAAAAATCAATCCTGATACTTATTGGACAAACTCTGTATATAAAATATGTGCTCAATAAAAAAAAATTTTTAAAACATTTCTCCACTCAGTTATATTCTACTTCATTATATTTTTAATTGCTGATTATTTTGTTAAGAAAAAAATAAAATTCCTTTGAAATAAACATATGTTTCTTAATAAATATCTCGAAATATAAAATATTGAGTACTTTTATGTAATTTAACTTCCATTAAATGTAACCCGAATAATTTCCCAAAGTAGATTTTTCTTTATTGCGTGGTTACATAGAAAAAAATTAATAGAAACAATAAGTACCTTCGAATTGATGGCTTTTCAATGTCACATGTCACGTAAATCTGTTATACATATTTTTGTAAAATACTAATTCATTATTACACTAAATTCGATATTGGTATAACAACTATTATTCGAATCAATGTCGTTATATATTTTTTAAAAACACACACTATTTTTTCTAAAATTAAATCGTATCGTATTTTTTTCATGTTATAGTTCGTATTTATCTCGTAAAAATATAGCTCTTCCAATCATTAATAATTAAAATTATCTACACATTCATTTTTGTGTTAATAAAATTATTTTAATTGTTAATGACTGTTTATAAATTCGTATTCTGTTACTGTATAAGAATTTTTTAAAAAAGTTTTATTTTCTAGAGTTACATTGATAACAACTCTATTATTAAATCTTTCCAACTTTAAAACTGTCAATACTTCAATTTACTTCAATTTTTATTCTTTTTTTTTTACTTTTCATTTCTGAATATTATTGTTTCCTTCGGATATATCGTTTTTTCCATTCTTTCAAAAAATGGTTCATTCAATTTATTCGAAAACTTATACCCCCCCCCCCCCTGTATATAAATAATTCTAGACAATAAATTTAAAACTTTTTCGAAAAACTCCACTCAATTCCATATTGATTCTGAAATAGACTTTTACAACCCAGAACGAGGATTTTTTTCGCGCCCCTGATATTTTATTTGAGCCATTATCTTTTGACCACATCTTAACCGTTTCTTTTTAAATCTTTCTTCTAGTCTGATAGATACACTTAATACAAGAAACAGCTCCAACAACTGAAATATTGATAAATGAAAGCTGAGTCCCAACGGCCCTGGCACCTGCACTGGCTGTTTCAACACACCTCTCAAACCACCTTCAACCCCAAAGTCAAACCGAAACGCAGCTGGACCGACGCCCACGAAAGAGCCCCGAGAACAGGGCGCGCCCCTTTTTTGCGCCCGCAGCCTTTTTGTCGAGAATCATTATTTCGCTCGCTTATGAGGGTGTCAACGCCGAGGTGCTGCCTTCTGCAAAAGGCGGAGGTGCACCTCTTGGCTTCTTTTCTTTAATTTTTTTCCACCAAAAGAAGAGTCGCAGCAGCAGCAGTCACGTGGGAATTGTTATTACAAGGGGCGTCGCTGGGGTCGAAGCTCTTGTTTCCTCTGGGTGTCTTCGAATTTCGTGTCCGTTGAGCATTTTCTGGCCATGCCTTGGGTTCGATAATCGTTATTCGGCAGGTGATATGCGCTCAAGAAAAGAAGGGGGGGGGGAGTGAGCCAACTTGTGCACCAAGAATTCGATTGAGTAAAGAAAGGGTCTGTTTGTTATTCCTTTGACTGATTTATGCAGTTATGTCGGCTTGAGGAATGCTAATAGCTTATTAAAGAACATACCGAAAAAAGAATTTTTTTCTCCTTTTTCTTTGACAGAACATTTTCGTTTGTGCACCTGTTGTGAAGGTAAGGAGGATCACAGGACATGAAGGACGTATTGTGTTTCGGTTCGGGATTTCGTTCCGGTGTTTGAAATATGAGATGGAAGAGTTGAGTGAAATACGAGATTTGCGTAGCCGTTAGAATACAGACGATAGAATTTTGCAGGAATAAAGAATTTCTTTTTCCAATGGTCCGTTTAGTGTCAGATGGTGTACTTGAAAATATGTATCGAAATGGGGGATTAAAGGGCCAAAGAATTTTATAAAATTAATGATGAAGAATCATTAGAAAATGTTTAAATCTTTAGAATATTTAAGAGTTGGTAATTTTACGTACAATAGTTTCCAATCATTCTTATCCAAAAATAAATACCTACTCTGTGTTTAAAATTAAATGTAAAATCATGCATTGTAATTCTGAATAATTATATGTATTATAAAAATAAGCGAGAACATTTCTTTTCCGCGGAAGTTTAGTCATATATATTAAACGTTTTTACAAATTGTGAATCTTTTTACTATCGTTTGATGAATGATTTTTTTTTTTGAAGAGGAATTGATACACATCTATTTTGTATCTTTCAGTTTGTCTGCTGAGAATAAACATGTCATTTCTCTATTTGAACATCGCATATTCATATTAAAGCTCCCGTCTATCCACCCTTTTGATTTAGTCATCTTAATGTTAATCTAATGGAATTTTGACTTCTGTTCTCAAATCCTTAATATTTGATCTATATAAATGCAATAAAGGGCACCTGAAAGAGCAAAAAATAATGAAGGCTTCTGTGCAATTTACTCCCCCCCCCTGATATTTAAAAATGTTTTTTAAGGATCAGAAAACTCATAAACGAATCATTAAAATAGGAGTATCAATTTATATTTATGTGAAAGAAAATATACACATTTTAAAAATTTTCCCTCTCTAATTACATTGCAGTATATAATAAGTAAATCTTCATACTGGTATTTTTTACTTATTTAAAATTTATGTAAACAGAAAAAGAAATTACTGTTGATGCTAAAGTATTTAAAAATGCATTTTAAATATTTAAAATGCAATAAAAGTTAAATTTAGAAACACGTGTACAGAAGAAAATTTTTTATTTACTAAATTTAGTGTCATCATTCATATGTGAAATTCATTCATGTATTTATATATATTGCATTTATGAAAATGAAATATTTTAGAATTATCATTTGGTTATTGTTTGTATCACATATTTAATTATGATAAATATAATATTTAAGTATCATATTAATTTTTGATTTATAATATTCAGTGATATATTTGTTTTAATAATAAATCTTAATTTTTCTATAATTCCTGCATTTTACTTATTTCATTTCAGATGTATAAAAATTATGTTTGATTTTTCTTTTGGTGGTTTGTTACAAGGTCAATTACCTCAAAACTTGTATAAATGATATATTCATATATGTTGTTATCAAACTCCTTAAAGAAAAGAAAAGAAAATACATGTTTTGATTTTTTTTTATATGAAATATGTGTGTTTCATTGCATAATTTATTTAAATTGTAGTTTCTTAATTTCAAAACTATTTAAAACTCTATTTTTCATGTCACATTCTGTATCTTAAAAGAGAGTAAAAACCAAGAGTTAATTTTAAGACTAGATTTATTCTCGAAAAAATATGTAGATTCATAATGTTAAAACTTAATTTAGGTACCCAATTTAAGCATACTTATACAAATAAAAAATATTGAAATATTTTTTTAAAAAAATTATTTAATTACTCATTTACAACAATGAATCATTTAAAAAATACGCTGCTTTTCATTTTGATACGAAACAGGTTTTTAATATATGAAATATAACAGTGATGAGGTGTGACATACTGTATGCAGGAAAAATTGGTAAATTCTAATTGAAAATGAAATATGTATAATAAAGTATGTTGCACATTATTGAAATCATATTGCAATATTATTACTGAAATATTTTTTCTGTTAAAATTTTGTTTTCTGCTATTTTGATTTTGTTCTCTATCTAACGTTATGCGATTATATAGCCATAGAACGATCGATTTTGTTACACAAGGAATGAAACCAAAGAGAAAAAAAATTAGTGAAAATAATTTACTTCAAAGTCGCGATGAAAATAAAAAGATTTAACTATTCACTAACAAATGGTTAAGAACAAAGAAAAACACACGAAAAAACAAACAAAGGGCGCTGACTTTAGATTCTAAGTGTGCTGCATTGAAGCAGCCCCGTGAAATCTTTCTTGAATAAACTGCGCTAATTAGGTATTGATTTTATGGTTCTTATTTCATTGTTTCATTTACTTCGTTGAACATGTCGTGAATAATGTTACCTTTGAAGAAAATTAGATGCTGTTCATAGCGTTGGAACTGCGTTCTACAAAGAGAAATAATTTCGTGTAAAATATTTATATCACCTGTTCACTAAGTGTTGACATGTAGTATTTACATGCCAACACTTAGTGAACAATTATAGCATCACAATTTACATGGCATCACACACACATTAGCGCTTTTGTTAAAAGTGTTAATGTGTGTGAGTGAGGCTCACACTCTAGCACTTTTGTTAAAAGTGCTAGAGTGTGGTTTTTAATGTTTAATGTGTGATGTTTAAATCTCATATTATTTTTTTTTATCACACAGGCTTTTCACTTACTATATACATACGTATAACATACGTTAAAAATGTATTTCCAGTTCAAAATTTGTCCTCGAATTTTAATCCACTTTCTATTATGCGATCAAGATGTGGCTGCAGTAGCCTAGTAGTCATGGTTTCGGATTCGTGGCTGGCGGTTTTCGTTCAGTCGCGGGTTCGAGCCTTGGCCGTTGAAGATCCGCCTTGTAGATGGGGCTGAGGCACGTTAAATCTGTCGAGGCTCTAAGTCTTCTCGTTATTGAGGTATAGAAGTTAAGAGAAGGGGTGCCAGCTCAGATTTCATCCTCGTCACTTGACCGAGGTTCAAAATTACGAGGTCCGCTGCCAATAGCCCTTGTGTTGCTTCTAGTGCGACGTTAATAAAAACTAAAAACTATGTGATCAAGCTAAAATATTGCAGTCAAGTACGACTCCGATGACGATGCAATATTATGGTATACTCAAGCAGTGACAGACTTGGGAGATGGGGGTGGATTGCTCTCATCAGTTTTAATTAGAGGTAAATTTTGTACACGAACAGCTCATGTAATTATTATTATTATTTAGTTTTAAATTTCCAGACTAAAAATAATTAATTCAATACAAGAAATTTTTTTTCAACCAGGTTTTTATTTAAATATGCACTAAAAGGTAGATGAATATTTTTTTTAAATGTAAAATAATGTATAATCTATGAAAGCTTGTAACATTAACACAGAAACACCTCTCGCAAGATATATCTCTAAATAAGGGACACCTCTATTTAAGGGATAATTTCCAGTCCCTTTGAGTAGTACATGTATTTACCTCTTATTTATAGACACCTTTACTTAAGGGACAAAATCTCTGTTCCATTGGATGTCCCTTATTGGGAAGTACTAATGTTCTTTTGATCTCATATATAAATAGTCATGGTATTTAATTTATCGGCAATTTCCTAGAACACCTCAGACTTTTATAAATTATTTATTATTTTACACTTAAAAATTATGTTTATATTTGTTATTCTATTTTAAATAAAAGCTTGATTGAAAAATGTTTTTTTTTACTTATATTTATATGAATATTGTCATTGAAATCTTGGAATAATTGGTACAAAAATTTCTCTCTCTCTTTTTCTTTTTTTTAAATGGAAGCTAATTAACTTTTAACTTTTTTCTTTTATTCAGTAATACGCTTAGTTGTAAATCTTTTTTATAAATCTAAAAGTTATACATTATAGCAAACTCCTCGATTTCTCCATTTATTATTAACCTTTCTTTCCGTCGATGAAAAAATTCTTTATTAAAGGGATTTTTATAGAATTTCCCTCAAATAAGGCTTTTTATTTTCGAATTTTTTTTAAAAAAAATATTTGTGTTCCGAAAATTACATTTAAAATATTGCTTGATTGATGCATTGTTTTGGTACAAAATCTACTTTTTTCTATACAAAAAATAAACTGCTTTGTTGCATTTGAATTAAAAAAAAATACTCAAAATTTTTCTACTTATTTCTATTCTAATCTTTTATAAAACCTGATTGTCATTTCTTTGATCTAATCTGCAACTTTTCCGATGCGTGAAAATTGCATGTGTCGATATGCAGCGTCACTCAAATGTTTCATTTTCATTAACAATTTCCTTTCTAAAAATGATAATACGTCTCTGCTTAAAAACTATAAATAAAGATATTAAAAATGAAACAAAACAAAAAAAGAACTAACAAGAAAGAGAGAAATAACGGTTTCTTTCCATAAAAAAATACACCATATGTCTGACGACCAATTTAGAAGCCTACTTCCCCATTGCATCTCAAGAAAAAGCGGAAAAACTTAAATCCAAATCCAAATGATAATAATTAAAAAAAACGAACCATACTCTTCGTTTGCCAGATGACTTTCCTCCCACACCAAAGGAGAAATATCTCTGGTCCACCCCAGTAATCATCCTCGGGGTCAAGCGCCGTCGGCAGAGGTTGGATTTTTATTGAGGTTGCGTGTTTCGGAAACGTATACGAGTTATTTTAGAGATGTAATTGCCGAATCTTGGAATTTTGAGACATTTTGGGTGCTACATGGTATTTATTCGGGACTTCGGAAGTGTTGGTTTCTTTTCGTTTTTTTTTTTATTGTGAGAAGTTTTGCGTTTGGTATATTTTAATTTGAATTGTGTTGGTCTTTATTAAAAAGTTTAAAGTCTGTTGGGTATAAGATTGTTGTGTGTGGGCTATGAATTTCTCGAATAAATGTCACGCAATGTAATAAGGGAATTCATGAAATTCAATGCGAAGGAAATAAAAAGATGTTTATATCATGCAAAATTTGTTTTCTTTTAAAAAATGTTCAAAATAAAGAATTTGACGAGCGAGTTTATGGTATGAATCATTAACAGAGAAAAAAAAAATAACAGTTAGAAACTTCGTTGTGCAACCCCCCTTAAAATCACTTCAAATGCCATTTTTAATTAACTATCAAAATAATTGTAATCTAGAAGTTATTTTTTTTTACTGAGCAATAAAAAGCACCGTTTTAAAGTTTTGTGCTTTTTAAAGAATATATATGAATCGTAAGAATTTAAAAATGTATATTAAAACAGTTCATTTTGAATAAAATGAATGAAATAAAAACTAAGAATAATAAAGGAAGTACAAGTTCTTTAACACAAAGGTACTAAAGGAGTAAAAAATTGCCCAATTTGAATGATTTTTTTATTGTTAATGCTATAGAGCTATATATTTGTATTTAATGAAAAAAGTTTTTTTTTCGTAAATTTGACATTTTTAAATCTCCTTAAGTTTATTTTCGCTTAGTGTTAAAGACCAACTTTTTGAAAACTGTCCTGATGTCACTAAAAACTTGTCGTGCAGCAGGGTCGATGCACGTTAAATTTGTTGGGGCTCAGTGTTCTGATATTGACATGGTGTGGAAGCTGGATTATTGGGGTACCATTCAGGTGTTGTCTTCGTGACTCAACCGTTATTCAAAATTACGAGGTCCGTCGTCTATAACCTTGTGTTGCTTCTGCGACGTTTATAAACAATCAATCAATCAACCTTAGAAACTATTCCGGATGGAAAAAAATGTGACGAATTGTTATCGTTGTGAGTAAGAGACATGCTTACACAGTAATAATCAGTTAAAAATCGTTGACATCTTTATTCAGGCTTTGATTAAACAATATTAAAATAAAGTAATCATGTAGAGCGGCTAACTAATTGCACCCTTAACCAAATATTATTGTAAAGAATTATATTTATCAGAATTGTTTCTTGTCAACCATTTTTACCTTTTTTTCAACTTCACGTCTAGACCACAGTTTAATCTTGTTTGGCGCAGCATAGCCATATCTGGCTCTTGTGCCAATAAACTTTACATTCACTCACTCACTCACTCACTTATCAGAATTGTTCTAAACAGTCAACTTCAAACAACTGTAAGATTCAAAAAGTCTTCTAGTACTTAGATCCGAATCAAGTATACTCATTATCAAATCGCATGACAGTGATCGACTATTGTAGTTTTTACATTGGACTGTTCGAGGTTTTCTTTTCACTAACCTCGGGGACTTTTTGAATTTTAAACTGCATAAAATTACAACTCATTGCTATCCAAAATGAAACGTGATTAGGTAAATTAGAGGAAGGTAAAAAGTGCAATGAATTGAATTAGGAATAGTGACATACCAGCGAAGAAGAATTGAAAGGAAAGAGAAGGGAGACAGAAGACAACGACAAGCTGTTAATTGTTGAGGCTTGGAGTGGATCATTGTATTGAAAGGAGTTGGGAGTGACTCCTAGATATAGTAATAGGAGTCGAACCTGTTATAAACAAGAAGTGTTTTAATCGGAATGAGGGATTTGATAAGCTAAGACTTTATTATTTGAATATAAACTAGGATTAATTGAGTCAGAGGGGTTTGAGAGCGAGCGATCTTGAATATTCTTTGATAGATAATAAAATGTATTGTCTTCTTACGTTTCATCAATTAGAGTTTTTGACTTATTAGATTTTTAATTAGACTTTATGGTGGCTGTAGAGTTATAAATAAATAAAGACGGAAGTATGTCACGTAGTGTTCCTATGAATCTCTCTGATCTCTGAATCTGCTCTCCTCTATTCTATTCACTGTACTTTTTCTTATACAGTAATGCTTAATTGCGAAAATCCATATTCTTTCACAGGGCTAGGTTCTCATATTATACATGTAATAAAGAAGCCCTTGAGGTTAGTAAAAGGAAAACGTGCATGAGAATCCGTTACAGAATGTCACAATGTAGATGTGTTGTATAATCATAGCAATGTGTCCTTTTGACGAATAAACGCTCTCTCATTTTAAGGCTATTTTTTTCTTAATGTCAATAAATTCGATCGAAACTTCGAACACGTTTCTAGGCAGAAAACAGCTCCTATTTCATATAAGTTTGCGACGTCATAACACATACATTCGATTATGCAGCTGAATTCTTAAAATTTTGAAACATTCCAAAAATACTCCATTTTTCGTGTGATTACGTAAAGTTTAAAGGCCATTTAACATTACGGTGTAAGAGGCGAAGCATGGAACACCAGAAAAAGGGATTGATTCGAATAGAAATGAGTCGTCTTTTAAAGTATACCGTTCTCTAAAGAATAACGAAGTAAGAGTATAAAATTAAAGTCCGAGCGCATTTTTGTCGGAAAAAGTGTTTCGATTTAGATTCTTATTCCTTATCATCACGCGAGGACAACCTGAAGCTTAATTTGAATGTTTTTTTTTCTAATATTATACTCCTGAATTTTTGTTCTGTTTGACTACACTTTATTTCGTTGATGATTTTTTATTAGATATATTTCCTTTAGTGAGTTTTCACTTCGCGATTTACTCCTTCTTTAACGACATAAAACTTTGGAGAGTAAATTTAGCTGAGAGTAAAGATTTCAACCCTTTTCTTAATTTTATTATTTTTTATTATTTCTGTTTAAAAAGAGAATGAAACGTATTTTAGAGATGATATGATACCAATTTCTAATAAATTTGCCTTTTATTTCGATTTTAAGTCCGTTCTTGAATTTTAGAGGATTTTCCAGTGTTCTAGAGAACACTTATTTTTAGGATTTTAAAGGTAAGTTCATGCGAGCGCTTTTGTAAAACTTATAATAGTTTTACTTGCGTATCGTAGGAGTTTTTTAGTTAAGAATATTCAATAAATGCATATCTTTTCATTGAAGTATAGAAGACAACGATAAAGCGTATTGTGTACAGGATAATATAGATAGATTCTAACGAAAAAACAAGTAGTATATTAAACCTGCTCTTATCTATATGTTTGTGAAGTCAGAATATTTTATCCATATTTAGGAATTTTTTAAGTCTGAAAAAAATCAGCTCGCTCTTATTTTCTCACTTGGTAGTCTTTTTAAATGAATGGTATTAAACTCAAGTAAAACATTTATTAAAGATTTCGTATTATGCGTATAAAAAAGTAAATGCACATATTCTTGATGTGATTATTATATAGAGAGACGAGAGATTTAGCACTAAAAGGGACTTGCTTGAAGTTTTAGAAACTTTTTTCTGCGGAAATTTCATCATTAGATAGTTAACGCCTTCTCATCACTACTTAGGTTTTGAGTCACTGAGGTTCTGTAAATAATTAGTCATGGAAATTTACCTGGATTTTATTTAATCTTTAGTATAATCAAAAAATCTACTAGTATTACGAATGCGGAACGATAACTAACTCTCGTCCTTAACCGAAGATTATAATTGAAAGTTCTGCTTATCTTACAAGCAACAAAGATCCGAGACTGAAGACTGAATCCGAGTTAAATATCAGCTCTCGCGGATGGTCACGTGACACCTTCTTGCACCCAAATTGTGATTATATATAATCTCGTTTTCCATATCTCTCATTTTATGACCATCATACGTCGAATATCTCTATCTGATAATTTCTTATTCGCTACACTTCTTATACAGAAATGCTAATTTACGGAAATACGATTTCTCCACAAGGCGAGGTTTTCATATCAAATAATATCCTAGCAAAACTTCAGAAGATTAGTTAAAGAAGAAACACACGAGAAACCTTTGCAGTAACTAATTCTGTACGCGTATGGATTTTTCAAATCTTCATTAAAATTTAGAATGTTTGTGCTAAAACTTTTAATGATGAATGTATTTATAAAAGGAGAAAAAAATGTCTGTAACAAAATTACATATTTGTTGCAAATGAATCGCTTTTTATCAGACCTGAGTCTAACTTATTAGAAAATGTTCTTTTAGTAACAATGGATTAAAATAATTAGTCGCGAAAGAAAATGTGCCTTTTAATAATCTACAGCAATTCATAGTAATGCAGATTGATAATATTTGTTCATAAAAACCTTTCGATTATAATTTATTTTATGAAATTAATTTGAAATATAAACTTGAGATTAATTGTAATAAAAGTTCTACATTAAAAAATAAACATATTGTTTCCTTAAAAACATTTCCTTAATTAGTACTTATTAATTAGGAAACTTAATAATTAGAGCTATCTCGTATGTTCATCTCACAACAGAACTTATAACATTTGAGAGATTCTTATTTCCGAGAGCTGCAGAAACTGAACAATATTTTCACATATATGTATATCGAAACTCTAAAATAAGTATGTGCTCATTGTTTAGTAAACATACCTAAAATCTGATAAATATTGCTCATGTCAAATACTTTGAAAATGTTTAGAATTTAATTAAATTTAAATAGGTGCAATAAGTCTTGTTTGGGGTTTAAAAACTCCATGTAGTTTGGTAGCGAAAATTATATCAACGTACTGTATAGCTTTTACTAAAAAAGAATACCAGTTATACAAGTATTCACTGATTTTATAATGAATTAATTGATTAAAAAGATGAAGCATAATTTAAAAATAAATTAATATCAGGTTTGATATTACTTCAATCTCAATTAAGACTGAAGGGAAAACTCAACTGTTACAAATATTAAAACTGAAAGAAGAAACAATTTCCTTCCCAAAAATTGACTTATAAATACTGGGGGCTAAACATTAATTGAAAACTTATTTTTAACAAAGAAATTATGAAAGTGAAACTGTTGAAAATTGCTGCGAATACCTACTACAGCAAGCATTCTTTTATCTAGCATTCGATAATTCAGCACATTCTACAATCCTGAACCGATAGAGCCTGTTCGTTTTTCAATTTTTTAATGTGGATTTGGGGTGAGTCCTCATGGGTGTTCACAGGAAGCCCAGGTTCAAGAGGTAGAATCGAATGGAAAATAATAAGTCATGAAATATGTGATGTCTAATGTCTCGAAAGAACAGACTTCTGATGTATTTATAAAATTTAGAGAATCTAACTGAAAATACAACTCTAAAGAACTCATAAATTTGTGTATAATTCGTGATGAATTTTTGAAGAAGAGATTTGAATCATGGAAGCAATGTGATATCAGAAACATTTATAAACAGTAACTATCATTTTTGCCATTCAGTAGCTTACCACAACTTATTTTAACTATTATTATGTTGTACTATTTTTTCCCCCATTTGATGTTTTTTTTTTTAGTATTATTACTAGAATATTCAGTTAAATTAATGTTCAAAGATTGGATTCAATTCTGTAGGAACTAGAATGACAAAATAGTGTGTTGAATATTTACGAGTATATCGTCTACATAAACTAAGACTGTGAGCAAACACGTTAAAAACATGTTTTAATCTTTTAAATTTTTCTCTGTAGGGACTAATTGGCAATATTTCTGCTTAAACCACATATTGACTATCGAAAATCCAGCTGAATTACTAATCCGGCACGGCCGTTGTCGAGAACATGTCGGATTTAACATTACTATTAATGAGATCATCATTATAACATATATATTTTTAAAACGTATTCAAATATATTTGATTTAAATTTTGATCAAGAATATGAAATAACGGAGAATTTCTTTAAAACATTATCTTTTGTACTTAAATACCCAAATAGTTACTTAAAACATATTTTGTCTTGAAGCCATCATGCGAGAAATTTTTTTTTATTTTGTTATTTTATTTCATACACCCGAGGGGTTATTCTTTTAGTTGGAACACTTTTGGCGTACCAGATTACTTTTCATTTTTTTTAACCATTTGCTTCAACTTTAATTACATTTAGCTTAAATATATTCAATTTAATAATTTATCATCTCCTATAATTTTAATATCGGAAAAGTTTACTATTGTCCATTTATCGATATTTCATAATTTACTTTAATTCTTATATTTGAGTAATTTAACAATAATCATAAAAAAAAAAATAATAAATAAACGCACCTTGGGTGGCTAAATGTTTTCTTTGCAAAACTTTGCATAGAACTTGTTCTTTATTAGTATTTTATGGTTTTTCATTTGTTATTTTGTTTTTCTCCAGTGAATTACATTTGTTATTCTGCCCTATAAGTTAATCATAAAATAGTATTATTATTAATAACAGTTGAACGTTAAAATGAAACTTTTCTAATTTTAACGTAAGTATTAAAAAACTTGATAGAAAAAACCTGCTATCTCTGAATATCAATATTCAACTTGATGTCAATTTTTTTCTTAAGTTGTGATGTTGAAAAAAATATTCATTTGATGTAGTTCTATAAAAAAGTAAATTACAAAATATTCTCTGTTACATCGATTATAATTATAAATATATATCAATTCAAAAATGTGCAAATCCCATTAAATGTCATTTCTTAATTTTTTATTATTTTTATGTAGTATTTATTATACATTATTTATTCATCTCTCATTTGGATGTAAAATAATAATACTAATTGTTAATAATATGTTATACTTACACAATTTAAACCATAATTAGAGATGCTGCTGAGAGCCAAGTTTACTAGAGATTATACTAAATGATGAAAATGTTTAAAGAAAATAATTATTAATGTTTTAAGAAATTTGTTCTACATTAATATCTTCTTCAGAAATGGAAATCGATATTCAATGCACTACGTAATATTTTTTGCTAATTATGATTTTAAAATATTTATATTGTATTCTAATTTTTTAGAAAAGATTCTGAAGACTCATTAAACTAAGATTATAATATTCATTAAATATTCTTTTAAAATTTGTATCAATTGTAAGTAAAAGAATTATCGCTTTTCTTATCTGTGTGTATTATTTTAAAATGTTGAAATTAAATGATTATTCATGAATTTACAAAATATGATTTTTTTCATGCCATTTTTAATACTTAATAGTTTAATACAATGAAACGTATTTTTTTGTCATTATAAAATTGTTATTAATCAATTACATCATTTCGTTTTTATGTATTTTGGTACTAACAGATCCTTATCATGCTTTGTGCTTTTTTTTTTTATTATTATTATTATTTTATATTTTAAATCATTAAATTGTATAAATTCAGATTTTGTTTAATTATCAAGTCAATTTTTCACCAAAAATTGATTATAAGAATATTTTATAACGATACATATAACAGAAGATTTAGAAAAACTTTTCTCTGAAAATTACTAATTAAATCTAGTAATAAGATGACTTTTGCAAACAAAATTTTTTACAATATTCTTTATAGGGTTAGTGTTTCTGTAATATTTATCTTTTCAAATCCGTCTTGACATGAATGCTTTGTTCAATTAATTATAGTTAGAGAGATGTATAAAAATAGCAGTTTTCATCCAATATTCCAAATAAGGTTTTGAATAATGGTTTTTAAATTTGTTTTTGTATCTAATTAACTTGGTAATTTGAGTACTTTCTTCAGTTATATATAGTTTTATATTTAGAATATGAAAGTTTTTTTTTTTTTTTTTTTTTTTATCAATTACTGTTCCCTACGCTTTTTTTTAAAAAAAATTATGTTGTTGTTTCTAACTGATTTGGCCATTTGAGAATTTTGTTCATTTAGATATAGTTTATTTGTATAGTTTATATTAATTTATATTTAGTATTAGTTATAGTTTATTTAAAAAAAATAATGATTTTCTTCCAATTGATGTTACCAATGATTTTTTTAAAATTATATATTGTTGCGAACATGAGATGACGCTTCTCTGCAACGACTATCTTATAAAGGAAAAGAGGCATTTTCAGAGACTTCGTCAGTCAGCCAAGAAAGTTTAAACAATGATCCCTAAACCATGGCGACGGATCTGGCGAGCATTTTGATGACTTTGGCGACAAATAGGTTCCAGGTAGTGCTGGAACTCAGGTGAAAACTGTGATTGGGAAAAAAGTTACTAATGTTTCCTGAATTTTCTGCGTGACGTTATATCTGGCCGGAACAAGTATAAATGCGCCGAGCGCTTGAGTTGAATCAGTCTGTCATTGGATTCTGCTGAAGAGATTAATCGGGAAATGGATTTGAAGCGATCGGCAATGGATTTACTGAGGAACTGACGGTTGCGTGACCGAGTGAATTTGCTGATTGGCCAATATCTCTCCTGGAAGTACAGAATATTACTGCGGAGGTTTGTTCCTAGTGATAACTAATAAGTTGGTGAGCTAAATGTTGCTGATATAACTGTGACTGTCATAACAAATGCTGTTTTTGTTCCTGTATCTGTGTCCCTAATTTGTACAAGTGCTGTATTCCTGTTTGAGTTGTTACTGCTTAAGCCCTGCTGCCTGTGTGTCGTCTTGTCCAAAATATTTGTGAATAAAGTGTCATTTGAAATTATCTTCCTAGTTGGGCTTGATTTCACCCTTATACACACAGAATTTTTTCATAACATTATATCAGTTGTGCCTCCCAATAAGGAACACCCCTGAACCGGACATTTTGTCCCTTGGATAGGGATCTCTCTTAATAAGGGGTAAATACACATACTGTTCAGAGAGACCGGGAGCAACAGAAATGGCCCTTAAATAGAGATGTTTCTTTTTCGGAGGTGTCCCTTATAAGGGTATTACTGTATTTTTTTTAAAAAAAATTTGATGCTGTATTTAGCTATGTTCTTATAGCGAGGCTTCACACGAATTTCCCTTCAATTTACCTCTTGTGGACTTTCATACGGTGTTCTTTGATTTAAAAATCTTTTCCTCTGAATGAACCATGATTTATGTAAATTGAACTAAAAATATTGAAATGCAGGGAATGCGACTGATGATACAACATTTATAAGCAGCGAAGAATTTAATAAGAGGGTCAGTAATGTGGTGTGTGTAAAGAGTCAAAGTAACGACTACTTATTACACACACACGCACAGTTTATTTTCTAACGTAGGACAGAACATTAAAACACAAAACAAATTAATTAAACTCGAGTAATCATAGATATAACGTCCAGCACAATTTCCCTGAACCGTCTTGCTCAGCGTCTCAATCCCTCTCCGTCTACGTTTCTTCTAACTCTTCCTAATCTCTCTCGAAGCGCCAGGCGGCGCTCTGGGAACATCATGGCTGTCGTCTGCGATGGTGATCGGCTGATCTTAGATCCCATAGTAATAAGGGAGAGATTGGAAGTTTTGACTCAATGAATAATGGGAAGTGGTTATCGGTGAAAGAGTATTTAGTCGGATCTCCAGCTTACGCGTTTGGTACCAGCTCGGATCTAAATAGTCTGAGAATAAGATAAAGAAGCATTTTATAACATTAATATTTTGTAGTGGACTCGTGAGGGTCAGCTTCACAGGTATGATTGTGACAGCTTTCCTTCATTCTTTAACTTTACAGTCATCTTAAAGTCTAATTAAATAGTCAATAAGTTCAAAACTTCATTTGAAGATGCGTAAGAGAAGAACCACACCCTTTATTACGTATCAAAGAATATTCAAGTTTACTCTCTCTCTCGAATCCCTTACTTAACTCAGTTAATTCTAGTTTTTGTTCAAATAATAAAGTATTAGCTTACCAAATCATTCATTCAGATTCAAGCTCTTCTTTTTCAGGTTCAATTTCTATTACTCTAACAGAGAGTCGCTTTGAACTTCTTTCAATATAAGCGATTAATTACGATGATTAATTTCAAAATGCGAGTATATCAGCTTGTCGTGATCCTCTGTCTAACTTCTCTTTCCTTTCAATTTTATTTCGCCTATATATCACCATCACTAATTCATTTCACTTATTTTCATCTAATTTGCCTAATTACGTTTCATTTGGTTGACAGGCAGTTATAATTTAATGCAATTTAAACTACCAAAAAAGCTCCCGAGATTAGTGAAGAGAAAATCGCGAATAGCCCACCATCACATGTTAAATATTTTGATTCTGGATTATTCCATCTTGAAGAATAAAAGTTGAGAAATTGGCTTTAAAATAATATAAACTTGTTAATTGGTGATGGAACATTATTAGCTTGCGAGGGATCAAACACGCACAAGCAACGAGTCTGGGAAATCCCATTCTTAAAATTTAGTGCTTCAAATATCTTAGTAACAAAATCGACTAAAAATATAAAAAGAAATCTCACAAAACTTTTTTGAAAATGTAATTTTTAACCATTTCATTCGTCTATTGACATAAAAATATCTTTAAAAAATTTCGTTTATATTAGTATGTAATTAAATGCATTCAGACGTGCCATTTAAACTGTGTGGTTTAACTGTCCCCCCCCCTTTTTTGGTGCGTGTGTATAGTGAAATGGATATCGCAATTAATTTGGATATTTCGATAATTTTCCTTATTAATATAATATTTAATTCATTAATTAAAATTTTAATTACATTTGGGGATCTTTTTAAGTGTTTACTTGTTTTGTTTTCTCATTTCAATACCCTTTTTTCAAACGGCACTTAATATTTGTATTGCATTGATAAAATATAAATGAAATAAATTGCAAATAATTAATTAATAAGGATCGTACTGAATTTTTAACTTTTTAAGTTGCATATTTTATTGCATATCATTAGATTAATTAATACAGATTCCATTGTTTAAACACTGGGTTTTTAAGGTCACATACTCTCGATCCAGCCTAATCGGCTTATACCAAAACATTACGTAAAATAATTGCAAAGTAATCAAGATAAACCACTGTACATCATATACGGGTATGCATCTTATCAGATAACCCTCTTCATCTCCCTGAATTCACTAATTGCTCCTCAATGATAAACCTTAATAAATATGTTACCAACCTCATATACCAATCATGTTTAAGATCAATAAACAGAATAAAACTTGGTACAAACTAATGGAACCATTTCTTTTTAAGAAGAAGATGATGATGATCATGCCTTCTTCTTTAATCATTTGCAGAAAGCAATTACACGTTTACATACGAACCAATTTGCTGACCTTCGAGAAAAGAAGATGCACCAGCATCAGGGTAAAAGAAATTAAAGAGTACCCAACCCACTTTTTACCAAACGATTTCTCGATGCACCAAAAACGTTCTTTCAGCAGCCTCCGGGCCTCCCTTCGAACGAAAAAGAAACCCTTTTTTTTTCTTCCCCAGGAGGTTTGTTTTCCAACCTCAAGAAGACGCGAGCTGCACACACACTTAGCGTTCTTTTTCAAGGTGAAAAGTCACTGAACCGTCCAACTTACCCTGAGGCATCCCCTGTCGAACGCCTCTTGGACCGCGGCGGCCCTTTCTCGGGCCTCCTATCTGCTGTTTCCAGAAGGGATTTCTTCTCTCGGCAGGCATACACATGAATTTGTATGCATCTGAAGGCACGTTTGGGATGAGACTGGAACCTTCTTATTTTCTTTTACTTGATGTTTTCTTAAGAGTTTGCTTGCGAAAGAAGTTTTTTCTTCTTCTACGATCATTTTGTTTTGTTTTAAAGTAAAGATTCGCGACCTTGTTCTTCTTATATACCTCCCTTTAAGCTCATTACTATGCATTGTATACTTTAATTTTTTAAAATAGGTAATTATAATAAATTCTTTAGTAAATTTTTTCAAAATATTGTAGAATGGAAGTGAGGTGATAAATTAGATACTTTAGCCAAGTTAAACACACTAACTAATCAACTCAAAGTAATCTTAATTTTCTTTTATTCAATGTTTTCTTGAAAGTTTAAGAATTTTTTTAAAAAAAGTTGTATAGTTTTGTTTTTACCGTTATGAACTTCAGTCATTTTTTTACCTCTTGTCAATCTCTTTTAATTTCGTATATGTAAACTGTGTCCCTTGTTTAAAACTATTTATTTTCAGTTTCTGATGTTTTTCAATCCCTTTTCCAGCGTAAACTTTAGAAATAAAACAATAAGATGAGTATCATCTTAAAAGTACAAAAAATTAACTTCATTTTGCTGTATTCTAAACTCAGAGAAGTATAGGTTTATATAATCATTAACATTAGCGACCAAGTATTGACAACATTTACTTCAATAGTGATTCAAATTTAGCATGAATATATAGTAACGCGTAGTTTAATATTTTACATTTTTTTTTATAAAGTGTTACTTTCTTTTTACTTCATCGCGCAATTCCGCGTAATAAAGCATCATTTATTAAAATAAAGAGAAAAACTTAAAAGCTCGTTTTTTTTGGTGCATTCAAACACCTCTGACATTGTCTTCATTCTGCTAAAATTTTATTAAATCGTAAAAAAACGAATTTTTAAAAAACGCAGTAGGGATGAAAACACACTTTATTGGGACATATTATCTTAACTAAGATGCTATACTGAAAGTGATAGTATATCTTCTTATAATGCAAGTAAAATAAACAGATTATTATTATTAAAATATATGTAACTTATAATTTTGTTTTGCAAGTCTTTAAAAAAGTAAAGAAAAATGCTCTAACTGTGTGACAATTGCATATAATATAAATTATAGTTTAATGAAAATAATTTATGATATTTTTATTTTCCAAATGTTCGTATGATGCAAAGAATAAAATTTTTTTAAAAAAATATGAAAACTTGCTTTGATTACATTTTTTTAAAGTTCTAACCGTAAAATCTGAATGATCTTTTAATTATTTTCAGAAAATAAGTAATATTTGCAAAATCTTTGACATGTGCGAGCATTTTATTTTTGTTATTCATTTTTAAAAAAAAAAAAAAAAAAAACTGTTGTCAATCATATCTTTAAAAAAAGTGAACTATCTTTTTTATTGAATAGTTGGGATATAATTTAAAGAATAGGTAACATATTCCAATAAAATACATGTCCACTCAATTTACACTTAAAAAAAAAAAACCATTTCACCTTTTAAGTTCACTTATTGGGACAAAAATGATTTTCAAGATTTTTCTGGTACTTTTAAATATAAAAAATAAAACCTCAGAATTATAGGAATCTGAATTTGATAAGTAAGAAGAATAAGATTATGTAAGCTGTACATTTTTCTTTTCTTTTCAAGGCATAATCAATTTTATGATTATGCTGTGGGAGATACAATTCAAACCTGAAACAAATCTACCGAGAAAAAGAATCAAAAGGTTAGCACATTTGATGTACTTCAAAAAAGCTCTGATAAAATACCGAATGAAAGAAAAGGGATCTAAAACTTTCAATTACGTGATTATTTTTTTCATTTATAACGGAAGCAAGCCTTGCAAAATCCACATCCCATAAATTCAAGAAGAGTAATGGTCCTTCATGATGATAAGTCCTGAAAGGGTTATCGTCCTATGAAGCAAAGATATGACGTTAAGATACTATAAAATGTATGGAAAAACCTATTGCGGACTTTCAACTTTGAATTCTTATACATCGAAAATAAGTCTGAATCATATAATGAAGTAAAAGAAAAATGGAAGTATGAATAGAAATTAAAATTTTTAAATGTTGTGATGACAAAAAAATTATTGGAAAAATAATCTTTTTTCTTTTTTGTTCTTAATTTATTTAATTATATTATAAATAAAATTATTTCATAATTTATTCATTAAAAATTAGTGAAAAGACTGAAATTATGCCTTTTTTGGAATAAAAAAAATGAGAATTGTTATATCAACTATGTACTGCAGAGGATTAAAATTATGCTCGCAGAATAAAGAATAACAAATTAGTTTCTTCGACTAATGAATAATATATCTTGTTGCCATTTCTCCCGTTTGAAATAATATGGTAAAATTTTCATTTAATTTCTCGGAGAAATCTCTTCCGTTTTCGAGCTTTGTATAAACCAATATATATATATAAAACCGCAATTTTTGATAACTTTTTCTTCTCCTTTCGTACTTTTTTTTTTATGTTTACGCACGTATAGTTCTAAATTGTTTTTGTAAAAGTTATAACTTTGTTATAAATCGTTTTGATTTTTGTAATGAATATTTAAAGATGAAATAGTCTTTTTCTCCAAAAAATTAGTTTTTAAATTTAAATTAACTGCCTATGTTTTCATGAAATTTAAACTTTTAAAAAACATATTGATATTTAAGCAAAATATATTGTTCTTGTTAGTGCTATATAAATATTCGTTTCTATTTTTTTTAAATCTAAAAATCTGAGAAATTTGTGGTTTTATCCTAATCATGATCGCATAATTAGTTCGTTAATTTTACTAGCAGTTGTTCTAAATTTGCTTGTAAGAAAAAAAAATCATTTTAAACTTTTAGTAAATGAATCAGAATTTCACCGAATGATCTTTTTGAATCAAACTAAACATTGCTTTTAAAAGGCAATCTTGATTCACTGTGTGTTTTAATAGCACTGTAATCTGTCTTATTTTTGGAAAGATATAGGAATGACAAGTGCACAAGCAATGATATATATATTTATAGAACTTTATATATTACTAAAAATCATGTAGATGGATACATATACAAAATGAATTGAGAGTTAATTTCATATGTCTCCCAAAAATTCATTTTTAAACCACAATTTCGTCCATCAAAAATATAAAAGATACTAACCAAAACAAATAAATTAGTTTTTGGCTTACAAGCTCAATGTATAACTTACACTAGATATGACCAGTTCTCTAAATGTCCTTTTGAATAAAATGAAACTATATGAGGTTATGCAATACAGCTTATGCCAAAGTAAATATTTCTGTTCATATTCGTTGGGACAAAACCTTTTTTCTTATACTTATGTTAATTATATTAGTGATAAAACCAACTTTCATTGCTGGTATATTTTTATATTCTTATTGTGTTAAATAAGTTTTCAATACAGAGAAACTTTCAATGAGTTTTCCTGTTCTTGACAGAATTAAAAATTTTTAGATGTATAAAAACTAACGTTTTTGTAAGGACAGTTAAAAGTAATTCTTTAGGGTGGAAAGAGAAATATTTTTTAAAGTTATCATGTCATAAATAATCAATGAAGTTAAATTATACAATTAATTTTGCAGACAAATTTGACTTTTTTACATCAATCTTCATAATTTATTTAATTTATTGTGTGTATAGTTTTTTTATGTGATTTCAATGGTACATTATCATTGTCAATTTCTCGTAGTATGTTTATTACTTCATTACGAAACATGCCAAAGTAATTATGTGCGTCAGTAAGTTTCAACCTAGTATAATATTCGAGTGAACATCATTTTATGAATAATTTTGAGTGCGAATATATATAATAAGTGATATAATTCAAGTTTATATAAAACAAATTGTCCCTCGTACTTAATTATTAAAATTATCACCTTTCAGTATCTGCTTTTGTAAATAGTAATGCCATTTCCGTAAATGTTATTTCTGATGAAAATACCAATGTTAGTTTTATTTATCGATAAATAATGATTTGTATAATGAATTTACTGTCATTACCGGTGTTATAGTTATTTTTGTTTTATCGTAAAAGTTTTTTTAGAGAACGTCGCTTTTAACTTTTAATGATTTCATAATAATGATGATGGATAATAGTATATTAATGGTAGTTATCGATATCCTCATGGGGAAAAAAACCTGTGAGATGATATTAACAAGCAATTCAAACGTCATAATATTTGCACATACAGATATTTCCCTCATTCTTTCTGAATTTGTTATGATGCGAAATGGGGAAAATATCGCGTAAATCTCATTAGTAGTTTAAAGTTGAGTGAACTAACCCAAGCAAAATGATTTTTAGTCATACGCAAAATAAAAAACACAATATCCAGTCGTTGTGTGCTTGACTTGAATTCTAATAAGGTACTTCTCTTCAGAGTTTTTACTGCAACAGTAGTTTTTTTCTAGTCAACTTTACTACAATTATTAAATTAAATGCACCTGAAATGTTTCAACAATTTAGATAGTAATTTAATACTTAATATAATTTTCTTATAAAGGAGAATCTGTATTAAATTGAAAATGAAATGCAACATCCGTTCCGATGAATAATTATTTTTGCATTAAATTCCATATTTTCAATGCTCTTATTTTTAAAATAACCTTTTTTAAAAAAAATATTATCGAGTATAATGTCAACTATTTTTTCCATTTTAAAATATCAATAGACTTAGTCATTGCAAAGGGATTTAGTTTAGTTTAGTTTTTTATAAACATCGCACTAGAAGCAACACGAGGGCTATTTACGACGGACTTAGTAATTTTGAACCTCGCTCAAGTGACGAGGACGACACCCTCTCCTAACTTCCACACCGAGCCAACGGGAGGACTTTGGGCCCCGACAGATTTAACGTGCATCAGTCCCGACTACACGACGGGTCTTTGGCAGCCAAGGATCGAACCCACGACTGAACGAAAACCGCCGGTCACGAATCCGAAAACATGACCACTAGGCCACTCATTCCGAAGGGAAGGGCTTGAATATAGACTGTACTTTTGTATCTCCCTGATATTTTACTATCATTAATTTTTTATTTATTAATTTGAATCTTGTGCGATAAAGGTATATATTTTACTGTATATAAACAGTTGTTTAATTGAAACTTGAACCCAAAAAAATTACATTATCTCGAGCTTATTAATAGCTATTAAAGGTTAGTGACAAATAAAAAGCAAAATTTTTAAGGCCCTATTTGATCTGTTTATTTTATCCATAATTGCGATCATCATTTAAGCGTGCTTAATAATTTTCCTCTTATCTTATCATGTAATAAGAATGTTCCATTGTAACAAAAACGAATTTTTATTTTAGGCTGTCTTCGCGTAATGGGAAAGTATGGGACCAGAAATTGGAATTATTTTTCCAGATTAAAAAAAAAAAGTATTCGATCATTAATTTTTTATTCTGACTCCGATATCTTTTATAGAAAGCATCGTATTTTATTTTAGTACTCATTTCTATCCGGATCAATCCAGTTTTTTTTCCTGTAAAATGTATTCCATATTTCGTCTCTTAAACTGTAATGTTAAATGACCTTTACATTTTACGTTATTTGCATGTAAAATGGTTTTTTTTAATGCTCCTAAATTCTAAGAATACTGCATCGTAAACAGAAGTACGTGTCACAAACGTCGCAAATTCATATGAATATAGGAACAATTTTCTACCGGGAAATGTGTTCGAAATTTCGACTTGGTTCTCTGACATTAGGCGAAGACAGTCACAAGATTGCAATGCATTAAATTTTATTATTTGGAAGCACTTAAAAAATGATTTTTCGAAGTTGTCTCGCTGACAGATATACAGAAGATTATGTCCGGATTCATGAAACTATACCCCTCGTGTTGAATTATAAAATCACCATTTACAAGGGATATATTTACAAATTTTTTTTTTTTTGAAGACACGGATATCAAACTCTCTTTCCAAAGCTTCTCTTGTCATACTTCTCTATCTTTTTCTTCAATTATAGATTTTTCTCCAGTAACTAACTTCTATTACCTACACTGGCTGCTTACAAATGTAATTTATCCAATCCATTCATTACACTCCATAACTTTAATCCAATCTCTGTAAGTCAAGCTTCATTTTATTGGAAAGAATTTTGAATTCAAACAATCAGAAGAAAAAAGAAAAGGAAAAAAAAACCCTTAAGAGTTAGTTGAAGGGGGGAATGCAATTAGAGCCTATTGTTACATTCCTGTATATCTGTAATAAGTACTTTGTTTTGAATTTGTTGCAAAATAGTACTTTAATTAATCAGAGGAGAAAATAGATTGAATGATGTGAGTTACATATATAGAGTGAGACAAAAAGATGTTAACATGAAATGAGTGTTTAATCACTTTTATTTACAAGGCAGAGATTTGATTATAGGACTTGAATTGGGGAATCCTACCTCTCAATGCACTTATGGACCGACTACCATCGCTCTTTATATTCTCTTCAGTTCGTACAGATTTCTTTCTACTGCTGTTCCCCTTGCAATCGTCTTGAACGGACCTCGTCCGGAGAATCTTCTCTTAGATCTTACCAATTGTCAGGCACGATAGTGTAGCCCATCCGGTCATAAACCTTTCTAGTCCGATGCTTGGAGACTGAAAGACCTCCACATCCTGGCAGCTAGTTATCTTCCTTCGTTCCTCAATTGAATATCGGGATGACATATTTTAATCTTCGAAAAAAAAACGTGTTTAGTCTCGCAGTGTTAACATCAATGTATACCCAGTGTCCTGGAGTATAGCCAGGAAACCTGCCCCTGGGGATTATATCAGGGAACCTCAGAGCCTTCTTTGAGAAGGTATGGGCATCATGACCTCGAGGCACCCTGGTGATTTTGTTTTCTTCCCCATTACTGTCTGGTAAACATGGGTAACTCTGCCCCGCGATACACTAGCGATCCTTTCCAATTTTCGACCCTCCTTGTCAACTAATTTTTATCTTTTCTTTTACACCTCTTGATCACAGCTTTTTGGCGCCGTATGGCATGGTTATTGCGCCTTTAAAATACTATCATTCACTCGTTTGTCTTCAATTTTTCTCACTTTTAAATCACAGTTTCACCTTGTTTGGCGCAGCAGAGCCACATTTGGCTCTCTTGCGCCATTAAAACTCTATCACTCATTCATAATGTTAACATCTTTTTGCCTCTCTTTTTTTAACTGTTTGTTTACTGATCCAATGTCAGTTTCTCAGAAGTATATTTCATTTTTATGGAAAAAGTACTGTTTCGATAAATTTCTGAAAACATTGTGTCCCTTTAGAATTCGATTGATATAAATGTTACCTAGACATCTCTCTTTTATTGATAACTGGGAAAATATTGTATTGCAAAGCTTTTTAATAAAATTTCTTGAAGATTTAAATTAGAAGAATCTTATGAAGATTATGTGAATGATTTTTCAAAAGGTTTTTCAATTACGAATATTTTACGGAATACCATGAGGCATAATTCTCAATATTGTAACTCGCTCTATGTAAAGCAATTTCAATATAAGATGATTTGTGTCTTGTAACAACGACAAAACCATAAACACATTAAAAAGATAACTTTTTCTTTTCTTTCAAGTGAATTTTTTCATGTTGTTCGAGTCCAATAACTCAATTTTGATATATTCACTGTAGAAGTCGCGCATATGTGTGCAAAGAAGAATCAAAATCACCACACCAGAAGAATATATATGCACATTTTTTGCTCCCGAGGATAAATTGTACTCAATGAATAAACATAATCTACTTTATTATGCAAATGCAAATACTTATTTAAATCGAATAAAAAAAACGAGCTGTTGTTTTGCAACGCTTCCGAGACAGCGATATGGCGGATTAATGATAATAAGGGTATTTAAATGACAGGAAAATTTCATCACCTGCATGGACAGACTTTATAACACTTGGTATCAATTCGGAATCATCTGTAGCCTATTTGTCTTGGAACAAAAACTTTATCGCTTTTAATATTTATGAGCAATACCTTTTACTTTCTATCATCCACCCTAGATTTTATAGCTTCTATTTCCATGCTCGACATTAAAGGTTCTTAAACATGGTAATACCTATGCGCCTAACCCTAAAGCAAAGAGATCAAACTTCATAACATGTAATTAATGGTCTCAATAACCATAAAATGTTCTCAAAATCGCATGCTTCGTATTGATACCTAAAAACAAATCTTTGAATTATGCATATTGCATCTGTTCCGTTTTAAATAATTTATCGTTTCATTCAATGCATGGGACACGGGGGTTCTTGGATATAATGAAACAGGGGAAAAAAAGTTTTATTTTCCCTAACTGTGTGGCACAAAATTTATCAAGGATTCCAAGTTAATAAAGTCGAAGATTGCACGCAGAAAGGTCGTTGTCAGTGTTTTTGACATTCGAGCGTGGGTTGTGGAATGAAAATATGCAGGAAAAAAATTGTATCATTTTCAGCGGCGAGAGATAGATATTCAGACGAGAGTCGAATATTGAAGTAGCGAAATTTTTCATAGAGACAGAGAGTTGGAGCCAAGTGTATGTGAAAAAAACCTGAAAACAGCTGATAAGAAGTGATTAATACACACAAATGCTTTAATTTTCACTCTTTTAAACTGCATTTCTGTCATAAATGTTGAATTTCCTCTTTTTATTGAATGGTTTGAAAGTTATGAAGGCACCTAGCATTTCTTTTTTTTAAAAAAAAATATATATATATATATATATAATTAAATAATAAAGATAAAGATTTTATTCTGAAAGCATATATAGTTTTGAATTTAATATTGTCTTTTCTTTGGAACATTTTCCTTCAAATGTTTTAAAAGTTTTTTTTTTTTTTTTTTTTTTTAAAATAAAGTATTGATTCTTACACTATTGAAGTTTTATAGAAATACGAAATAGGAAATATTTGCAAATTTAGTTCTGAAATAATTTCTAAGTGGTTCTGGTGCGAACATCAATCAAAAAATCTTACTTAGGGAGTCATCGAAGGTTTTAATACACAAGTGTACCAAAAATCGAGAAATTACACCCTGCCCTTGCCTGCAGGTGGAAAAGTCTTTATAAAAGAAGGTTTATTATTATATTTAAAGAGGGGGGATTCACCCTCGAATTTTATGAATGCACTCCGTTCCGAATCCATATGAAATTTTCAATTTAAGAAAAATCCTTAATTATAGAAAAAAGGTCATGTACTAAAGGAAGTATATTTTCATGATTAAAGAGATATTTCAACTTGTTTACAGAGAGAGAGATTTTATATTTTGAAAGAGATTGCATCATTGGGATTTCACGATAACGACTCAGTCAAATCGTGATAAAATATTTTCTGCCCGTAGCATTAATAGCATGTAAAATAAAGAGAAATGATCTATTCCGCATTGGACATAATATTTCTTTTCAAAATAAATGCCTTCTAACAATTGGAAAAACCTCTTAAATTTGGGATGAAGCTTATAATCGAGATGAGATACATGCGAGTATTCAGAACTATTACCGTAAAATATCGAAAACACGTCACTCCTCTTTGAAGCGAAAACAAATTTTAAATTTAAAAGAAGATTTGAAAAATTAGTTGAATATAAACCAAACATTGACCCTTGAACCCTTATTCATATTGAATAATAGAAAACTCAAGAATCGCGATTCTCTAAAGAAAATTTATATGTCTTAGAGCGTAAAGTAGATTTGTATGAAATAAGTAATCAAAGTAGGCAGTTATAAATTCAAAATTTAAGTAAAAAATAATGAAGAATGTATTTTTAGAAGCAAAGGAGTAATTTAAATCAAGCTCGAATTGAGAAAAAGTCCTATTCTTGAGACGGATAGTATTTTAAGCAATTCGTGATTTGTGTGCTTTTTGTTTCTCTGTATAGATTGGTTTTCCAGGTGAAGAAATGCATTGTATTAGATTTGGTATGTTGACTTTACCTCTTCGCAAGTTATAAATTTGCAGAAATCTGAAAAATCATTAAAAAAAATTAGTGAATAATTCTGTAAATGCCATCTAATATGAAAGTGTGAAATAGGTTTCAGTTCATCTGTATTCAAAAACCGCATCACTTTTTCAGAAGAGTATTAATTGTTTATAATTCCCCTGCTGAATTTTTAACACTTCTAATTCCATTAAGTCATCAATAACTTCAACAAATTCATTGCTGAAGGAATTTACCTGTGTAATATATAACACGATCTCCTTCAGGTGTTCTTTGAGGCAAGTACGAACTGGTTTCGGTAGCATTAAGAAGGAATAAATCAAACTCTATTCCCTAGCTAAATGGATATCATATCTAATATCACTGAATATTCAATGATATTATACGAGGAGAGTATGATTGCAAATAACAACCTGAGCCGATTCATTGTATTTAGTTATTAGATAATTTTTTTAAAGGTTAAATCGTAATTTTGCTGAATAAGAAAAAATATGGAAATTTAAATAATTTTAATGAATAAATTAATATGAAATTTTAAAAAAATCTAATATGTGCCAACTCATTACGTTATCACACTTTAAATAATTCTTTTTTTTCCCCTTTATTTTTTTCCCCAGTTTTTTAATATTAACACTTAAAATTCTGTTTTTTGGCATTATGTATAATTTTTAAAAATGTTCAATTTTTCGTCTACTTTTAAGCATATCTCTGGTATAAAATTTAAATATAAATAAACATCAAAACATTTCAATCATAAAAAAAATTTAGGATATAAATCTCATAAGTTATAAAATAATGTAGTAAGGAAGAAATCATTACTATACTATTGAGTAAAAAACATACACCATTCAGTATAAATATTCAAATAAAAAAAATCACCGAAAAAACGAATAAAAAAAATTTGTCTATAAAAGAAAAACATTCAATAATATGGCATCTACTGAAAGTGTCGATAAAAAAAAAAAAGATGAAATAATTAGAAATAGAAAAATTGAAGTAAAGCAAAAAAAAAAAATTTTTTTAATTGATGTTGTAACAGGCTCCATACTGTTAATTGCTGAGGTTTCTGTGGAATTAATGGCCAAACTGTCCCCATCAACCTTATATTAAATAAAAAGGTTTTCAATTCAAAGATACTTTTGACAAAAAACATACTCATCACAAATTCCTGAAAAAGGAAATAATCTGGAAATCCTTAAAAAAAGATTCGTAATATAAGACGAAATAAGAAACTAAATTATCATACCATAAAACAAACAAAAAAATCCACTGTAAAAAAGGAAACTTTCTCTCATCAGAGCAATACGTGAATACTATGAGCAAACATGATTGATGCAATTCCCGCTCTAAAATCGAAATGATTAGGGAAAAGATAGCAATGTCGTATACCAAATAGAACTAGGATTAAATGAAAGCCAATATATATTTATATATATATAAAAAATTTCAATTCACTTGTATTCTGTGTATTCTGCTTATAAAAATTCAGTAGACGCAGCCTTTATACAACTCAAAATTCCTCACATTCTTCTTTAAATACTTACTCTTAAAAGTTAACTCAATTGGACTTTCACTTCGACGAAAAGCAACACGAACCACCCATTAAAAGTCCAGTCGCATGTTGTTGACAAGACAATGAAACTAAGTTTCACTGGACACGTACAATGTTTCAAATTCAAGAGCCACCTACCATGCAGATTTGGCGAAGCAGTACCTGCTTCTTGTCATAAACCGAGTACGAAGACTGGGAGGAGGAGGATCTTCTGTCCACGTAATGTCATCAAAGGTTTCACAACTTTCAGACTTCTCATGCTAGTCACACCCATACGATACGCCAGATAGTTGTGTGAAGATTCGTGACGATCTTGAAAGGTAGACTCGCACGATGTATTCGCTGATTGCACTGACGGACTTGTCTGACACACTCGGTTGACCTGTGTGCAGTCTTTTTTTTTTTTTTTTTATTCATAAATATTTGGTGAGTTTGAGATGCTTGAACAAATGATGGATGATGTTGCAACTGTTTTAAAATACATTATGCCACCAGTAGATCACAAAGTTTTTAAACGTAGCTCCTGCAAGTTGCCTTGAATACTTATATATTATCGTTCGAATATACTTTTGTACCAATATCCTATTTTATTGTACATTCGCCCTTAGATGAATTTTCATGAAGTCATCTTCAGCGTTTTAAAGTTTGACCGTCGTTGATATACGTAGGGGTATCTTAAAGTTTTAATTATTATTTAGCAAATATCTGGATAAAATTTAATCTGCTAGTTATTTGATCCTACATACATAATACATGTTGATTTGCTTTGTTTCAGAAAGCCGTAGATTGAAGTAACCCGCAGTATGGAGAAGACATTTCAGTCTGTTGAGTTCTGCAATGACAGCCTAAGAAAGGTCGAGAAACGATGGATGAATTGTATATATAACTCTGAATGGTGACTATGTAGGAAAATCTTAAGAATGATCTATAAAAATTAAGTTTCTAATGAGGTTATTTCTTAATAATAATTAAGACCTTTCGATACCCTTCGTAAACTATGCTGTAAAATAATGAACCCTGCCTTCAATCTTTAGGACACATGCAGGATCATCAATTGCTGACTTCTGATCGATGTTAAAATTTAAATGGAAAAAAAAAATCAATATATTTCGCCTTAATATTAGTTATAATTAAATTTTTAAGAAATCGTTGGATTCAGTTTTGGTTTTGCTTTTATTTGAGATATATTTTAGACACAACCTCTGTACTTTTATGGTATAACTGTAATGCAATCAGAATGAGGAGGAATTATGTGACCGTCTACTACTTTTTAATGATGCATAAAATGGCACATCTTTAAGATGTATATAACTGAAGAATTTTGAATTCATAGGAGTAAATAACATTTTTAAGAAAATAATTTGAGTCTTTATTTTATTGAAGTTTTTGATGAGGTCTTTTTACATTTTAAATAAAGCCGATGTTGTCATGTTGCAAATAATTCAAAAAGACCTTTAATCATAAAATAATTCACAATTTTTCAAAATATATATATTTACAATGCGTAGTTACTCAAAGCCTAGTTATTTATTTTGCATTTACGATAAATTTAAAAGAATCGCCTCTGTTAAATATAAAATACCAAAATTCTTGTTTGTTATTAAGATGGTAATTGAAACTTATTGTAAAATTTCATTAAATTACGAGTAAAATATATATTAAATCCTTATTTGATGATATGATTCTTATTTGATACGTGATTCTTATTTGTGTAATCCTTATTTGATTACATTCGGAACACGTAAGCAAAGTTTCGAACGAATTCATTCTATGTTATTCGAAAAGACATTTGATATTATAAGTAGTATTGTTATGCAACTATTAATATACCCAAAACACATAAAATTATGATATATGAAATATTAAAACAATTTTTGTTATAACATACTTATTTGTATTAGAATTTAACAGCTCCTTCTAAACAATGTTGATTTTATAATAATTTATTTGATGAAGTTTATATTAAATCAGGAATTCTATTGCTTCGTTTCAAATAATTTTACTGAACATCTTTATCGAAAGTGAAAAATATTTGAAAAGTAATTTTTTATATATTTTTTATTTGTGAAGTTTGTTTTTAGTATTAATTAATGCCTATAATTATCAAATTTCTACATTCCTTAATACTAACTCATATTATTTATAAAAACTTAAAATTTTGCATAATTTATTTTGTTACCATAGCTACAGAAAGTTTAAATATTTTTACTATTTTGTTTCGTAGATTGTTTGGGCAGCTAACGTTTTGTAAATAGCTCATAGGTTTTCAGACTTCAAATGGAACAATTAATCTACATCAGCTTAAATAACAGAAAAGAAATTTAACATTTATCGATAAGTTATGATTGCAAGGTGTTTGAAAAACTTTGAAAGATTGGGTTTTGTACTTGCTTACCAATTGTACATGTTGTATTTGCCGTACGAAATAAATGTTTTGTTTAACATGGATAGTAAATATTAAGATATTTATACAAATAAGTATTAAATTTTTCTGTTCCAGAAATCGTCAATACATTCATTTTCGTCTAAAGTTATAACAGTTATCTTTTTTTTTATTAAAAATATTTTGATGGATTTGTATAAAAATATGTTTAACTGTGTTTCAAACTATGTATATTACACGTGAAAGTTATTCGAACTTAACATAAATATTTTAGCAATTTTGATTTGTTTTGTAAATGCAATTGGTGTAATCAACAATTAGTTCTAATTCATACGGAACGTTATAAAAATGAAATTTAAAAAAAAATCAATCATATTCTTTTTTTTTTATTTAGTCAACACTTCAAATAATTTAAACATATTATATGTTAGATATCTCATATAAAAGTTGCTCATCCAAAGCATAATAAGTTCCAAACACAATAAGTACTTGCTGAAAACGTTCTATTTTATGTCAGCGTCCCTGTACCTAACCAACTTAAAAGCTATACCAGTGAATGACACCTTTAATGACAAATTGGCCTTTTTGCACGTTTCTTAGACGACGAGGCTTATTACATAATCCTGTCCTCACCTCCAAGAAATCCATCTCTTTCTTCCTCCCCTTTTTTAAAGTTCTGTCGCCGAATCGAACATAATCTTTCATTCTATCCATCCTCTTTGCTGGATCTTGAACCCTTTTTCCGCGGCTGAGAAACCGGAAACAAGCGATCCTGGGGTCGTCCGTGCCCCAACCCGACCCCTTGCCCTGTCCCTCTCGTCATTTCAACCCTTTTTTCTCCCTCCTTCGAGTGGGGTGCCCCATCCTACCTCTGTGGAAGCAACGACCTCGCCAAGTTCAACGCACGGTAGAGGGTAACGCCACAGGACGTTTGGCAGGAGAGGATGAAGAATCGTTTCTTGTAGTGCCAAGGAAAGTTACAGAATCATCGCCAAACCGTGATGGATAGTGGCTATTAGATCGAAGACAAAAGGAGATCTTTGCTAATCAGTATATTGTGTGCTTCATTTATGAAGGAGATTTGATGTCACAGTAATAATGAGTCGAACGACACCGCTCTGTTGTGATTCTCTTTCGCCTTTGAGGGAATAATTTTTCTTTTTTTTATATTCATGGAAGATGCATGTGTTTTCAATCTTCCTTGGCACTATCGGAAAAAGCTTTCTTTTTATGTTGCTCTAAACTTTTAAGTCTTTGATAATGGTGATTTGGTAGTTCAACAGGAGATGGGAATTTCGATTATAAAATTTTTGGCTATTAATTTTTTTTTTCTAGTGCCAAAGGAAGTTGCAGAACCATTTTCAAACAGTGATGGATAGTGATTATAGGATAGAAGACAAATGAGACATCTAATCAGTAGACGGTGTGTCTCGTTTTTTGGAAGAAATTTGATGTCAGTTTAAAGAGTCATGCAGATGTGATATTCATTTATGCATTGGCTAACACTTTTCGGATCTTATTTGATGAAGACATTACCATTCTTTTTCCCATGTTGAATGGGTTTATTTGTTTACGAACTTTTATTCTATAATAATAACTGGTTTTGTATTCGAAGTTAAGGAATCAGTTTTTACGTTTCTTTTATTTGTGTTAGCGGAAGTTAGTAGAGGTTGCAGATTCATCGCAAATTTAAACAATTGTGAGTTATTAGACCTAAGAACAATGAAAATGACCATTAATCAGTTTGTTGTGTATCTCATTACTTGTGATTGATTATCAGAGTAAGGAATTGAAGAATTTAGGCAGTTAAAGTTTTAAATAATTTTTGTTAAGGTATTTTTTCATGAGAATCTTATATTGGTCGTTGAGAGTACGTGGCAATGTAATATTTTTAGAATCTCCTTTTGTTATTGTATTGATATTTCAGTCGGAAATAAGAAATTAGATTGCGTATATTTGGGTTGCTGATTATTTTAAAGATGCCTTTCCAGATGCATGAGATTAAGAACCAACCAAAAAGTACTTTCTCGCAAAAACTGTACACCGATATTAATAAAGATCAAGTATTCCGTTTATTATAAAGAAACCTCAAAGTTTAAAAACCTTTAATACACAATTTTTTACTTACAAGCCGCTTAATTTTTAACTTTATGAATCAAATTATAGGAAATTAAATTTTAAACATTTCATGCATGAAAAATTGATCTGTTTAAACAGAAAGTGTAGTGTATTAAAATGTGTTGCTCCCTAAACAGAAGAATATGAAATCAGAGAATATAATTCAGGTGCACATTTTCGATTTAAGAAAGTTCTTCCTTAATTGGGTCTGATTCTTTAACATTAGACGCGGTGGCATGATTTGTAAATTTCCGTTTTGATAATTTTATAAATATAGGGGTTTATTACCGGATTTATGTAGCGTTATCTAATAATAACGTTACATAAATCCGTTATCTAATAATAACGTTACATAACGTTGATAATTTTCTTTTCTTTCCGTAAAAAATATTTCAAAATATTGTTCCAAATTGTCCTTTTGAGAGAAAAAAACCAATCAAGATTTTTAAAATGTTGACTTTTTCAAATGTAAAATTTTATTCTCTCAGTTGTAGTGAAGAAAGGGATGCAGAAATATCTAACCATCTTCATGCATTGTATTAAATATACCTTTTATCCCTTAATTTATCGAGAACTGTCATCCAAATTCAGATATAATAAAATGCTTTCTTTTCGAAGGCAAAAACTGAATATTAAAGATTTGTCAGTAACATACATCAACTTTTTTGCAAACTTTTTTTAACACAACTTTTAAATTTTTATGGTTATTTTTAAATTCTAATTTTCACTGAATTTTATTTTATTAAATTTGAAGTAAATATAATGCCTTGGGTCGAATTTTGGTTTAAATGTAAAATTTAGGAATTTGACGTAGTTGAATTATTGTCGCATCTGCTGAATCGGATATTGGTTTTGGAATTTTCAACCATTGATAAATGAGGTACCAAACTTGAAATATTACTTAATTTTTAAATCTATATCACAATCGTAGTGGAACTTCGAGATCCAGTTGTATTTAACAATTATACCTCTTACTGGCATGCCTCTTTTGCCTTAGTTTAAAAACTAAGATTTCAAGGCTTAAATTTGCTACTTGATTTCAATGTTGCAACATATTTTTCTTGAAAAAAAAAAAAGAAATTTAATTTATTTGCTGAAATAATAACTGTGGATAAGAAGCAACGAACGAATTAAAAACTATATAACGTTATAGAGTATCCTAAACCATCGATGAATGTTTTTTAAAAAAAATTGACAAATGCAACATGAAAATCAAACAAAAACTACTCAATTTTTTTAAAATCTAAATAAGAAAACACATAGAAAGGTAGTAAAATCATTGAAGCTTATTCAATTTATAAAATAAAATTCAAATACAGATGGTTTTGTTTGGTTAAGAATAAAAAATCTTTTGCTTGAGATTTTGATGGTTGTACTGTTCAATGAAGCGCAAAAAGTTTATGTAATTGACTACTTAAATATTATTTAATGCCTACTCAATGATTTTTTTTTTTAAAAAAAATTGAGCATAAAAATGAAATTAATTTTTTTATTCTTTCCAAAACTTGTTTTTCCATTTTACAATTCCCATTTCTTATTTCACTGAGCATCTTGCCACTAATTTAAAGTAGTTCGCTATTCACTCACGTTCAATTCCTATTAGAGACGATTGAATGAATTGGACGCCTTCTGTAATTTCGAGCGAATCATTATAAGATTTTATTGTTTTCGTTGCTGTTTCTTCTGAGGTTTCTCCGACTTCCAGAGACAAGCAATCGACCGAAGGACATCCAATGCAAATAGCACCCATTGGCAAAATCATCTATTCACCATTAACAAAGATACCGAACGGAGATCCTTTACGAGCTTCGTGTGGTGGAATATAATGCATTTAATGGTCACTTTGAAGCCTTTATCTAACAGGGCAATTCAAGGTTCACAGTCTTGTGGTCCAATTTACAAGTCCTTTGGCAACTGTTTAGTATACATGAAGGATTGTTCTCTGTTCGAAAGAGATGGCGTTCGTGTTTAGTGATCAGAGTCGGTTAGATGCCCAGATGGGATACAGTTTTACTTTTTTTCTTTCCCTTCTAAGAAGAATAAGTACTGACAACTAAATTTGTTTGATTTAAGATAATTAGGAAGAAATCTCGAAATATTTGAAAAATGAGATTCATTGTCTTATTTTCTCTTAACTATCTTCAATTGATTTGTCAGCCTAAAACTGTCTTTGCGTAATGCTAAAGAATTGGACCCGATACTGGAACACTTTTTACGAAAAAAGAGCCCAAACATTTCTTTCAGTTTCTGACTTCGCTAACATTTAGACAGTAGCGTATTTTATAATATTATTATGCTTTTTTTTTCTTATGTAAAATGTATTCCATGTTTCGTGTTCTATACGTAATACTAAATGGCCTGTAAACTTTACGCATTCAAGTGAAAAATAGTGTACATTTTGGAATATTCCTAAATTTTAAGAATACTGCATCATAAACGGATGTGTGTTTGTGTGTTACAACGTCGAATACTTATCGAAAACTGGAACAATTTATGCCTGGGAATGTGTTCGAAATTTTGATCAGTTTCTTTAACATTAGACGAAGTCAGTCTCAACTATCGTTAATGAAATGTGTGGTTTTTGCATTTGGTTCAATTGAAGATTGCGCATGGGCTGAAAAAAAGGGGATAGCTGCGAATCAAATCTAATTGAAGTCTTACAGTTTACTCACGGCATGATATGAAAATCGGAAGAATTAAACATCAACTGAAAAGTTATTCGCGTTTCCTGATATGAAGACATAACATCCATTTTCTGGTGCATAGTAGGACAGGTTAATCTTGTCTGAATGTAGGATTAATGAACAAATTTTTTTTTAAACATTTATCACCTATTGAATGAAATCTTAAAATTTTTTATTGGGTAGTATCCAAGTGTCACGTTATATTAAGAGTTTTGTTTCTGTAATTATTGTGTAATCATGTTAAAGTATCATTTCTGTATTATTGTCTTCAACTCACCGTAATATAATTTACCATAATTAAATAGTTACTATAGTAAAGTTTTAAAAATGGTTCTCAACATATTACAGAATTTAGGCTGTGACTGATGAAGACCCTTTATTCAATAAATTAAGCTGTCTAAACATGGGCAGGGAATCAAATCTGATTTGATGAGAGAGATCAGCCTTGATTGTTTTATTGGTTTATTTAAAGTCGCACTAGAAACAACACGAGAACTGTTGGGGATGGACCTCGTAATTTTAAACCTGGGTTGAAGTGACGAGGACGAAACCTGAGCTGGCACCCCCTCCCCCTCTTCTAACTTTCACACCATGCCAACGAGAGGATTTTTGAGCCACGACAGCGTGCATCAGGCCCGGCTACAAAAGGGTCTTAAGTGACATCACGGCTCGACGAATTCCTCCAGCAGCAAGTCCATGGCCCGAGCGACTAGCCTTAAAACTATGAAAACGCCATTGCTTGGATTTTTGAGTTTTGTCCTTTATTTTGTATTACATGTTCTCTCTCTTATTCATTTTATTATTTTCTCAACCCTTTACCTTTCTGGCGTAATTCGAGTATTCCTTCGATATCCTAGTGATCATGCTCGCGTACTTGCGTCCCGCTGTTTTCGTCGAGTCGCGGGTTGGATCCTCGATGCCACTAAAGACCCGCCGTATAGCCGGGGCTGATGCACGCTAATTCTGTAGGGGTCCCAAGTCATCCCGTTGGCGTGGTGTGAAAGTTAGGAGAAGGGGTACCAGCTCGGGTGTCGTCGTCCTCACTAAACCGTGGTTCAAATCCACTAAGTCCGTCGCCAATAGCCCTCCTGTTGCTACTAGTGCAACGTTAATAAAGCTAAACCAAACCATATACATTCGTTTATTTTTGAAAACTTTAAACGTGTTTATTATTTCTTTTGCACGCGGCATTTCGATAAATATATTTCGGTACCTTTAATAAGTTTGGTATTTTCAAATTATTTCATATTTTATAGTTATTCATTATACTTATGATATTTAGTCCCAAACATCTATATCCATTGTCTCTATAACATACTGACTGCTACTTGAATTTTTTTGCGTCGCAGTCTGATACCGATTGCATCAAAATTCACCTCAGACCACCGGACAATATCTGTTCCCTTTTACACGTCTCGATTAAAGCAGATGGAATGAGCAATACAAATTATGATTGAACGACTGCGATTCGAATGCAGTCTCCAACCAGACGCCCATCCTTTGGAATTGTCTCGCATCTAATGCCTAATCAAAGCGAGCAATGTCACTTTTTCATATCCTCGTCATTCGTTCTGTCAAATTTCTGCGACATCCCTTCCTTGACGTGATGTCTTCTATCGATGCAAATCAGAATATCATCGATTAAGTGTCATTATCTTAAGCCGACGTGTACGCTTTTGTATCCCATTTGATTCTTATCGGCGAACCTTGTGTTTTGTTCTTGTTTTTATATCTTCCCCATTCTCTGGTTGGACTGTTACGCTTCTTTTCTTTCTTCTTTTGCTTTCAGCCAAAAGGAAAACTCCTTTGTGTATGACCTGGTGAAATTCGAAACGTGCTCGTGCATACAAAACTGAATATTTATGATGTTTGCCTAGTTGGTTCGCAAGCATTCGAGCGATGCTCGTATCTCTCTGAGTCAGATCGTGGAGATGGAAAGGGTCCGATTGACGATCTCTTTGTGCGTCTTATTGTTTGCTTTGGCTTAATCTGGCATTGACCGAGCTCATTCAGATATATGAATTACTGGTGCAGTAATTTTGGACTCTTTTTCATTCAAATAGTATTACACTATTGTGGCTTAGAGTGCTTGTTGTTTTTGCAGCACTCGGCTTTTAAAATTCACGAAGTTAACGCGCTCACGTAATCGTACTCAGTTTATACGAGGTGAGGCTATTAAATAACGAGAATGACGCTGCTGCAGAAGTACGCATGCGCTAAACTGCCTTCTCTGTCAAATGTAGTGCCACTTGCTTCTGTGAACAAATCCATATAGCCGTAGACTTCTTTCGCATTAGTTTTTGTTTCACGTGAAGAATGATAAAGTAGAAACTAATTGTTGTGGAAATTTCACATGAAAACTTTATGTAATACCCTACTGAAATTTATAATTTAGAAAAGAAGAATTAACCGCAATGAATGATTATCGTGTGCACGTGTTTTATAGGTTTAATTAATTCAAGATGGTCAATAAGACGTTGAAGATTATTCATAACCGGGTCTCCCTTCCAAATCAAAAATGGTTGACAATATCGGAAAAAATCTGCTTCGATATGACTGTCGGTTAAGTATTCTTGCGATTGCTGGGACTGTAAGAATTGACAAAGTATCCGTACAACATATTTTTCCACCAAGACAATACGCTGACTCATTCCTCATTGTCTGTCAAGAGTTTTCTAGACAAGTACAACATCCCAGTGTTAGACCACTCGCCTTATTCGTCGGATCTTGAGTCATTTGGCTCCTCTCTGTTTCCTAAGGGGAAATCTACATTAAAAGGAACAGTATGCGAGTCCATTGAAGCTGTAAAAGAGAAATGGCTCCCTTTCTGAAGAAGCTGACAGAAGACTTCCTACACTGTTTCGGACAATGGAAGATTCGCATGGAGCGTTGTAGGGATAGAAAATGGGTGTATATTGAAGATGATGATAAGTAAATTTGTTTGACATCAAAATGAAGTGTTTTACAACTTCAGTCTTGTTATTTAATACTCAAATCTTGTATATATTCTAGGTACACAAAGTTTATGTCACTTTAGATGAGGTTTGGGTGTGTGGGTGAATTAACTTCACACGATCGACTATAGATTTCTTTACGATCGATCGACTTTGGGACATTGTACCCACTTTGGATATGAGCACTTTGATTTGCTGAAAACTTCTTATATGATGCTGTGACGTTGGACTATTCGCGATTTTATCTTCACTGACTTCGAGGACCTCTTGATAAATCGACTTGCATAAAATCACAATTTCTTCCCAACCAAAGTAAAACGTGATTAAGTAAATAAGATGAAGATAAAAAGTGTAGTGAATTGAATTAGAGATAGTGATGTATAAGTGAATGGGAATTGAAAGGAAAGATATGGGAGTTTGAAGATAATGGCGTGCTGATATATATATATATATATATATTTGAAAATTGGATGTAAGCATCGGAATTAATATTTTGGAGTGATATGATTCTTAGTTAAAGTAGTAAGATACAAATCGGCTGTTATTTAGAAATGTTTGAATCAGAACGTGTGTTTTGGTAAGCTAAGACTTTATTATTGAATTATAAACTAAGATTAATCGAGTTATGAAGGAATCAAGAAAGAGTGACTTTGCATATTCTTTGATAATTAATAATTTTTTTCCCAGCTCTTACGTGTCTTCAATTAGAGTTTTCTAAATATTGATTATTTAATTAGACTGAAAGATGGTAACATAATTAAATGACGGAAGAAGCATGACACATTGCTTTTATTGAAGATAACAACGCTAAATATTATTTTTAGATAGGAAACTAAGCACGTGGTTTTTTTTTTTTTTTTTTTTTTTGTGTTTGTATTTTTCATAACCCCTTCTTAACGATGATCTTTTGTCGCTTCACATTTTAAAATAATCGTCTCTCTTTGTTTAATTTATATTTTTTAAATGTGTGTCACTTGGTGGGAGAAAATTCCCTCCGACAACTCTTGTTTGCATTTTTGTACAGATTTAGCGTTATACTCCTGTTTGCGGTTTTTATACTCTATGTTTGAGACTCAACTCTGACAATTAACATTATATTTTGTACTTATTTTTATGTGATTTTATAAATAATTTGTTAAATTTCAAACAAACATTTGGTGTGACAGATTTGGCTCTTGCTCCAGAAAACCAAAACTTTTCACTTATTCACTCACACTGATTTTAAAAAAATTTCATTGATGATGTTGAAATGGAATAGTGAGTTCAATTCCTAATTTCATTCAAAACTTTCTCGTGTCATAATTAGACTGATCTTTTTGTTCAACTGGTTCTTAAAGTTCATTTGGTTCGTCACAGCACGATATAAGCATGTGATTTAATCCCCTTAAAGTTCTACAGTGACATGGGACTGGGGAGGGGGAGTGTTACCTGATTCAGGTCATTTCTCCTCATCACATCCAGGTTTTGAATTATGAAATCCGATTGAAATTACCTATAATGGTCATAATGTCGCAAGCCCTGTAGCGGCATTAATTCAAATAAGTTTTTCATCTAGATTTTTGAATTCAAGTTTATTTGATTTTTTCAATGGTGTTTCAATTATCCGCTATTCAAGACACCCGTTTAATAAAACACGTTTTCAAAAATTTGAAATAATGATACAAAACTAAATTAAATATAGGCAACTAAATGAACTATTAAAAATTAAGCATAACGAAATTATCATTTTAATATTTAATATTTCTTTTTGAGCCAGTTAGGACGATTTTCCAAAAGCATCATGAAATCAACCCATTAACTGCCTTTTTTTTTAAAAAAAAAATTTTGGCCTGGTAAGTTATATATATGCGGAAAAAGTTCTGTAGTAGAATAATTATTTTCAAATTATGTTTTGTTTTGAAAATATTTGATATTTTTGAAAAAATCCCAAATGGGGATTGTGGCAGGATGCATGGAAAAAAACTAGTTAGAAACATTTTTTCTTTTATTATTTGCGTTATCTTATACATACAAATATTTCGAGATAAAAACCAACGTTTTTCAAAACGACGTTTTTATATGGTGGCAAAGTTTATTAAAGAAAATTATTGAAATATTAGTTAAAACTGGTAGCAAGTATCTAAATATTGCATTGTTAGGCAAGTAAGAACGGTTCCCAAAATTTCAGAGCTCTAGCTTGATGGGAAGTTGGTTAAATTAATTATAGAAAGTTTGATGACATACATAAAAAATACATAAAAGTGAAATACATAAAAACGTTAAAACTAACTAAAATCAATTAATTCATCCGATAAATTAAATGGTTGGAATGCAGTTTAACCCAACCACCCTTGGCGACAAGAATTATTTTGCGGTATTTTGCCAAATGTGGCTACCTTGGACAGTTTTACAGACTTAACGTTCAGCCAAAACAATCGCCAAGTTCGGTGCCAATTTTTGAAACCGCGCCAAATGGTTGGGCTAAACTGCATTATTTAAGAAAATATTAGTTAAAACTTGTCATAAATGTCTTAATATTGCATTGTTAGGCGAGTAAGAACGATTCCCAAAGTTTCAGAGCTCTTGCTTGATGGGAAGTTGATTAAAATAACGATCGAAAATTTGATGACACACACACACACACCAAGTGAAATACATAAAAACGTTTTAAAATAGCTATTATTTATGTCATTTTTTCATATAATCCACATGTAACTCGACTTTACATTTACCACATTGTTTTGCACACTGTGCATTTCTTTGTTTTCCTTCAAGTGTTCTTTTTAAGTAATGCCCCATTGGGTCCGTCCTTACACTTTGGGGAACACGTTTTGAAGCTTGTTTTTGTAGAGAAAGTCTATCACGATTTTTAGGATTAGAAGGAGACGCTCGCTGCAAATATTCTGAGGCGATATTTCGTTCAAATTCCAATAATGGCATGACTTTGTTAGTATGGCAATACAGTACGTGGGCGTTTACAACTGTTGTGTTGATTATGTTTGTAAAAATAAGGAAAATACTACTTTTGCAATAGGATTGATCTATTTTGATTTGTTTTCCCTCAGAGTTGGACCATCCTCGTCTCTTTCAAAGAAATAAGGGTCATTTACAGCGTGTTCTAATTCAGCAAGGATGAAAAACTTCTTAGTACCCATCTCTCATCAAATAAAAATAATCTCTACAATAGAGGGGGGAAAAAACTTGATATCAGTTACAATCCCAAAATAGGCATCGTTATAAAATGAACAATAAAATCATTTCAATAAAAAAAAACACAAAAGACTGAATAAGTGACCGATCGTTACTATAAACCCTATAAATTACATATTTATCCACGGTATTTTATTACAATATAAAAACCAAATCAAAAATATAATACTTCAAATATAGAAATTCTGTTCCTTTCAACTTACAGAAGAATTTCAAATTTGTTCGCTTGTCGTAAAGAAACGAAGCACAGAATAGACACTTTCTGCTACACACAATATTGACTGATAAATATAGAAAGAACTGTTAGGTGTATCAAATATATTTTTGGCGCTGAGTGGTGTACGCAAAATTCCAAAATCCCCAAATGGGGATAACGGCAACTAATGGGTTAATGACGACGGTAGTCTAAGGGTTAAGTTCGTAAACTTTGCAGCCTGTGATATTCAAATGGAGTTCCAGGCTCAAACCTTGATTTCAACAAACACCACCGCGCAGAAAAATTCGATTTTAAATTTCACTGACTCTTAATGTCCTTGCTTAGCACGATGCGAAAATAAACAAAAGTTAGACAAAATTTCGTTCTAATCACTCCATTCTGGTTTTAAATTTCGAGGTCTATCACCCATATTCTCTAGAGCGGTATTTGATAGTGAGATTAATATGTATTATATATATATATATATATATATATATATATATATATTATATGTATTTGTATTTTTTCCTTAAGGATCAATCATTGTTTAGTGTCCTTATTTAAAGAAATGAAGATTTTAGTGTGCTAATAATATGAAGACGAACAAAATAAAAGGGTTTGTTTAAAAAATTATATGATTTTCTGCATAGATTTTGTAATCACTTTCCATCTCCACCTGCCGGAGGCTTCCGTTAATGATCTAAGAGTTCAAAAACAAATAGAAAGTTTTTTGTTGCAATGGTTCTTTATAATTTTCTCTGTGGTACTTTCTAAAAAGATCGTTTGAGTTCGTGTGAAAGATTTGTGACAACTCAACACGTTTTATGCTGTTTTGGTGTTCAGGTTATAGACGTTTTCGTGGTTGTTACTTCTTTTCTATCGGTGCTTCCGGACTTTGTTGTTCGATTAGGTGCAGCAAACAAGTGGAACTTGTAGATTACAAGCTAACTGGATTGGTCTGATTAATATTTTTTACTTTAAAGTCTGAGATTCGTTTTTTGTTTGCCATATAGAGAATGATTCAAATTATTTTTAAAATTTCTTTGTTACATGTGTGATTATTAAGAAATGATTAGTTGGTTTTAAAGTTACGGCGTAAATCTGGTTTAAGTGTTAAGATTATTTTGATTTTGTTCGGATCATTGTTGCATGAAATTACAGGCTTTTATTGTATTCAAGTGGCACGTGATTCTAAACTAGAGGCCTGTAATCACGTGTTCCTGGGTCTTGGTCCATTTCAGTTAGTTGGCCTCCGTGTTCCTACACGGTGAACCAAGATAAAACTTTAAGTCTTCATCTGTTGCCAAACGGCTTTGATGAAATAAGATAACGCGTTTCTAAGTGAATAAAGATGACTACTAAGTGAGTAGCAAAGTCAAAGGATGCTATTGCGTTCAATCCTTTTTTGACTTTTTTTTGTTAACGATGGTTTAGGTATTGTGGTCCGTCGAGCCATTCTAACCATCATT
>BMAW01087095.1:495425-507102 GCA_019974015.1 Nephila pilipes
CTCTACGTTCAGTTGCGTATGACCATTCTAACCATCGTTAACCATGCATTAATATCTGAATAGAATACACATTTCTACTTTTTTTTTCCATTCTTATTTTCACATCCTAGTCCTTATTCTAAAATCCTTCATTATCCATAACATAACAGTTCTTTGTCAATAAAATCAACGCTTATAATTAACAATAGCGCACCATTTATCATTAATAATTTGTTCTTGAATCAAAAACGATTCATCATTAATAATTTGCTCTTGAATCGTTAACTATTTATCGTTAATGGTTAAGGGCAAGAGGTTTGAAACTGATTTATTGTGTACAACTATGCCAATTGTGTGTTTATCATTGGCATAGTTGAGTTTTATTATGAAGTTTTGTTTTACTTGTACTCGAAAACGCAATCCTTTTCATATTTACATTAAAATGGCATCTGTTGTTCGATCTATCGTGAATGGTTTGCGTGTAACAATTGCTTAATGTCCTGCATTTTATTTAATATGTCTTTACGCGTTTAACTCGCAGAGTTCTTTTTTTGCTTGTACTTAACGCATATTATGAATCAAGAAAATACATACTCATGATTTTTTTAATGACATTTTATGATCAATGCATGCAACCGAAAATTTTTCAATCAGTTTTGCTTAAGAAATTTTTCCCGTTTTCTGTGTAACCGTCAATATTTTATTTTACCTCAGTGCTCTGTAGAAAGAGAATATTTATTCCAAGATCAAATTGATGAATGTGGTCATCAAAATCTTGGTTATTTAGACTTTTCTTTACATACTCTTTTCCGTATAAAAATATCCAATATGTATTAAATGGAAAATTTGTGTGTATCGTTTTTGTCATCGTTTAAACCTGCTTTCACCAGTAATGAACTCAATTATCAAAAACATATGACAACGATAAATTACTCTATAAGTTGTAGTTCAATGTAAGACACACTTTAAAGAAATTAAGGAATTTTTTTTAAATCTATCGATCAATTACCTTAGTTTACATGCGATTAGAAATGGAAAAAGGAACTTAAAATATGATTAAATTTTTCAGAATTGAAAGATAATTGTGAAGCATCTCATTTTTATCGAAACCTACAAAGGTTTCTTTTTAATTTACCCTAATTTTTTGCTTCGTATTAGAACCCCATCCATTTCGATATTCAAGTACATTTCTATTAATTTTCTTTCCTGAATTATTATTTCCGTTATTTACAAAATCTTTGCTTATCTTATATTTCCATAATCAAAATTAATTATTTTGTAACGTATCATTAAAACTTTTTACATTTATTCATATATGTAATAATCTATTAACTGAAAAAGAATTGCGGGTAGAGATTTATAACAATTTTAACGTTTAATATTCTTATTTGAATCACAGAAAAAGGTTTTACTAAAATATTCTCAGTTTTTGCCCTGTGCCGAGTACTTCATCAGGTATACTCGAAATATAAACAGCACCTTTATTATAAACACAAACACGTTTATTATGTTTTATGTAAAGCTTTAAGCTGAAAAGTCCTCATTAAGATGTATACCTTTCAAAATGTTGTTTTGAATAAGATATACCTAATGATCAACAATAATCCGCAGATCCTAATCAACAGCAATCAGTTGATCATTATCAACATTAATCTGCTAATTTTCATTGATCAATAAATCGCAACACCAGTCAAGAGGTTTGATTTTTTTTTCTCATTATCTACATATACTATATGTATTTTGATCTCTTTTTATACTATTTATTTACCAAGATATCTTCTATATTTTGGTAGATTGCCTTTTTTGGTGAAGATATCACAATTTCAATTTGCATTGAGATATACATATCTCGTCCTCTGTTGCTGGCCCCCGAAGAGGAATGAACTCTGCATCCTTCCACCTGCGGATGGGCCCCCGAGGGCCCTCTCGTTCACTGGGGGGCACCAAGGGGGTGTGCCACAGTTCATTCCTACTGAAGAGACTTGGTGTATGTAAAATTTGAACGTGGGAAATCACGGGTAACTTTTACCTAAAGATTGCGTCAAGAAAGGGTTGCGTCTCCGACTTTTTTTCTTCTTTTCTTTCATTTTAACCCTCTTTTAAAAAAAAGGGTGAAAGTGTATATGTTTAAGGGTTAAAAAAATCTATTTCGCCTCTCTTTTCTTCGAACAATGATTTTTTTTTACCTTCTCTTATCTCGTCGTCTCCTGCTATTATGTATAAAAGAAGTTGAATCGTTCCCACGTATGGGAGATTTCGTGCGAGAAAAATTTCTTTTAGTGTACATCTATGGGAAAAGGGTTGAGAACTTTTTTTTTAACTCTTGATAGAAGAAAGTTGTGGGGAGAGAGTGAAAGAGATGGATTGCGAACGTGAGGAGTTGAATTTCGAATGAAATTTTGTCTGGAATAGATAAGAGGGTGAAACTCAAGAAAAAAAAAGTTTTCGAATCATTTTGATTGTTTTTCAGAAAGATAAGCATGTGCTTAGAATAAGTATGAGAGAGAGGTTTTATTTTTATTTCTGTATTTTTAAAGATGTTTTCAAAATTACTTCAAAAGTGTATTTACCTATCAGGTTTTAAATTTTTTGAGACAAGGAGGTCTGCAGTTTTTGAGTAATTATATGAATAATTTCATTTGGCTTAATGTAATGGGGCAGTAATTTTATTCCATTCACTGTAATTATAAATGAAGACGTGATAGAATTGTTATGTTTGTTTGTAAGATCTAAAACATATTATCAAATTTCTTCTGAAGTAGGCTGAGGTAATTAATTTCTTTTTATTCATTTGTTTCCTTTTCAGTCAACAATTAAATAATTCAATTTGTGGAATTTAAATTGGAACATTGTATACTAACTTCGAAGTATTAAAAAATATATGATTTATACTAATTTTTGAAACTATCCTTGATTGCTTCTCACGAGTTTCATAATCCCATTGATTTGTGGCCTTGGTAACTTAGTGGTCAGGGTCGTGAATTCGTGACCGATGTGATTTCTATTGACCCCTGATGCCGCTAAAGATCCGCTGTGTGTGATGCATATGAAACCCATCGAAAGTCCTCCCATGGGCATGGTGTAGAATTTAGGAGAGGAAAATTCTAGCTCTTCTTCCTAGAAAATTCTTCCTCGTCACTTGACCGAGGTTCAAAATTACGCGGTCCGTCGCCAGTAGCCTTGTGATGCATCTAAGTGTGTCGTTAATAAATAATAAATCAATCGATTCCATTGATTTCTATCACGAACTTCGCTTTTGGTGATTTATGACTTGAGTTATGAGTTCCGAGTCATAATTCTTAGTCGTCTGTCGTGCGTAATAGTGGAGACTCTAAGCTTTGTGTTAAGCTCATTTTTCCATGTCGTAGTATAGATGATGGAAGAGTGATATGTCATCTCATTGATAGTTTTAGTCATCTGACGTGGTCCAAAATTATGAGGTTCGTCGCCAATATCGCGTGTTGAAAATCCAATAAGTTCATCATTAATACATTGTAATTTATGTGAATGAGTGCAACATCAGTACGTAAACAGAATCTGTAAGAACTGTTCGATGTTGTCAAAATAACATAATTTGATTTAGTTTGTATTTCTTACCATTATAGCACCTTTTGAACACATATACTACTGAGTGACTTTTATTCCAAACAACCAGAGAGATCCTACGAAGATAAAATAAGTTATGTCTTTTTGTGAAAACCAAATTACTTCTTCCACAAGAACTTTGATACGAGTGGTGTACAAAGAAAGAACCAAACTTTTTGCAGTATTAATTTTTCTTTAAGACTTGCAAGCTCAAATAAAATTAAAACTACGGGAATTGATTGAAAATTATCTTCAATACGTTTTCAGATTAGTTAAAGAATTTAAGGAAAGTGAGTGTGACCTTATTAATTGACTTGCATTAAGTGTTCGTATTAATAAAGTAAACAGTTATTTTTTTTCAAGCATCTAGTTATGATAACAGTCTTCCTAACAACCAGCTTATGAATCGAAATAATATAGCAATATTTTCCAATGCGTATTATAGAAAGATACAGAAGTAACCTGTATATTTCCTACGCTTTTTTATAATAATTAATTTTGAACAATCATCTTTTCTTATGTCAGTCTGTGCTTATCATATAATTGTTGAGCTCCAAATGAAAGTTACTTAGTAAAATGCATACGTAGTTTTTAATAAGCTAGTTATTTTCATGCTCTAGTGAATTTTTTAAAACATATTAAGCATTTTTTTTTCTGGAGAGGATCTCCTTAATCAGAGAAGTTTGATTATTAAAAGATAATTTTCTATTTTTATTATCTTCTAATTTAGTAACTGTGTGTAATGCTATTCTTATGTGCAAATTTTTTGTTTTTAAAGTAAAATATTTTCTAATATTTTTAAACAATCGAAAAAACTCAAATGTAAATCGAGTATTTTTAACCAATTGATTATTATCTTAATGTATATTTTAACAGAAATTCAAAACATGACTGAAGTTAATATACATCTAATTATGCTGATTTTAGAAGCGATGGAGGAACAATTTTTGTATCGCGGTATATCTCTACTGAACTTGGGATACTTGCTTGATGTTCTTATGGGGTTGGGGGGATGCAAAACTTTCTTTGTTGATTTTTTTTAAAAAAACTCAATTGAGAAATCTTTGTAAGGTGCTAAGTTTGTGGAATGGCCCAATTTTTCTGTATTAATCCTTTCCACTATGTATTATTAATTTCTCTGACTGGAAGTTTGTGTACACGCACAGGAATGGAACGATTTTAACCCTGAGTTGAATGGTACCGTGATTACTCTCACCTTTGGCAGTTTCTTTTCCGTCTAAAACACACAATGCAAACCGTCGAAGCTGTTTAAAATTATCATCCGAATCAACTCCCAAAAGTGTATTATTATCTAATTATACGGCGAGAAAAGCACTACAAGAAAAATCTCTGGTACGGAATCATTGAAGGGGGACTCTCTGCTACGCCTTCTTGCCCTGGCTCTTTAATTCTGAGAGAATGGGAAGAATCAAAAGTAAAATGAATCTGTTTTGTTTCTTCGGCTGATTAAAGGGTTGTTAGATCGAGATATCGAGCGAGACAGCTTCTCAATTTCTTTCTTTTTTCTCTCTCTTCCTAGCCTTACCTTTCCTTTCCTTTTTTTTTTTTTTTTTTGCCTTGACAATCTGCTTGTGCGAAGATAAAGATCTTCAAATCGCTCAGCAGGCCGTACATGACCGGCCGAAAAGTTCCTTCTCTTTTAGCAAGTTGCTTTTTTGGTGGAACTTTTCTAATACATTCTACCCCCCCCCCTCCAACTCCCCTTCAATTTTGATTTCCATAATACCTACGGATTGCCACCTCGTTTGGAAGATGATTTTTATTTATCTATTTATTGGATTATTATTGTTATATTTTTAAATTTTTTTTTCTTCCACTTGCGAAGGAGATAGAGGCATGATCGTGAGCGTGTGAATCTTTTGTGTGTGTGTGTGTGAGGCTGTTCACGAAGGAGAAGCTACGGGGTTTCTGCACCCGTGAGTCTCTGCAGTCACTGAATTACACCCGTGACGGATTTAAGTGGCTGCGATTCTGGAAAAAAAAAGATTATGTAAGGAGGAGGTGAAAGGCTTTTAATTCGTTAAAAGTTCGATTAACTTTCTTCTAGCAATTGGAGTAGAAAATCCGTAGTAATATTTGTCTTCGTTTCTTTCTAAAAAAATCATTCATTTTTTTTTTTTTTTTTACCATGAAGTTGACACGAGTTTACGAATCGTTTGCTTTTATTATTGTTTTTTATGTATACGTGAGCGACTGAGGACGTTCGCGACGGAGAAATTGCAGGGTTTCTCCATCCTTAAAACCTTCACATTAAATGAATTGTGTCAAGTGATAAATTTTTGTGAAAAGTTTTCTTAGAGAAAACCATGGTTAAAGTGAAAGGGTTCTGATTTTATGAGTTCGATTATTTTCTTTCAACAATTGTAATCGATTCCATATAGTAAAATTTATATTTTGTTAAGAAAATCATTTAAATTTTGCTTTTTTTTTTTTTTTTTTTTTTGTCTCTCAGAATGAGATGTCGGGAGCTTAGAAGGGCTTATAACTCAGTTACTTTTCTATTGTCGGGTGTGGGGAGGATTGAGAAACTTTAGTATTCCTTCACATTTAAGCCTTCACATATACTGAATTGTATCAGTGACGAATTTCAGTACCTGACCGTAAATCAGAAGTAATGAAAAATCACCGAGGACGTGAAAAGTTTTCTTCATTCATGAAAGTTGTATTATTTTTTTAATAATTTCAAGAAAGAGAGATTGATTTTCTTAGGGGATCCATAATCAGGGTCAGAAAATGTTTTCCCATTCAAAAAGAACATAATTGTAAAAACGATGAAAGTGCTTGTGTCATTGGTCTTCTGGTTAAGTAAAGATTCTTCATTGTATTCATTCATCAGTTTAAAAGTGTTATTTTCATCCAAAATATCTTATTTTGAAGTTGAATATAATGAGTAACCAGTTTGACAGTGAATTTTATATAATTTTAGCAACGATAAATGCTTAAAGATAAGTTCATATTTTATTGGTCTTCTAATTAAGTAACGATTCTTCATTGTAATGATATTTTCAGTTCAAGAAGTGTTATTTTTAAGCAAGGTCAAAATATTTGATTCTGAAAGTTTGACATGATATGTGTCGATCGTGAATTTATTTCATCTAGTTTCCTAAAAATTTTCTTGTTCTCATTTCAGTTTTGTTTTCATATAGCCAATATAGATCCAAAATTTGTATCGGGTATGAGTTTTTTGGTGAATTCAAATATTTTTTCTTTCTGTACTGTTGCTGTTTTCAAAAGAGGAACGAGAATATATGTAAATGAGATTTATATTAAACTTTGTAGCAGTAATGTTATGAATTATGAAAATGATAGTTATAATTTGAATTGTTGTCATTCTGATAGTGGTAATTTAACTTTTTGTCAAGAATAGATAAAATTTTGGGATGCTAAGTATAAAGTTTATCTGAAAATCCATTGAATGATATCATACAAATTTGATTCAATTCTTATCAAACAAATACAAAAAAAAAAAACTTATTTAAATTAACATCTGAAAATAACATATGATAGATAATGAAGCCGCTAAAAATGAATCTGGTAATTTTCATACCAGTTTTAATTTTAGAAATAAGACTACAAGAGAATTATTAAAAATATTTTTTTAAAAAAAATGATGTATTACACCCACATTTGAAAATGTATTCTATTATACTTTTAAAAAAGTATATCCATTATAATTCATAAATTTTACACACACACATACAAGGTGTAAAAGTCGATTGTCTGTACCTCTTAAATTTGGAAAACATATTGAATTAAATAGATATTTAAATGATTTAAAGCATTCATATATTTTATGATAGTTGAAATCATCTGCATAGGTGCTTAGAACAGCTCATTAATTATACAATTAGAGAGAAAATTTTATTTGACTGTATCTATATTGTTTCTAAAAATCCTACCACAACTTATCTGTCGCTTTCAGATCATATCAATTTTTTTTTAAAAAGATGCTATCTGATTAAGCTTATCTCGGAACAGCTGCAAAAAATATATATTTAATTAGTCTTTGAAATTTCTAATCCTCACAGATCTGAAAAGTTTATACAAAAAATTAATATAAAAAAGACAAAAAAGACTTCTTTATTGTGTCAAGAGGTAAAAACGAAGAAAAAAAAATTATCACGCGAATTCCAAAAAGAAAAAGAAAACTACCTTTTCAGTAAGTCAGCAAAAGTGAGACAACTAAGCAGCTAGATTCCGTCACTGCACGCAATGTCCATTCTTTGGCGCATGGGCTGTATCAGAGAGAAGTATATATATATTTTTCTTTGTTCGCTCTGCACCATTTCTATACTCGTTGTTTATATATTTCAGTTGATGGGAATATGTTGAATTGTTGCAATTTTTTTTAAATCACTGTTTCTTCTTTGCTATCAACTGCATTTTGATATTCGACGCTAACATAGTTCTGTTGGAGAAGTGTTTTAAATTGTTGTAAATTTATTTTAGTGAATTACTGCTTCTTCTTTTCTTTCAATATTACCTTACTATACAAAATATTTATATATTAGTGTTGTAAATAATATATATATTTTGAACTGTTTTAAAGACAAGTTGTTGTAGAAAACCTCCTTTATTATGTATGTTGTTCATGTATTTCTGCTGGATGCAGTGCTATGAATTATTTTTAAGAGAGGTCAATCACTTTTTCACTTTATTTTCAATAGTTTTTCTATGAAGGATGTTTACATGTTTTTGTTGGACGTTGCAGTCTTTGAGCTATATAAGTTTACAGTTGCTTAGAATTATAAAAAAAAATATTTTTAGGAAATTTTGTGGTAACGATATCGTATGTAATATGCAGGTATATTGATAACTATTTCTAAAGTTAAATAGTTTTAGAAAAAATTTATTTATAAAAAGGTAATCTAAATACAAATATAGTTGATTATAGACTTGTTGAATAGTATTTTATAAGCTGATTATGTTTATTGAATGAAGAATTTCACATTAATGAATTTGTAAACAAGTCTTTTATCGTGTAATTTTTATGTATTTTGAAGTATGTTTACAAATTGGTCTTTCGTTTGCTTGTGTATGTAAACATACTTTATTGCTTTAAGAGGGCACAGTACCCTTTGAGCGAATTTCTTTTAATAGATATTTATAAGAAAAAATTCATATTCACCATATTTCAACACGTATGATATGTACGTTTCAGGAACGAAATCTCACTTTCGAATAAACGATTATTTACTTTTTTTTTTCAAAATGTTTTAATATTGTGAAATTTCTACTACTTCTACAACTTTTGTATATTTTTCGCCATTTTTTTTCCCCTAAAAGTTCCTTTTAAGTGTTTCGCATAAATCTGAGCATGGGTTTGGTTGCACTATTGTTATTTTTAGTTTTTGTTTGTTTTTCCATTTGGCACTATGAAAAAAAAATTGTTATACTTAATTTTGAGTCTTTTTTTTGGGGGGGGGGAAACAGTTATCCATGTAAATCCTTATTCCACATATAGAATTATCGAACACATTATGCAAAATAACTAGAAAAATTTCTGAAACTTTATACTGATTACGAAAAAAGTCTCGTCATTTTTAACATCAATCGTCATAAAAGAAAATAAAAAGTTGACAAAAATCAATTTAAAATTTTAAAGATCAATGAAATGATTTGGCATGTTAGTAAAGAAAATTCAAATAACTCACCAAATATTGCAGCTAAAGTTAGGGAATTTTATGCATACATTTAGAAAGTCTGTGACATATTTCCTTCATTACTTAATCTACAGTCATCTTAAAGTCTTATTAAATAATCAATAAGTGCAAAGCTCCAGTTGAAAGTTCGCGATAGATAGACAATACAGTTTATTATATATTTCTAGCACCATAGAATATACAAGATAGCTCTCTCTCTCAAATCCGTTTTCACTCATTTAATCATAACTTATATTCTAATCATAAAATCTTAGCTAACGAAATCATTCGTTCCGAATCAAACACTTCTTGATTATAACAGATTTCCTTCCTTATTACTTTAATTAGCAGTTGCTTCAATCCAAACGGTTCATTACGATAATTCATACTAACTTACAAATATCTATCAGCTTGTTTGATAACCTTTATCTCCCTTCTGTTTTGCTTGAATATCAGCAGCTACACTTCTTATCTTCATCTAATTTACCTAATCACATTTCGTTTGGTTGACAAGAAGTTGTAATTACAAGCAATTCAAATTACCAAAAGTTCCCCGAGGTTAGTGAAAAGAAAATTGCGAAGATGACTGAAGTCTTAAGTCATGCAGTTAAAATAAGGTGATAAAATAACTTTTTCGGTATTTTGCTCATTTTTGGAGTACTGTCCCCTTAAAGCATTAATTGTGTGTGCTTTTACGAAATCCAATTGAAATCATATTAAATTAAATTCAGATTGTGTGAGATATCTTTCCGAAAAAAATGGTATAAAATCAATAAACAGAATTGAATATTCTTACAAATTACTTCTTTTACAATTTTTTTTTTGTATTTGTTTAAATATTTTTTTGACTGATAAAACAATCATTCTTTTGATAAATATCACAACTATCCATTTTACATTTGTACTTGTACTGTTAACGCACCTTTAAATATCAGGAAAATTGACCAATATATTTGTTACCCATCGACAAGCTCATAAAATTATATTTCTAATTTTATTTACAATTATTTATTTAATGCAAAATTTAATGATTTAATCCTACGAAAATAAATTGCTTAGATTGGTGGTGTAAATGTTTTTGACTTATTTTAGGGTTCAGTGATTTTACTGGTTTACATTTATCGGCATTATTTTAACTGTTAATTAAAAAGGCTTCGATGTTGCATTAAATTCTAAAAAAATAATTATAAGCCTTAAAACATTAAAATACTTTTATTGAAGACTAATATTAATAAAAAAATTTGATCAGTATAATAGACTTTCAAACTTAAAAATTACATAATTTACATAATACAATTGTCCATACATTGTCCAACGACCATACATACAAACAAGCTTGCCGTAAAAACAAACAATTGTATTTCTTCAAATCACATGAAAACCTGAAAATAAAAGATGGATAGGAGGTCAAATACTAATTGATGTTTAATTATATTTTCTTTCTTTTTAATCTAATTCAAAAGAAAATTCAAATTTTTAATCTGTGAAATATTTCAGGCAAACTTCTAACAAGTAAACACTAAAAATCTAAAAGATAAAAATCTAATAAGTGGCCTATAAGATAAGTCTAACACAGAAAAGTACGAATTTGAAAGCGTTCATTTATTTAAAGATTTAAGAGTAATATTTGTTTGCAGCCAAATGGTTGAAGGTCTTCAGATGTCAATCATTATTATGAGTATTCCCAAAGGATTTTTTTTTTCTCTTTTCACGCCAGAGTACATTACCTGTAAAATACACTTTTCATTTCTCTTATTTAAAAGATCACGTTGTTTATTAGAAAAGAAGCATTTTACTAATAACTTTTAACGGCAAGAGAAACAAATACATCATTTTCGACGTATGTTTAAATTTATTACAGTAGCTTTTCCAATCTAGTTTTATTTCCATCCGTATAATTTCCTATCAGAAAATATTAAATAATTTCAACCATTTCTGAAATGAGATTATATCAAATGCTTCTATTTAAAAGAATATAAAATGTATAATATCATAACGGAAACTTAGTAAACAATTTTAATCTACATAAAGTCTATTTTTATAACAAAAAAAAAAAATAGATTTGTTTAAAATGATATTTAAAAATTAATGATTAGAAAAATGATTAGAAAAAATTGCATTTTATCATTAAAATTAATAAACCCTTTAATTTAATATTTGATCGTGAATTAATTAAGAGTGAAGTGATAAATATATAATATATAAATTCAGTTATTCTAATTATACTACTTCATTTTGCAACTATGGCATGATTAAATGTTTCCATACAGTAAATGAATTTGTTTAAAATGTATAATGCTCTTCTTGAAAATGAAAACCAATTAAATAAACAGAAATCGTGTTATCAGGATAATTGTGAAAAAACGGAGATGGGAAAACAATTGCTAATATTTAATAACATTATATATATATATATATATATATATATATATATATATATATATATATAT
>BMAW01087095.1:511442-529753 GCA_019974015.1 Nephila pilipes
ATTTTTATTATATTGCAACATTTTTTAAAACACTATTTTATTTGCATATTTTTATTATATTGCAACATTTTTTAAAACAAATATTTTTTTTACTAAGCTATCTCTATCAGAGGCATTCTAAAAACGTTGTTTTTTATGTACCTCTCATTTGAAACTTTGGTGTATCATTTGACTCGGTGTCCAATTTGCCCGCAAAACACATCTGTTAATTTTTATTTATTTGAAATTAAACAACGGAATTCTGTTGCTATACGACCAGTTATCACTGACACTTTACTAAGTTATTGGTTGGTATTTTCATATCGAATAGACATTATACGCGCGAGTAACTAAAAGAAGTTATTTCGAACATTTGTAAAAATAACTTTTGTATTTTCCCTTTCCATTCACGTATTACCTATCATTCTATGGCGTTTATTTCTGAAAATAAGGAATTTTGAAATCGAAGGAATCATTTCGAATAACCCTGTATGTCTGCCATTCTTTTCTCAATGTTGTTCATGCACCCTTTCGATTTATATACTCGCATACAGCAGATATTACGTGTATGAGAAAAGCCGATTCTTCAAGTTCCAGTTCAATACAAGTATATGGATAAGTTTGTTTATATAATTTTTTACCATGCAAAATTATTACATCCTCCAGTTTTGAGATTATGATATCGAAGCATTTTTAATGAAATAAAAATAAACATGAATGTATTCTTAAAACTCGATTTTAAAATTTTTTAATGTTTTGACTCTGAAAACCTTTAATCATTTAAAGGACTTACGTCTTTTCAATGCCTTTAGATGTAACATATTCTGATAATACTAGCGATTAGGTTTTATATCCTATAACAAGATGTTTTTCCTATGTTACTTGATAAATTTATATTTTCTTGTAATATTTTTTAGTTAAAAGAATCACTGCAAGACTATACTACAATAAAAGTGCGTGCATTTATCAATTCATTTTTCTTAGTTGAAAACTGAAATTAGGGTCCAATGATTCAGAATTTGGGAATAATTATATGGATTCTGTAGTATTTTTGTCTCATTACTTTTTAAAATGGCTTCTTTTTTTCTTTGGAACGTGGGATACCAGTTCTAGTGTCGTCCTCGTCACCTGATTTTTGTTAAAAATTACTTGGCCCGTCTAATAGCCTTATCATTGCTTCTTATTACGCCGTTAATAAACAACCAATCAGTCAATTGGTTTCCTTTCTGGCATGTTTGAGGTCGAAACGATTTTCTTAATGCTATTAATTACATTTCTGTTGTTTCTTTAATTGTTTTTCTATTCCATATAAAATCTATGGATTAGAAAAGGAATTTCTTTTTTCTGTTCCATATATTTTTTCTATTTTCTTTCAATTTCTTTTTTCTATTCCATATAAATGTTTTTTCTATTCCATTTATTAACATGAAATCTTCTGGACAGTTGTCGTTACTTGACCGAGGCTCAAAATTACGAGGTCCGTCGCCAGTAGCCCTCGTGTTACTTCTAGTGCAGCGTTAATAAAACCAACCAACCAGAGAGCCGAATGTATGTTCTATTATGCCTTTTCATCGAAGTCCGGAATTTTTATTCCATTCATTGCTGAATAAATATGACGCCTAGCTTATGAAATATTTTAATTAAACTGTAGGCGAGAAGTATAAGAATGCTACTAATAATATTTATATTTTATTGCTGTAATGTTAAATATATATTCTTAGATGTATATTTTAATCACAGAACAAAGCTATAGTGACATATCACTCATCTCTGGTGCAATAACGAGTATTTCTCAACTTCATGATTACAAACTATAAAAAAGAACAACGAACATTTGTCATATGTTTGTTCTGATGTTATTTGGATCTTTAAATGAGGTTTTTTTTTTTTTCCAAAGATCTCAATGCGAGTGTCATTTACGACACGAATGACATTTCCAATTTAACTTTGTAGTGTTATTTAAGGAGGTCTACAAACTGATTTCCAGACTCATCGTCGCTTCATATGCTTGTATGTATTTTCTTAAATTTAGTGCTCTTTGCTGTAGGTTCATTAATTTCTTCGAACATTGTACCAGTAATTTACGATACAATTTATAGAATAAAAGTCACATTACCTTAAATTAAATGAAACGTAAGACATATATAACTAATTTAAATGCAAGACACCAGTGTAAAACAATAAATTGCTAGAAATAGCATTTTTAATACGTTAAAATAATTAGTTAAAATTAAAGCAAGATTTTCTTTTACTAACACGACAAGCAGTTTTTAAATATTGTGCAATTAACCACTGCCAGTGATTTTCAGTATTTTTGATGCATATGTAGAACTGGTTCTTATTCCTAAAAACCGTAATAAATCAACCAACCGCTCATTTAACAAGATTTGAATATTCATGATTCGAATAACATGATATATATATAAACATTGACATTACTAACACGACATATTTTGATCTGATTTATGTAATATCTATGCATGAATTAGTTGTTTTTTTCGATGCATTTTTTTACTTTAGGTAAGGATAATTTATTGCAAACGGATACTAATGGTTTGTATCTAATAAATAAGGGTCACTACATTCATCAGTAATTAAAATAGTGATATTTATAATTTTTCTGTCGCTGTAATCAAAATCTGATTGTTTCAACAAATTTTTATTTGACAAATTTAAATGTTTTCTTACATGATATGATGGATTACAAATTATAGAAATATATAAAATTGTAAAAAGTTATTGAAATAAACATCATCTCTCTTAATATTAAATCTGTTTAAAGGTTATTTTCAAATGTACAACTTTGTGCATGCATACATTCATTCATTCATTTCCCCCAGAACATGAATAATTTATAAAGTATTCTTACTGCTGAATATTGCATATTTTTCATTCAATAATATTATTCAAGATTTATTTTTAGAAGTAAGGAATTTAATATGTATGCTTCGAATTATTCGTCATATTTCTTTTATTATTCAACTCTACAACCATATTAAAATATAATTAAATTGTCAGTAAATTTATTCCAACAAAATTCCATTACGAATCAAGGAATATGCAAGATCTCTCTCTCTCTCTCTCTCTTGAATCCCTCTTAACTCAATTAATCCTAGTTTCGTTCAAATTATGATGTCTTAGCTGACCAAATCTCTCATCCCGACTCAAGCACTTCTAAATTATAGCAGATCTGGAGTCACTTCCAATTACTTTCGATAAAAACGATTAATTACGATGATTCACTTCAATATACCAACATATATCAGCTTATCGTTATCTCATGTATCTCCTTTCTCTTTCTTTTCAATTCTATTACGCTTCTATATCACCATCCCTAATTCAAATTACTACACTTCAGATCTTCATGTAACTTCCAAATCATATTTCATTTGGTTGGCAAGGAGTTGTAACCGTATACAATTCAAGTTACCAAAAAGTGAAGAGAAAATCGTGAATAGCTAACGGTCACACCTTCAAATACCATGCGCAATATGAGTGTAATAATTTTGACGATTATGCAATGTGTTATTCTTTTATGTTCTGTATTATTTTTAAAAAGCTGTGATGTGATTGGTACAAGGAGGAGGAATATAAATATATATATATATTTACTACATGTAACTTGACAGAAACAAATAGAGAAATTAAATAAAAATAATATTTACTTACTTAAGTACTTCAAAATAGTTTTGGACAGTTTTTCAAAATGGTCATTTATAATTATATGTTTCTATACTAACAATTCTTCTTTGTGTAATACTTAATCGCTGTTAATTAGGTTTTGATTTTCACAAATTTGCTAAATCTGTGCCGAAGAAATGCTGGGTTATATTCCTTGTGGTCCACTACGTTCAGTTTTTAAATGTATTAAGTAAAAGATTAGTTTTATTGTAAATGTTTCAAATCTTTCATTTTTATTTTTAAAAACCAAGAAAACAAGCATATAAAGGAAACTTGTATTTTTAAGATTATTTGTCTAAATTTCAACAATACCAATTAAATTCGCACTAGACTCTATTTACGTGGTGTACACTTAAGTCTGTTGTGAACACCGGTTGTGTGTGTGCTAACATAGGATTTTAAATTACTATGAACAGAAGAATTAAAAAAATATACATGAATTGGTTATAGGTTATTGATAAGAGGATGTGTGTGTACATTGTAATAGGAATCATGTTAATGATAATTTTCGAAAATTATGTTCAAATGAAATGAACATAATTAAATTTTCTTGACCTTTTTAACTTGTAATGACTTACCATCTACATTATAGACTGTTCTGTTGTTCATCTGTTCACAATTCACGATATTTTATAACGTAATATATGGAAACCTATGTTTGTCCAATGCGAAGAGCGGATGTCAGATTGACCCGCCTTCGCGTTGGACACACTCGATTTACCCATAGACATCTTTTATTTGGGGAGGGTGCTACCGAGTGTCCTTCCTGCCATGTCCCTTACACGATTCATCACATTTTAATTATGTGTCCTTTTTTTTAATCATCATCGTCGTATTTTTTTTCCAATCATCTTTTAAACCTATCTGACTTGGTGGGGGAAGCCCCACACCATAACTTATTTGCTTTTTTTTAAGACATATTGGCCTTTTACACCGAATTTGAATTTTTAACTTTTAACCTGTATTTTTACTTTCTGTGAATTTTTGTTTTAGAATTATAAATTTTAATTCTTTTAAACAAATGTTTGGCGCAGCATAGCCTACCTTGGCTCTTGCGCCATAAAACCTCACAGTCACTCACTCACTCATGGAAACCAATGTATAAGTAAGACATATAGCTCAAAATATTACAGTTTGATAGTAGTAATATTTCGTTCCAGAAGTGCATGTAAATCGAGGCATATTTGTAAATCACTTCAAAATACGAGGGAGTAATGTAATTACTCCCTCGTATTATATATATATATATATATATATATATATATATATATATATATATAAACCAAGGTAGAAACTTAATTTTTATTTATTTATTATTTTTCAAAAACTTCTACCTACTCACCTTACAAATTTATACATTTCTCCTTGCGTTTCTTTTGATCGCGGTAGCCTAGTTGTCATGGTCGCGAACTGCAGCTGGTGTTGTTTCCGTGGAGTCGTGGGTTCGAACTTGATACCACTGACGATACGCCGTGTTGAGGGGCAACTGCTAAATCAGTCGAGGCTCCAAGTCCTCCCATGGGCGTTGTTTGGAAATTTGGAGAAAGAGTCGCCAGCTTAAGTGTCGTCTTCGTCACCTGACCGAGGCTTAAAGATCCGTTGCCAAAATAGCCATCGTGTTTCTTCTACGTGCCACGTTAATAACTAATCAATCGACCAATAAAAAACCAGGGTTTCTTGTTCTTTCAAAGGTTGTTATTGAAAAACTCAGCAGGTTTTTTTTTTTTAACTCTATGTTCTCCATACTGCTGGTTTTTTCAATCTATGGCTTCCTGAAACTAAACAAATCAATATTAATTGCTGTAATTTACAACTTTATGTACATAAAAATCAGTTAATATGCAGAATAAATTTTATCCGGATACCTCGGTTATTTCTTAATAATAATAAAAACTTTATGATACCCCCTCGCATGTGCCTTTCTTGCGTGATGATACGTAAGAAATTACATTTGAATTCAATTTTATACGATCACATTCTCCCATTTCATTTTATTCCTGGATGAAAATTATTTATTTGTGTGTTGTAATCTATTTATGTTCATAATTTTATTTTTACTTTGAAAAGGCATCAAAAACATTTCTTATTTTCAACATATAGAAGTGTCGCTACATATAGAAATGTCAGCTATTCTTTCGAACATAAAAAGAATAAAATAGTCACTTCCGGCATTACTTCAAACATTTATTTTTAGAAAAAAAAATCCAACAGAGCTGTTAACACAGAGAGGAAGTTATATCTGCCTAAAATCAAAAAAATATATGCATTCAGGACAAGAAAAAAAAGGGCTACACATCAAACTCATTTTACACAGCAAATTCATAACATCTGTTCCGACTCTTTTCTTTTTATTATTTTTTTTTTAAAAAAAAGAAATTATAAACCCGTATGCATTCCAGCAGAAAAGAATCGTGACTATTATTTCAGTGTCTAACACACACACACCAACTCAAGGAGTTTCCTGTCTCTGTAATCACGGTTATCATGACATTAAAACGAAAAGGCTCCGTACAAACGATCTGATCCTTGAGGGGGCGTTGGATTTTTGATTGATGGGCAGCCCAATCCAACAGATGCCGTTTCACTTTTTTGCCACTCACTGGTGCCCTAGTTTGTCCCTTTCTAGGGCACCAAGTGCAAGGCATCTGGTTTCATACGGAATACCGAATTTGGTTGAACCGATTGCCCTATGGGAAGTTCACCAGTTTTCTGATACAAGTGTCATGGTAGAATTCATTTAAATTGTGACACGGCATTCGATGACGAAAGCAATAATTCCGTTCGTCATACAGAGCTGCTATCGCTTAGTGTTAGGATGAATGTCCCGCACAAATTTGGGCCTCATTATAACGAATTTAGTAATGAACATTCATACCTGTGACGAGCAATTCAGGCTCTCTGAATAATGGTTAGAAAAGATCGATGTTGTTTGAGTAAGCAATGTCAATTATTTCATGAGAAGTTTATTATATTTTTCATTCAGTTCATATGGGGTTTATGGTGCAAGAGCCAAATTTGACTATGCTGCGCTAAACTATGTGTAACTGTGATCTAGACCTAATAAAAGTGGAAGAAAAAAGGAAAAATTGGTTGATGAAAAGGAGGATCGAAAATGAGAAAAATTCATAGGGTATCCCGGGGCACGTCACCCGTGTTTACCAAAGATAACAATAAACCCCGTGGGAAAGATAACAAAGGTGCCCTTAGGTTATGATGCTTGTACCTACTAAAAGAAGACGTGTCCTTGAGGGCTCAATTTATGGGAGATTTACGAATTACAACATCCCATATTTAAATTGGGACTCTATTTCTAATGATAAAATATTTATTTTGTTCCTTATGGCTGCCGCTTTAGCCTAACAGTCATGGTCGGGACTTGTGGTCGCAGGTTCGAGCCCTTATGCCACTAAAAACCCACCGCGTAGTGGGGCTGTTCACATTAAAATCGTTGAGGTTCGAATTCTACCTATTGACGTGGTGTAGAAATTTGGAGAGTGAGGTGCGAGCTTAGGTGTCGTCCTCATCACTAGACTGAGGCTCAAAATTACGAGGTCCGTCGCCAATATCCTTCAATTGCTTCAAAGTTCGACATTAATAAGCAATCTATTATTTCTTACAGCTTAGGTAAAGGAACCAAACTCGGAACATTTATTTTAAACAGAAAGGTGCTTCGATATTATTATCTTGTTTTGGCAATATTAGCATATAGAGAACATTACATTTTGTAATATGACTCATTTCTATTTGAACCAATCTATTTTTCCTGTGTACAAATATAGATTAGTATCGAAGACTACTTTTTTATTATGAAAATTTGTTCGTAATTCGGGAAGTGTTCTATTTAACTTTAGATGAAAAACAATATTTATTCGTGCTATTTTAGACTTACTTGGAAATAAATTTAGTTATAAAAGATCCTTTAAGGTACAATAACAAATGCAGGCTTTCGGAATGATTATGAGGTGCATTATTATTATAAGACCAAGCGTTTGTAAAGGAAATTTATTGTTTTTTCCCCTTCAGATCCCGAAATGGGAAGTATTTCTAAAACTTCAACGTGAATCTTGCTGTTGTAACGAATTATTGCATCCATGAATATGTTGTAAGATTTCAATCCACTTATTATTCTTTTGTGCGGATATTTTGAAAAAGTCTATTTGTTTAGCCGTGACATGGGGTTTAAAGGCGATAGTAAGCATTTTGTCTACTACGGCACAAGATACTTATTTATGAAAAATATTAAGATATTAATATATTTTACGCATGCAATATCAGTCATCCATACAACAAATTTCCATTACGTCTCCTCAGATTTGTGTTAACTAAATAAATTTCTTAGAAATAAAAAAAAAAAGATTATTCTTTTTTTTTATATTAAACTGTGCCTATTGTTTTTTTGGAAGTTTACTAATTTTATACTGCAGATGTTGGGGTAAACTTTGTTGTGACTTGATGATGAAAGTAAGTATTCTTTTTATCTCTATGTCAATTAGTTGTTCGGGCATGCTATAGAACTGGACCCGAATTCGGAGCACTGTCCAAAGAGAAAAATAATGCAATATTATTATAAAGTCATGTGATTGTGTTACAAATTTCTCACGTGCATAATAATATGTCTTTAAAGTTTAGAAACATTCAATAAATATGCAATTTTTAATATTAATACATTGCACCATAAATCAATTGCACATTAAAGTTTTTCTTAAAAAAAACTATAGAACATCCCTTGTACGAGAAAGAAAACTGATTTAGAAGAAATGAGAAGTGTGTTACCTCGAAATAACTAAACATTAGTGTAATAGACTACCCCTCACATCCTACACAGTACCTTCACAACCTGTAAAATGAATTATCCGAAATGTTTAGCTGTACCCTTGATACATTTCCAATTTTGCTGTAATCCTCATATGATAGTCGAACGTCTGTGGCAACGTACAGAGGTTTGCGACTTTCCATCAAAATAAATATTGGTAGATATTTTAAATATTGAAAAGCCCGAAAAGCGAAGACACACGACTAAAAGTGCTGCAAACAAACGAGGAATTTGTACTTTCTGTCCATCTGTGAAGCTAAGAATGACAAAATACGTATGGAATTACAGGAACAAGGCTACGCATTTGTCGTCAACACACTTTTAAGGATGTCTTCACCTCATGTCAAAGAACCCGATCGAAACTCAGAACGCATTTTCAGGCAGAAAATTTTAGAAAGTTTGTGACGTTGCAACACATTCTTTAGTTTATGATGCAGTATTCTTAAAATTTAGGTTCATTCAAAAAATACATCATTTTTCATATGATTAACATACAGTTTAAAAGCCATTTTGTATTTCTGTACAAGAGACGAAACATGGAATACATTTTACATCAGAAAAAAAGGGATTTCAGTCATAAATTACTAAACAAACATAGTCGATATAAGCCTTCAAAAAATTCACTCTAAAAAGTATTTTCTGCATAATTTATTAAAACCAGATTTGTTTCTCTGAATGCAGTAAAGTCAATGAAAATACTCTTATTCTTTGTAAAGGTCTAATTTTCTTCGCCATCTTGTCCGAGAGAGGACGTATTTTAAATGTATTTACCACTTGCGAGAATATTATTTTTTGTGAATATTACAATAAGCTTATACTACATGGACTACCGGCAATGGTTTGGAAGCCATCCTGGAAATTATCCAGTCACTTTTGTGTAATGGTACTTCAATCACAAGAGTTACTCATGTTTAATGAAAATCTTAAATAATGAAAAATATAGTTATTAAATTAAAATACTATAAATTATTATAAATTTAGTTTATTGTTAATTTATTTTACTTCAATTCAATCTTAGTTACACTTTATATCATCAAGGAAATGCAGCTATTCTTTTGCATATTAAAATGCTTCTAAATTCATTGAAACGTTTTAATTTTTGTGTGTGAACAGAGTGTGGTTTTTAATGCAGTCCACTATGAAAATACTGTTAACAGTTTATGTGAATACTTATTTGCAAGATATCATAAAAATGTACAACTGGCTAAATTTTGTAAGATTTTGCGGTATTATTTATCAGATACGCGAGATTGCTTTTGAATTTATAACATTACTAATAATTTGTGTTAATAGATTAAAAGTTCACAAATCTGATAAAAATATAATCGAAATTAATAGTTGATTTAAGCAATATTAATTAACTTAGTTGTTGTATTGAAGAAAATTAATATTTTCTAAGTTGTATTCTTGAGAATTATTCTTACTTCTTGCATCGGTACGAAATAATACAATTGTACAAATATATATACAGGTATTTAAAATAAATATATTTTATGCTGGATGCTTTCATGAAACATCATCCTTATCCATAAAGAATAATATCTTTCGTTATCTTTTTTAATGCACGAATTTATCAAGCTATAAATTGTCATTTTAAAACCGAAAACATCCTGCTATGGAGATTTAAAACAGGAACTAATTTTTCAGTTAACTATTTCGGCAGTAAAAAGCAGTGACCATTGCAACATTCACTGTGGCATTAGCTATGATTATGAAAGAGGGGTAAAAAAGAACTTTGTTGTTTTACTTCAGCAAAAACTACATTCCATGGAAAATTACGTCTAGCTTCCCGGACGCTTATTACTTTGAAAAGAAGTCACCGTATTCTTTTCTACGTAATAAACAAACTGACTCCTTCTTTTTTTTCTTTGCAAAAACTCTCTGCAGGAAAGATGACTGTTTCCTTTAACTAATAGCTTGAGACTTGCTGTGACTTGTGCTTTCTGATATGGTACTTTGAAGTTCTGGCTTGGAACGGTGTGCCATTTTGTCTTTTGTAAAGAATCTTTGTTACCAAAGATTTCCCCGCCGATAACATAAGCTTGGGAATTATCCTTCTTATCTGGGACCCTATGCTGAGAAGAATTTCTTTTATTTAAAACGCGAGAACAAACCATAAATAAGTCGAGAGTTCTTTTTCGAGCCGCGTCTTTGAAAAATCCACTGCTTTTAAATTGGACTGGGAAGAGTAATTTATGTGCCGTTTGCTTAGGTGAACCGGACATTGTGGCATTTATTTTCTTCAGCTAATGGCTTAGACTGGATTCAGGCAATTTGTTTGTTGTTTTTTAAAGCCTTCTATAAATAATGTATTCTGATGCTAAACATTTCCGACTACGAATTGAAAGGTTTCTGAACTTTGGAAAGAAACCGAACTTTTTCATATTTGAGGAAGAATTTGTGATTAAAAAATCATTTCTAGTCGAATTGCTGTCGTGGATTTCATCCAAAGTGTACTTTTTTTTGTTTTTATCCATTGCATTATAGTTTCCACTTGTTTATTGGTTTTATTCCTTTTTGAAAGAAATCATATGGAGCGACTAATTATTTTTCAGGGCTTTTTATTTGATGCGGCACGAATTACTGAATGAAATTCTTCCGAGTAGTTATTTGTGGTACTGAAGTAAAAAAAAAAAATTTTGTGTGTAATGTCTTAGAATAAGGATGTTAAATTCAAAAACTAATGCAGAACGTGTAAAATGAGTTAACGCTGAAGTCAGTACTCTTAAAAAATTCATTTTTTTAAAGAAATTTTAAATTTCCTTTTAAAAAAGGGGCTGCATTAAAAAAATTAAGATGATAATAACTAAACTGAATATTTACAATAGTGATCGGTAATTTACGATTTTTACAATTTTTATTTATAACTGCGTATACTTAAAAAGTTTTATGATGTATAAAATAATATCACAATGTTTCTAAATTGTTCATAACACCAGTTACACTTATGGGTTTTAAATTTAATTATTAGTTGGGAATTTTACATGCTTTATTTAATGATTTGCGAGGAACATTAAAAAATCAGTTTCTTCTTAGGTGAAAGGTATCCCTCACATTCTGATAAAAGCCAGTTAAAACGAAGCCGCGCTTTTTGAGAAAAGCCAAATTACATTTTTTGTGGCTCATGAACTTTGAGATAATGGTCAAGATTCAAGTCCAAATCCTGAGAACCCAAAACATACCCGCACCAAATCTCTCATCATTACGGGTGTTATTTCCTCAACCAATCAGGGGCGTCCAGGGACCAATAGTTAAAAATATTATTTCAGCTTCCGGCAATCAACAGATAATATTATGTCGCATGGTTTTGAAGAGGCATGGACAAATATGTTTTCCACCCAAAAATTTCGAGAAGTAGAAGAGACCTGATAAATGCTAACAAGAATGGATGTAACCGCGCACATTGTTCAGAATAGTAAACAACTATTCATTGCACAACTATCACCTTATCAATATTGTTAGTTGGCATTTCAGAGGTCAAGTGCAACAGTCACTAATATTTTAGTTTGTAAACATGCTCTATATTACTAAAATTAAATTAGAAATATATTGCTATTAAAAAGCCATACATTTATTTAACATAACCTACCTAACAAGATTATGTTCATTTGGGCACTTAAAACATATAATTGTTGAAAAATCTTTTAAGCGCCTCTTGAAACCACTCCAGTAGAATTTTCCATGCGTATTTGGCAAAAATATGAATTTTTTATTTATTTATTTATTTTTTGAGGAATTTAAACTGAAACATCGCCACCTGGCCTCCGCCGCACTGTATTGGTGCAGTTTTACAAATTTATGTGAATAAATTCTTTTTAAATTATAGATAAAAAAAATCTTAATACTTCAGAATTTTTCGATTTGTGACATTCTCAGAGTAGTAATACTTTGGGAGTACCAGAACGATGTAATGAAACTTTGAAAATTTCCCCTTCTCTGAATTTGTGTTTTAGTAAACATAGCAGTAAAGCTCCACATCGATGACTCAGTGATGGATCTCGTAACTTTCAACATCTCTCAATAATCAACGGCTGTTGAAACATCACCTATTCATTCCATATTGTTACATTGTTAAATGGGATTAAGAAGTTGTAAAAGAGCAAAGAGAAATTGAAAGTGCATTATCAACAACTCTGCTAATTAATTGATGAAAACCTACTATTTCCTGCTGGCGTTTAAAATTTTAGTCTCATGAGTTTGCTAATCAGATGTGCAAGACTTACAAATATACATGCTTTTCTTGATCGTCATCGTTTTATGTATGAGCATTTTATTGGTTAGAAATGGATCTATGTTAAAAACGGACTTTGATTCAGTTTATTACACTTTAAATTTGGCTTTACTGATCATTTTAAATCGGTCAGCTTTAATTTGGATAGACCTAATAAGAGGGAATTCCTATCCGTAAATTTTTAATTTCTTTAACTCAGCTTTAATTTTTTTTAGCCATCCAAGGGGCTATTGTTTTAGTTAACCCAAAAATGTCGTTTTACCTGACCACTTTTCAGAAATTTATCTTGTTTTTGCGTATATTTTTTACGTCTGCTTTCACCAGTATCGAACTTAATTCTCAAAAATTCGTCATAATAAATTCCTCCTGAATTTTTTATTGGATTGAAATAAAATATGTGCGATATATGTCTGATACCTGCTTTCACCACTAACGAACTCAATTTTCAAAAATATGTCGCAAAAAATTTCCCCCAATATTTTTATTGGATTGAAGTGAAACAAATAAAAATTAATTTTTTTATTTACCTATCGATTTATTTATTACCTTAAATCATATGTAAACTTGAATCAAGATATGACTGAAAATAAATGTCATTATTCAGAATTTTAAGACAGCTGTGAGGCAGTCATTTTTTTTAGCCACCTAAGGGGCTATTGTTTTAGGTGGATCACCTTCGGAGTACCAGATCCCTTTTCACTTTTTTTATCTTTTGCTTTAATTTAGTGGAAATATATTCAATTTAATAATTTATCGTTTCCTTTAATTTTAATATTGGAAAAGTTTACCATTGTCCATTTCTCGATGTTTCATTGTTCACTTTAACTCTTACATTTAAATAAGTAATTTAATAATAATTATAAAAATGCGCAACTTGGATGGCTAAATTCTGTTCTTTGCAAAACTTCGCACAGAACTTTTTAAATTTTTTAATTTTCTCCCGTACTTTTAACCCGGATAAATGAATCTAAGAATACTTTATTATATCTTCTATAATGTTAAGTTTTATATAGTTATATTATATTTTTATATAGTATCAAACTGAATTCTTTTTACGCCTTATATTTGGCATAGTGAGTTTCATGTATATTCAGTGCCATATAACAGACTAGAGTAGAAAAGTTTTGAGCCACCATTACTAACTGAGATGATTTTCAGAAGTATGTTTCGTGCGTTTTTAGAGCCATATAATAGGCAACAGCAGAATAATTTTGAATCATCTCTAGTAATTGAGTCAGTCACTCAGATCACTCTTCAAACAATGATTATCTGGGGTTCCGAAACATTTGACGGCCCTTAGAGAATATTATTATGAAAAAAAATATTTCGAATCATTAAGATAACACTTCTAGTCATGAATTTCAGGAAAATATAATACTGTTTACACTATTAAAGGAATTGTATTAAAAAATATCAGAATGATACATCTGTTATCGTAGGGTATTCAAACATTTTTTCAAAGAAGATTTTATTCGCTTGATTATAATACAAATTGCAACATAATGGAGGTTTGATACCACTCACACCTATAGAAGTTCTATCACCAATAAAAATCTAGATTCTATATTCATTGGTTCTTTGGTATTGTTCTTTTAAAATAATCTTTCCAGTCAATACCATTTATTCAACAAATTAAACTTCAGCGAATTCCATTGTAAAACAGAAAGAATACCCCTTTAATATCCCAAGAAAATGTACAAAGAAGCCCGATGATTAACGCAGCGAATATATGCAAATGCATATTCGTTATCGCCAAAGTCAAATGAGGTTTTCTTCGGCGAGAGGCTTCTTGGCTTATTTTGAAAAGGAGCTACCGTTGCGAATTTCGGTTGGCAAATTCAGCCTCTCAGAATTAATGATCTTCCTTAATTGATTTTTAGTGCAGATTACTTCATTAGGTACCTCTGGTTTCCTTTCTTATTTCTTAGCTTAGTCACGTGAAAACTAACTCCAGTCAACCAGTGTACGCCTTCTTCTTTTTCTTTTAATTTTTTTTGTTCTTTGTTGCTTTATGTGAGAGTTGCGTTTTGAAAATAATTAGCTTGTTCAGCGCGTTGTTAAGAAATCGAGGAAGGCTTTTTACTCCTTTCTCTACCTACCTGCCACATGGCATTTTATTATTTTTTTTTAAAAAAAAATATTTCTGCTGTGTTTTTTTAATGATGTTATACTTTGCCATGTACTCTATAAAGTAGAGAGATGTTATCTTCCTCTGTTCTGAATAAAATGAGGGAAAAAATAATAATGAAAACTGCGTGTTGCATTGTGTGAGTTTAAATTATGTTGTGTGTTTGATGAGCAACCATTCACGAAAGTGGTGATGTCTTGCTCGTTGAAAATCATTTTGTCGTGTGACTTACACGCTTTTTTTTTATAACTGCCGTTGAATTTAAAACTTTATTAAAAGTTGTGTGTTTAAAAAAACAACTAAAAGGTTTTTCTAGTTATTTTTTTACATTTGAATTCTTGTATTCTTTTGTTTTATTCAAAAACTTATGTTTTCAGCCCATATTTAACACTGTATAGAAATTTAAACATTTAAATTTTGTCAAAAAAGTACATTTTAATAGGGTCAAGATTATTCTTGATTAAATTGAATAATCCAGGATTCGAGAAGTCAGACACTTACACAAGATGGATTGAGAACTAAATAGGTTTTTTTTTTATTTCACTAATTAATTTACTACTCTTATAACTCTGTATGAGAAGTATAGAAAAAGTAATCCTCTATTGAAAGTAAACAGAATTAAAGAAGTTGCAACGAAAACCTCGCTAGAGTAGAAAATAACTCGAAGTCTAAGTTTGACATGTACAAATTAAATTCGGATGAACTGCACTGGTAATTGAAGATATTTCTAACTAAAAGAAGAAATATTAATTTCTTCTGGGTCACAATATTAATATCTCCTCCCGATTGCATCTAGGAATATCGTTATATACAATTCCCTTCTGTTCTTAGCCGATTTGCTTTTACGACTTCAATAAATGAATGTGGGCTCTCTGAATTGATTGATTTATTCTTTATTAACGTCGCTCTTAAAAGCAACACTGAGACTATTGGCGGCGAACCTCGTAATTTTGGACCTTGGTCAAAAGTTCGAGGCCCTCCCTCTCCAAACTTTCAATCTCGCCATCGAGAGAACTTAGAGCCTTGAGACATTTAACGCGCATCAATCCGTTTTACTGAGGGTCTTTTGCGGCCTTAGGATTCGAACACACGACTCAACGGAAAAAATGCCGACCGCGAATTCGCGACCATAACTATTAGACTACTGTGGCCATGTGGACTATCTGGAAGAAATAGAATTGATAATACATTGTATAATCAAAATGAATGAATCAACCAAAATGAGAGTGAACCTCATATTCTTATTATCAGTAGTATAATTTGATATGATATCAATGAATCAAGCATGTTGTCACACATAGTTTTTTATGGTCATGGTCCCGAGCTGATGGCTGGCGTTGTTTCATTCGAATCGTGAGTTCGAGTCTTGGAGCCACTTAACACTGGTCGTTTAGTGGGCTGGTGTCTGTAAATCTGTTGAGGTTCAAAGTCCGGAAGTTGGGATGGTGGGAAAGTTTGGAGATTGGAGAACCATCTCAGGTGTCGTCCTCATTGCTTTTCAAAATTATGAGTTCTGTCTCCAATAACCACCGCGTTGCTCCAAAGTATAACATTAATAAGCAATCGATCAATATGGGATTTATTAATGCAAAGTATTGGAATCATAGTGATATATTCCGAACATAGTTACTGCCTTTATACCAACTTATTTACTGGTAATAAACTTAGTATCTGTCTTAACCAACAGAAAATTAGTGTATCGCCATTTTACTTTCAAAACTTTGCAGAAGACCATATCTTTTAATTCAGGCTGCGAACGCCGATTTCAATTATCGAATTCGAGCTTCGATTCTACCGAAAATTTCCGTTTGGAATAACTGGAGCGAGTTCGTGGTAAGTCTTTGTTACCGGCTTAGGTGTTATCTTCGTCACGTGACTGTGTTTTAAAATTACAAGGTCGATCGTCAACAGTCTTCATGAAACTGTAGAAGTCGTTGAGCTGAGTGTCATGAAAATATTGGTGGAAATGTACTATACTACATTGTTTTGTTTCAAGGTTTGAATCACAGTGGCGGTAAATTCTCGATGGATCATGTAATTAGCTCGTAGCCCTCCTTTGGCAAAAAAATCTAGTTTCATTATCGTGCTCTTTCAACGTGCAGAGGAACGAAATTATTTATAATACTATTAGTTACTCCAGGTGTCCTTTATACGGTATCCACAACTCTTATGATTATAATTCACGAGTACGGTTGCTAATAACAGAACAATTTGACACAGTATGTTATGGATTAAAATATTCAATTTAAATTATTGTTTTCTCCGAATTTTACCGTGACCGACTCTAATCACGCCACCGTTACAGTTTATAAATTAAATTCGTAAACGCAACGTGCACGAATTCGTTATGACTTTGCTTGCAAAGTCGAGCACAAAAAGTAAAATATTCTCTATATGATTCCTATTTTATTTATTGCTTTGTTCGCTTTGAAACGCATAACTTTCTGTTTTATAGAAACTAATTAACTTGGCATTTTGAAAATAATCCTTATAAAAGATTTTCACGGATCAATTTATAAATCTTCGCGGTTCTATTTATCGATATTAATATCGTGATCGCATTAATCTTCATATCGTGATACATAATTCTTTTCATCGTGATCGATTTATTCGATTTCACTGTCATATTTACGTTTATATCTTGATTCTTTTTTGTTAAGTGATTTCCTTTTGTTTATTTAATGCTATATAATCTTCATAGATTGATTTTTGGATGGAGCTCATACACGAAATTTGTAAAATGCAAATAGGTAATTCAAACAGAATTTAAGAATTTAGCCTTTTTTTTTTTTTGCAGTAATGAATTGTTCTGAACCATCTCTTTTATCTTTCTTCTTTCTGTTCTTTTTTTAAAAATAAAATATGTACTTTTATCTGTAAATTTGTCAGAAAATTATCCAGAAATTTATTCTAGCTTGGTAATTGTTTAGAATCCTTGCTTTAACTTGGAAGATATTCCTTCGTAGACCTATTAAATAAAGTTTGTGATTTTCTATGAAATTTTGTTTTCAAAATTTTAAAAAAATAAGTATTTTTTCACTTTTCAATAAAGGATTATCATAATTAAATATGTAAGCAAGAAACCAAAACAAATATCGGTAATTTGTGTAAATTATGCAGATTTTTATTGAAATCGTGAGACTGCTGTTTTATTTTAATTGCCCTTAAATTTTTCCTGGTAAACAATGCTGCTTCCGTATGATAGACATAGAAAAGAAAAGTGCCCGACGTCGATATGTCTTCGCATTTCATTCATATCTCCAATTATTTCTCAGTAAAATGTCAGCATTATATGCTACGCTGTATTATAAAAATCTTCATTATTTTTTTTTTAAATATTTTAAATTTTATTTGGGAGGGTTGTTCTTCCTTTAACAAAGTGCGCAATAAACAAATGTTTTTTTTACAACGTTTTTCTGAATTTCACTTGGTGTGTGTGTGTGTGTGTGTGTGTGAGTGTGTGTGTGTGTCATCAAATT
>BMAW01087095.1:530153-554945 GCA_019974015.1 Nephila pilipes
CGATGTAGCTATTATTTCTCATAATAGTCTGGACATTTGCGCAAACATTTCTAAAAACTCAATGCCCTCAAAATTCTTTATTGGCGTTTGTGCTGCCTTTTTAAAAAATGTCTCTTTATTAGTGAATGAAAAATGGAATTCTCTCTCTTCTCTCCTAAAAATCAGAGCATTTTTGTTTTTTTAGACAATTTTTCAAATAAAGATAAGCCAAGGAGGGAAATCAGTAACTACTGCCTTTCGAACGAATACAAATTTCATTTAAATTTTCACTTTCTATTAAATTTCATGCTGGATTGAAATAAAATTCACGTGAAAAATTAAATATTTTATGCCAATAGAATTATGTATTTCAATTTAATTTGCTTGTTATCAAAAATCCAAAAAAAGGGCTGAAAACAGGATCGATTTATTCTGAATTTTAAGAGACTAATGTGACTCTTGTCAAACTATTTCTTCTCAATCTGACTTTTACCGTAGCATGTTTTATTGCCAAACGATTTTGTTACGAGTATTGCAGTGAATTATCGTTTCTTTGATTATTCATTTCATTCTTTTAAAAAATAATAGCATATGATTAACCAATTGGACAATCTGAATATTATTAACAATTAAAAAACAAAAATTGTTTTTCTAGAGGTTGATCTCATTTCTTTGTGACTTGTGTGTGTCCTTGATTCCTTTTTTAAGGGAACATAATAATAAAATTTTATTAAATAATAGATTGTCATTAATCACAGACCTTGATCAGATAACATATATAGTAGGCATGTCCCGGTGACGAAATTAGTATTCAGTCAAATACATGTTTTCTGTCGAGTCTTGCATTTAGGGAAAAAGTTCAAATAAATTGATTCCCGAAAAATCATCTCTTCCCATCTTTCTTAGATCTTAACTGCTTCCTGATTTTTCTCTTCTAAAAATACACTATCTTATTTATATTATTGGGTTTTTTCCCTCTTGAAGTAATGACAAACTATTAAATTATAAGATATTTTTGTTTAAACTATTTATAATTACTCATTCCATTCATCATTTGTGCTCTTATTGGATACTTGTAGAATGTATTGATTTTTCAGAATAAATTTCACTTTTTTGATTTCCGACTAATTTCTTAAATTTTTATTTACAAAGGTAGATTTGGAATTAAAATCCATAAATAGTCTTCTTTAAATTGCGAAGTTTATTATTTATTTTTAGTCTTAAATCTTGAGATTTTATTCTGTTCTTTCAGTCTGACAGTTTTTCAGTGAGTCTATGACGTTGGGCTATTCAAGGTTATTTTTCTCTTCACTAACCTCGGGGACTTTTTATCATTTGAATCTCATACAATTACAGCTCCCTGCCAACCAAATGAAACGTGGATAGGTAAATCAGACTACCTAATTGTAATGAATTCAATTAAGGTAGTGATATATAAGCGAAATATAACTAAAAGAAAAGAGAAGGGGGATAAAATATATCAACAACCATTTATAAATTGATTTGAATCATCGTAATTAATATTTTATAATGAAAGTAGTTGGAAGTGACTCCAATTCAGAATTATGGGTTAGGTCACCCAACGGATTCCCAATCAGAAGGTAGTTAAACTTCGCACAAGAAGGCTGAACACGCGTTCCGACAATAACATTAATATTTTATTACAAACATTTAAAAAGTTTCAAATTAAGGAAAACATAAGCTGCCAACTTGATCATCTAACGCAAGAGAAAGAAAGTTGGAAATGGAGGAGAGAACCAAGTGTGTGTGTGTGACTTCCTGAGCAATTCATCTCTTTATGCTTGCTGTTTCCAATGCTACCTTAGATAGCGGTAGCAGAAGGACTTCAGTTCACTTCAGCTGGATTGTTTTGCCAGAATGGCCGGCTCGTTCTCGCAGTGGTAGAGTGACGGCAAGCTTAAATGGTGAGCCATCACAGTTCGCCAAAGAATAATAGAGGTCGAATTTGTTTCAATGGAAAATTGCTTGAATAGGAATAAATGATTTGGTTATCTAAGACTTTATTATTTGAACATAAACAAGTATAAACTGAATTAAGAGGAATTCGAGAGTGAGCGATCTTGCCTTATGCTTTGACAGGAAATAAAGTGCTTTCTCCATCTCTTAAAAGTCTTCAATTGGAATTTTGAATATATCGACTACTAAATTAGATTTTAAGATGAATGTGGAGTTAAATAATAAAAGAAGGCCTTCACAAACCTAAGCTAATTTTTGAAATTTTTATATAAAGATATGAAGTGAACTGTATTTTTTAATGTACTATATAACAGTGTTCTTGAGTTCAATCGAGATTAGGGATTTATTTGTTGTTTTGTAATTCTATACCTATAGTAAAAATATCACCAACCACCATTATATATTTTTGGAGATTTAATTAGAATTTTGCGAATTACACTTTGGATGACATCTGACTTCACAAATTTAGTTACAGCTAATAATTTTTTTTTAAAAAAAAGTTAACTTATTTCTTCAATTAAATTATTCTACCTACCTCAAGATGAGACTGATTTTTGTTGTATCTCTCAATCTACAAGCGTGTAAAATTGAATAAAAAGAGCAGCTGTATTTCTTATTTCATCCTGTATGAATTAGGCTTCTTTCGAATTCTGGAACGAAAGTAGCAATTGAAACAAGGTCACAGCTCATAAAATTACTGCAGCAAAATTCAGGGAGTGCTAGGGGGGAAAGTAAAGTATAGGTGTACTGTTATGATTTTACGATACATTATGTTTTTTTCAACAATACTTACCTATTTCTTTGAAAATAATTATTTAAAGAATAAAAATGCTGCATTCAAGAAGGAATCAATGATTAGTGTGCATCACGTCCTGAACTGACTGGTCTTTCGAAAGGAAGAAAGTATAGAGTGTGTTTATTGCATATGCGGAAAGGGGATCAAATATAACCGAGGTTTTCATAATTACGACAGAGAGACAATTTTTATGTTTATTACCTTAGCAAACATGACTGAAGCAAGCAATCCAATGTGGAATAGAACACAAAAAATGATATTTCCCCCCTGAAAGAAAAAAAAACTTGGTTATCTGCTTGAAACACTTTATGGTATTGCGAGCGCCGGATTTCTTCATGACAGACATTGTGAACTTTTCGAGAGGATTGTATCATCATATTAGTCCCAAGGATGTTTCATTGCTATCCGAGTATTCTCTTTTCAGAGGCTTACCTTCTTTAGGGAAGAAGTTCATATGTGTGTGTGCGTGCGTGCGTGCGCGAAGGAAGTTTACCTTCTTTAGGAAGTAATGGGACTCCTCAAGAAACCCAGTGATCTTAACTTTTTCATGTGGCTTACTGTTTTTGGTAAACACATATGAGGCGCCTCTGGGATTCTCTAGCGATCTTTCTCTATTTTCCATCCTTTTTTTGTCAACCAATTTTTATTTTTATTTTTTTATTTTTTCTTCTAACATCTAGATCACAATACTTTGTTTGGAGCAGCATAGCCAAATTTGCTGTTGCGCCATAAACTTCTACTTTCACTTACTCATTCATTCACCTAACGTTCTATTAGGATACTACAAGGCCTCACACAGCTGGTTTTGTACGTAAAAAAATTAAAGTAATTTCACTGGATAACACTCGAATAGCCTCCCTATTTTTCCGCACCTAGCACTTTAGGGGACTACCATTTATTTGGGCTTTTCCAAAAAACGGTTAGGAGGAGAAAGTTTCTCATACAATGAAGAAGTAGAATTAATGCGAAATAGGCTTCGTACTGGTTCCACTTCATTTTATCATACAGGAATCTATAAAACTCCCTATCTTTCCGTAATAAATGTTATATCAGGCTTCCCCGGTGTATTTCTCTTCTACTAACTATGGGACTCTATATGACGTCATTTGATTTGAGAACCTGTACTTGTGAATGAAACGCGATTTATGAAATTAGCTTTGCTGTATTGAAGTGTAATATGTAAAAGTATTCAGAGAGCAAGATCGGAAGTGTTTGTAAGAGGCGAAAATTTTGAAATTTAGGAGGGAGAGCATGACATTTAGAGCCAAGAGAATAAATGGTTATCTGATAAACAAATTGAAATTAGATTCAGCATAATTGTTCTTGACTTGAAATTATGAAGATGAGTAAAATTTTCAAATCATTTTTCGAAGACGTGAGAGGTTTTCAAGTTCCACATTCGAAATAATATTTGATTCTTGGATCATTTTAAGAATAGATTAAATATCAGTTTTTTTATTTCCTTTACTGAGGCTTTCTTACTCGTTGAAGTTCGATGGCTCAGACTCTTAATAGTAGCTTTGGAGAGACGTCACTATATGTAGACCTTAAGGCTCCCATCTACCGGCAATTTTAATTTCTTGAACGTAATGTTAATCCTTGGAACTTCTACCACCGTCCTCAAATCTTAACTATTTTATCTGTATGAATACTAAAAATACATCTGAAAGAACAAAAAATAATGAAGGTTTGTGCGGAACATTTCCTCCCCGACTTTTGAAAATACTTTAGAATATTTTTTTGAAAACTTTGGAAAACTAGAAACGAATCATAAAAATAAACGTAAAAATATTTTTAAGAATAGGAGGAAAAATATAATGCCGCAGAAATTTTCATTATTTTTTTGCTCTTTCGGACTTTTTTTCTTTTGCATTCGAATAGATGAAATAGCAAAAATTTGAGGACGGCAGTAGAAATTCCATAAGATTAACATTATGTTCACGAAATCAAAATGGCCGGTATAGACGAGAGCCTTAAATGATGATATATAGAAAAATAACATTTGTGTAATTTTGATTTTCTGTCGGTGAAAAATAATATACAGCAATATTATAGTTGTGAACAAATTTAGCAATACACTTTTTTTTTAATGAAAGGACCTACCAAGAAGCATATTCCTTTTATCATATACTTATTTAAACACAAATAGGATATCTAATCGCCTGCACCGAAAATCGACAATGCACCCTGCCCATAGACACGCTTGAACTAGTTTTACTACCTCCCTTCGAAATACACCGTGGCATCTTTACGATACCTTAATCCCGATTTATTACCAAAAAAATACCGATTACTTTGTATCCTAACTTGTGGGAAGGGGATGCTTTGAAAAAACGATAAAGATCCCTATGCTCCTTTTTTTTTTCCGTGACTGTGGACAGTTTTTATTTTCAGGCCTTCAAGAAGTGTCTTCCAATGTCTTCCGGCTGCTGCTGCACCGTGCCCTGTAGTGATTGTCGATGAACTATGTATATACACTGTGTATTGTTTTTTAACAGTTTCCTTTGGCTTGCGTGCGGGGTGGGCGATTGTAGTACAATGAAATGTCGAGGGCCTCTTCATGTTCGAGTGCTGGAGCGAGGTTTTCACGGGCCTATTATCATTGCTAATGGAGGAAAGTGATTGAATTGATAAGAACAGATTATGGAAGCGCTCTAAGAATCGAGTAGTGATAAATTTGGCGAGTTTTTTTTTATCTTGTTTCTTTTTTTAAGTAAACCTGTTGGTCCTCTTTTATTCATCCTTTATTTCAAGCTACAAGAGGCTTTTACTTAGAATAATCGACTGTCGATTTTTTTTTCTTCCATTGAGACTGTGGGCAGATAACTTGCGGATAAGTTTTTGAGAAAAACGCAATATTATTTTAATCCGTTGAGGCGGTGGTCAAACAACTCGTGGATAACTTTTTGTGGAAAATGAAATGATTAAAATCATTATTTCAATAGTTTGGAAGTTATAGTTATACAGTTAAATTTCATAAATTTTCTTGCAAGGTTGGTGTGTATGCATAGATAATACTTCTCAACTCATCGAAGGATAACATTTGTTAAATTTGAGAATAAGATTTGAAATGGAAATGTCTAATGATTGTGTTGATAAAAGTAAATTATAAAAGCACTCTTAACTATCAAGTAGTAATAAATTTGGTAAAAGCAATTTTTCCTCGTTCGTTTAAGTAAACCTGTTGGTCACTTTTTATTCAGTTATTTATTTTTTTATGAGAGATTTTTTAGTTGGAATAATCGACAGTACTTTTTTCGCGTGGAGTTAGTGTACAAATATCTTGTCTGTAACTCTCTTTTGGAAATAGCTGTTATTTCTTTAAATATTTGCTAGGCTTTAAGTCATGCTTGTCTAAAGTTCGGCCCAAAATCCTTTAAAATGCGGCCAAAACGCAAATTATGAAAATATTTAAATTTACACATTTTTTATTAAAAAGATAAATGTTTGCAATATTTTTCAAATATAATCGATTCGTTGACATTTATTTTGAAATAAAAATTTAAATAAAAACATATTAGTAGACTATGAGAATTTACGTTTCGAATTATATGTGTATCCACTCGACGGCGAATTTTTTTGAAGAATTACAGTATATTGCATTGTATTTTGATTTCCTAATCCTTTTGGCTAAAGGAGCCCTTCACAGAAAAAGAGGCCTGCCCCATTTTCTCTAGAAATAAATAAATTACCTTCAAATGGAATGCATTAAACTGCAAAGTGACATTCAACTGAAAGAAAAATTTGGGAATGTTTCTTTATTGGAGTTTTATAAAGATTACTTACCTCGCGATATATATCCTAATTTTCACAATCATGCTTTATTAATGTCTTCAGCTTTTGACTACATTTGTTGAACAATTATTTTCAAGAATGAAGCATGCAAAAAACAAAAATAGGACAAAGATCACTGATAAACATCTTGAAAATGCATTAAGAATTGCAACCTCGTCTGTTGAACTCGATATCGATATTCTTGTTCAACAAAAGCAAATTCATCCATCTCATTAATTTGAATTTTTTCCATATTTATGAAATCCAAACTAAATGAAACGAAACTTTTCCAAATTTAAAATAAATATGTACCTATACATATCTAATTCAAATTTAAAAAAATTATAGTAAAAAGAAGTTAATTTATTTTAATAAAACTACATAGAGTTAATTTTTATTTCAATTTGTTGAAAAAATATTGTAAGTGTGGCCCAGTAAATTTTTTTTAGTTGCATTGTGGCCCTCAAATGGTCATAGTTTAAACACCCATGCTTTAAGTATTAGTTTGTTGGATCGATTGTATTCGCTGCGCTAGATGATGCAATACTGAAATATATAATTTCAAAGTGTGTTTGAAAAGCACTTTTAACTCTTCGAGGAATGACATTTTGTAAACTCAAATAACAATTCTTGGAGATTTGATTGATACGAGCAGATTATAAAATCAACCTTAGGATTAAGCAATAATAAATTCGACAAGTGTTTTTTTTTCCCTTCAGTTTATTTTACTAAGCTCGTAACTCATATTTTATTTATCATTTCTTTTGTATCACGCACAACTTCAAATAGATTTCTAACATGGAAAATTCTGTATAATATATTTGCAAAATTTCTCTTATCTAACATCTGGGATTTCTTTCTGACTTTATATTAGATTTCCAACTTCTTTCGAATCAAATGAAATATATAATTGTGCAAATTAAGATTATGATAGCAATTATCAGTAAAATTTAGAAGTGGAGTGAATTGATATAATCAAGTCGTATAAAAGTAACAGAGAACTGAATTGAGATTTTTAAAAAAAAATTAAAGGGCTAATGTTAAGTGCGCGAGAGTTTTGTGTGACTTGTTGGGACTCGGACTTAATACTGTCTGGTTGATTGAGTATTTGGAAGATGTACTTGCATCGTATTTCGGCAAGCTTATTCTTTGATATGTAATAGAAATCTTTAGAACTCGCAGTTACAGACGTGAGACTGTTTGCGAGCATCCCTTTTTATTAAAAAAAAATATAATTGATTTTAATTAATTTGTCTGTTCTTGAATTTATTTTCAAATTTAGATTTTGTGATAAGAGTAATATGTAAGATGATAGACGAGATGGGCAATCGGATTACGTCACAAAATAATCCAGCACATTCCCCCCCCCCTTTTTGTTGAGGCAATCCATTCATGAGTTAGACTGGAAAATAATCTCTTTATTCTTTTAATTTATAACTATTTAACGAGTAAAGATTTAAGGTTGATCCCTTGCCTAAAACTAAAGGAAGGACACAAAACAAAGATTTACTTCCGTAGAAAAATACTACATTGAGAAGAAAAAAACTTATGTGATTGTAAGACATTTACCTTTTTTTAAAAAAAAAAAATGAGTCCTTAAATTTGGCGAAAGGCTCAATATTTACCGATTTTTTCTTTTAAATTAATTTTCAATTTTGAATGAAATTACTGTAATAAAACTATTTTGTATACAGAAGCAAACTGATTGATCCAAACACAAAGGAGTGTTTATTTTTATACATACTTCTCTCTGTATATAAGAAGTTAGAATATGATATTGAAGTTGGACACTGGAATTTGACTCTGAATTAAATATATTACTTATTTGTGGGTTATTTCTCTTACACGAATCAAAGACAACTTTGTGTGTATTTTTAACTCAAGAAAGAATTTCTGGTATGTGTGAATGATATTTTTGATACCAAATTTTTTAAGCAATTTATAACAACATTTTCCTGAATACTTATCTTCTTTCAAGCGCTTTAATTTCCCGAAAGGTTTTAACTCGCACTGTAAAGTGCAGTCTTTCTAACAAAATACATATACCACTTTATGTCAGAGAAAAAAAATTCATCGAAGACGTGGAGGAAAAACTGCAATTTCAAAAACGCTCCGAGAGATAAATTAAGTGGCATCACCCACCCATTTAGAAGTTCATCTTTTGCCTCTCCCCTAAAAAGTAACTCGAGATATCAGGGACGATTTTCTGTACACTGGCTGCTGCATTTACTTGGGAAAATGCCAAGAAAACCGCTATCCATTTCCAGAGACAAGAAGCAATCGATTCATTTTGCTCCCTCCTCTAGAAAATAAAGAGCGAAAAACATAGAAATAAATTTTAAAAAATAATAAAAAGAGAATGAAGAATTAAAAAAAAATAATAGAACGTATTTTATTTTATTTCTTTTTTCGTTTTGGCATCTCTCTCAGCGCGTGACGTCACTGCTCTGCTATTGGTCGTCGGAGCGAATGTTAGGAAAAGGACTGTGCGATTATTACAGGTGCGTTGCTATGACGACCACATCATCATCGTGAGCCGTCGTCTTCTTTTCTCCCACTTTTTTTTTTTCTCAGTTTCTTTTCCCTCCTCCGTCCGAAAACGATTTATATTTTTCCCTGCAAGAGAAAAAAACAATAATAAAAAAAAAATCCTTCCGTTGATTTCTAGTTGGAGCGATATGAGCTCCCTATTAACAAACGAAAAAGATGTGCATTTTTTTTTTATGTTCTAGCATTTTTTTATTGATGTTAATACTTCTGTTTTTTTTATTGCGCTGCATTTTTAATGAAGAAAGTCAATGTTTTTCGTCCCCTCCCCGAACGGAAGATGTTTTCTTTAGCATGTGACATTGCACAAATGGCCGACTCTTTTATATTGATATTTCATTTTCGCTCCCCTTATCCACGGTGATAAAATGCAGATACATTTTTCATCATTATCATCGCCCATTTTTACATGATGCAGCAGTGCACAGACGACAGAACTTCCTTTTCAAATATTTCAATAGGGGGAAAAGCAGACAAGGCTGGAGATTATTAAACGTCGTCCCGTAAATGACGTTTTTGGTGCAATAAAACGCATTTCACCCTAGCGGCGCGTTTAAGTATTGAGTATTTAAGAACTGTTTGTAGTTTCTTTGTCTTTCTTTTTTTTGTTTAATGAGAGTTAAATACATAATTTAAGGCGTCTCCATTAATCTTTAATTTTCGTTTCATTTAAGGCTCAACACTTAAAACTGAAGAAATGTTTTTGATTCATGTGTTTAAATTTTTAAAAAACAAAATATGTTCCATTGATGATTGGTTCAATGAAACATATAACTTCCTTGTAAAAAATTGCTTTTTTCTATAAAAATTTTTTGCTCTTTAAAAATAAGCTGTCCCTTAACTCTTGGAATAAAATGAAGTGAAACTTGTATCAAGTTTTATTTTATCATGTTTTTTAAGTATTACATGTAAGTATGAATCTCAAATACTACTGAAAATATGGCCAAATCTATAGAAAGTTAAAACAACTGAGAAGTCATAATTTTTGCCTCGGGGTCCTCAAACGATTAGTAGTATTTTTTTTCCTTCTTAATTCTTTTCATGTAGTTTCTTTTCTTAGCGTACTTTACATAGATCATGGTTCTTTCACAAGGCGAGGCTCTCACAACAAACATGTTGTAAAGCAGGTCTAAAGGTTAGTCTGAGGAAAATGCGCGTGAAAACTCTTTGCACAACAAGTACGAAATTTAAGTCACCTGTGACGGAAAACACGTAATTGCATCTGTCATGTGACAATCATGAACTGAACGCATTCACTGCAGAATCAAAATGGTATGGCTTTAAAACATGCCAAGAATTAAGCCAAATTAAAAAGAAGCAAATAAAAGACAAAAAATGAGGACAAAATTAAGGGCGAAAAAATCGCGCAAGACGAAAAATAAGGTTGCAAGTATTGCTTTAAAATCATGATAACAAAATTCGGTAATTTCTTGGATTTCTGGTCACATATAACTCAGATAAACCCCGATCACATATAACTTAAGGTATAAATTCATAGGTAATAAAATATACTTCGTTTTGAATGAGTTTTATTTCAATAAAGTATATGAAAACTTAAAGAGAAATATATAACTGTAATGATATATTTTTTAAAAAATTGAGTTCATCTGTGGTGAAAGCAGGAATAAACAGTGAGGCAGACGAACTTTTTACTTAGGAATCCCTCTACCTGTCATTTTGAATTCGTGAACTTAATGATGATCCTATGGAATGTTTACTTTCCTCCTCAAATCTAGAGATCCATGATATCCGTGTGACAAATTGGCTTATTTTATAATCAGTCCGTGGTAAGTTCGAATCCCAGCTGTATCATAGATTATTGAGAGGAATAATACAGATGCTACTCGTTAAATTCTACCGAGTTTCATAAAGTTCTCTTAAAGTTTGGTGTGAAAATCTGAAAAGTGAGTTATCAACTTCTGTTCGCAAAATTATGAGTTCTTTAAAAAATTTAAAGTTTTCCTAATGAGTATTTGTACCCTGCAAAAGGTCCCCTATCCGCAGCCAATACGTCCGTTATTTTGAGCTACGAATAGATGACGAGGTCGATGCTTGAACTGGTATCACACTCTCCATTTTTACACCATGGAGACATTAGCACTTAAGACTTTTAAGAAATTCACTGGCATCAGTCCTTCTGCACGATGAATCTTTAATGAAAGCAAGGCTCGATTGAAATATCTCGGTACTATGACCACTTGACCTGCGTGGCCTAATAAAGGTTACCAGTGTCCATTTAAACTCCAAAACTTCTTAATTTTACTAAACACTCGTTTTTAATTTGGAGCTACGATCAAAACGCTCATCATATGAGCTGGCACTCTACTACATTCATCCATGCTACGAGAATGGGAGGACTTAAAGGCTCCATATATTTAATGTGCCGTACGTTTCAGAATTACGAGGCCCGAAATCGGTAACATGTTCGTTATTCTACCCAATGTAACTCTAAAGAGAATTCACCTTTAATTAACATCAGGCAAAATCCCCAGAAAAATAATGTTTTTTTTTTCTAGTTGCAACAACGCCCTCTTAGGGACTTGCCTTCTTTAGGTAGGTTTTGGCATCATGACCCCCGAGGCACCCTCGTGATCTTTTGCTCTACTATGGGGTTTACTGTCTTTGGTTAACACGGTAGACGCGCACCCATGGGATACCTTGACGATCTTTCCCTATTTTCGATCCTCCTTCTTGCCAACCAATTTTTCTTTTTTCAATTTTTTTAAACATCTAGATCACAGTTTTACCTTGTTTGGCGCAGCACAGCTACATCTAGTCATTTTGCCATGAAACTTCATTTTCACTCACTTTACTAATTGCAACAACATGATTTTTTTTCTTTTTAAATATAAATTAGCAATTAGCGTTCGAAGGATTTAGCTGTTGAGGCATGTCATACACACAATAGGACACATCTTAGCGATATTATTTTTGGTGTTAACAAAAGAAGGCAGTCGTTAATAGTAATTAATGTTTGATTTCCTATAATGATTCTGGAGTATTATATGCATTTATAATTCCAAGCCGTGATGAAATAAAGTGAGCGATGTTGCATGACTCACATAGCAAGTATCAGGAGAGAAAGAGGGAACTTTCTCTCCAGAGAGGATAGGAAGTTCTCTGAAATAATTCTGCGTATTCAACTATTAAAAGGGGATATGGATGCTACTATAGCACGCGCGAATCAAAAGAGAAAAGTATATTTAAAAGTGAAAGAAGGGTTTTGACGTTAAGATTTTAAACAAAAAGAAAAATGACACCCCCCCCCCATCTTGTTTGCATGTTTATTTAAAATTTCCTTTATACACCATATTTGAGATTTTAACTCTATTGCTTTTTTTCTCAAGCATTGTATTTCACCTATATTTCGATCTTAGTGTATTTAGAAAAACCGGGATATTTTAAACAAATGTTTGGCTCTGCATAACTTGATTTGGCTCTTGCATCATAAAACCCAACATGCACTAAACTTGTCCTGGGAACTATTCTCAACACTTAGGGACCATTTTGAAAAAAAAATTGATGCTGTGAATGATTATGAAAATGCATTTCAGTAATAAAGGATAACTTCAATTTTATGCATTTTTTTTGTAAACTTTCATTCCTTTAATCGATGTTCACGTGGTTTTACTATTATTTATACAAATACTGTTCTAATTTAAGCACACTCCCTCGATGTTTTGGCATTTATTGCAATAACCGATCTCGAGCATTAAATATTAATAAATTAGTTATTTTGTTTATTTACATTGATTACAATCCAACATAGTATTTATATTTTCTGCAAAATAAGAACGTGAACTTCTCCCTTCCGTTTACCACCAGAGCATTATTAATATTCTTTTAAATACTGTAAATGTTAAAAAGAAGTGAGTCATGATGTATAAAGTAATGATAATACTGCGTGACTATTGTAACTACTTAACTCACCAAACCTCACGCAACTGACTATCGTTAACCGACGGGACATTCGTCACAACTGTTTGCACGACGTTGAAGAAATCGCAGCCAATTCATTTTCTTTAATTGCATTATACAATCTAATTTCTAAAAGGGAGTGGGTTTTTACAGAGAACTATGTGTTTATATTTACATTTACATTGAAAAATATGTTGTGGAAATGAAATCAAAAGCTAATATTTCCATGGTTTAAAAAATTGTTGTTGGTGTTGACCAATCACAGCTTCGCGTGAGATTCCTTTAAAGTCATTTATTGGTTGGTTGAGTGTATATATGTGCAAATTAGCTTAGGAATGTTTGAAAAAAAATTAACGAATGAGAGAGAGAGTTTATTCACTTGTGGTATCAGAAAAACGTCTATCAATCAATCATTATTACGAGAGAATAAATAAAACCTTGAACAAATATAAGACTTAATGAAGTGAAGTTATTTTTCTTTTACGTTAATGTGTTAAGCAATATCAATATTTCCAGTGTTGCTTCATTGAATTTTTTTTAGACTTTATGTTATGCTGAAAAATTAATTATTTAATTATTTTACTATTGAAGCATTTTATAAGTCGTATTTAGGAATAGACAATTTCTCTAAAAACAATGCCAAAATGTTTTTAAAAAATTAAATTTCTTTCTCCCATCAGTGGTGTTTGAGAAATCAGCCGAAAAAAGATTCTACTGTATCTAACGATGAAAAAAATGTTTGAATGGTTTTTGAAGCTATATCTAATAAGTATGCAAATAAATCTTATCCATTTTTATTTATTTTAAAAGAGGTACTTGATTAATTACAACATGAATAAACAGACAGATTTATGTGTTCCGGTTTTTCTATAGGAATCAACAACCTCTTACAAGAAAACAGTGGTAAAGCATTGCCAGATGCCGGAATAATTTTATCACCCGAGATTTAAAAAAAGGCAAACTTGTACTTTTTATCTATCTTTCATTTACGGTTATAATGAGTAAAACTTGCACACAGGTTCGTGCAGGAAGTTTTATGAAATTTGTAAAATTTCATAAAATTATATATATTTTGACTTTTAAAATACATCATACCTTCCAGAAACTAAATAGGAAATTTCTACAATGCATTGAAAATACCTCATTATTTCAGAGAACCGATTTCGACCAACACAAGAAACCTTAAATAATAAAAAAAAAAAAGAAAAATTCTTTTTTCTTTAAAAAAAAGTTTAATATTGTTCCTATATGTTTTTAATAAATTAGGAGAACTTAACTTTTTTTTTCTTTGCTCATTTTAAAAGAATTTCATGATTTCTTTGGAGCTGAGTTTCCAGATAAACCGAACTCTCCAAATTTTCCCGAGAATGGAATAATGTCTACGTTATGATTAAGGAAGTAATCTTGTCTTCTTTAATCAAACACATAATTACACACGTCTGATGTACATGATAATTAAAATCAGTGGCATATCCAGATTTGATGCAGAGGGGCATATGTCCCCCCCCCCCCAAGATTTTTTCTCGAAATCGAAGTAATTCAGGATCATTATTTTATTATACTATATTGTTGTCATAAATGTTAAACATGGGATTTTTTTTTTCTCCGCATGCTTACATTTTTTTTCCCATCACGAAGAGAAAAAATGGATTTTAATTCAGCTTATTCCTGAGAAAAAAGGAGGGGGGGGGAGTGTTTGCTGTCTCTGAAAGAGTGCCTCTGGGTCTGTGTTTGTAAACAAAGAGAGGGGTGGGGGATGGCATCCTGTAAGAAATACACCACCCGAAAATGTAAATTTTATCATCAGAATATTTTAATTATTTTTTTTAATGATCTTCATTTTTGAATTTTTTTTTACTTGATAATATTATATGAATACTTAAACAGTTTTAAATGGGAGAAATAAGACTAACATAGGTTATTATTTACTTTTTACTAACTACAAAAATCTAAACTACAAAATGGCTACTTTGTAGGTAAGGATGATATGCAACCCCCAAAATCTATGTCTGGGTACGCCACTGATTAAAATAACCATTTTGATTACATAAATATTATTAAAAATGTGTGTTTTTAACCGAATCATAATTATTTTTGTGATGGTAAATATGAAAAAGTTATGTAATTGAAAAATTAGAATTACGTGTTAGTATGTTCTAGTGCATTTTTAAATTATCCATTGTCAATTATTTTAAAAGAAATTCACATTAAAAAAAAAAATCTAGATTTACGGATAAACCCAAGTTTCTTAATTTTCCAAGTGGAATCAAGATCTTCTGCGTGATTGCAATGGAAAAACCTGCAGTCATATATTCATAAATTTCCCTTGCTTGAACACAAAAAACTAAGCATGCATCTAACGTATCAATGAAAATAAACATTTTTGATTAATTAATTTCTTAAAATTTATGCGTCGTGTATTAATTCTGAAATTTCATACGTATCGAAACACATCTACTAAGTTGTGTTTATGCCCTGGAAAATCCCATATTCTAAATTTTCCACTGAAATCAACAACCCCTACAGAAACGCAATGGAAAATCCCTGTCAGGCATTCATGGAACTTCATCAATTGAGACACCAAATCGCGTACAATCTAAATAAAAAGGAGGAGATAAAAAAAAAATGTGAATAAATAAACATAAAACCACTACGCACGACGGAGAATAAAAAAATATCATTAGGCGACAAATGAAAAATGCTATTTCACCATCTTCTCCCTGTCTAGTTTGCTGACCAAAATCAAGCTCTCTCACGAGACCCCAAGCTCCTCAATGTTTATTTTTCGCTCTGCGGATAATGAGGCTATTTCTATGCGCAGCGCGCAGATCTGGATAAAAAGTGTGCGCTGTTGCCATTCTTAGAACAGCAATAAAAAGAATTAAAAAGAAACAAAAACTGACGCGTGATTGGGCCAGACAATATCTCTTGATACATCTGCTACCACTATTATGACCCATGCTTCTATAGTTAGAATTTGGTGAACTGGAATGATAAAGCCAGAAGAGGACGATGATGATAAGACATAATTAGGTTGTTTTATTGTGATGTCTATATGTCATAGGGCTCAACTTGATGCAGAAAATCCAAGGAACGTCTTCGAAAAAATTCGGTGGCGGATCTATTACGTCTTCCGTTTAACTAGATGGCATTAGTTCAAAAGATACCCCTCCCTAATATAAAAGTAGTTTGTAATATATAATTTATAAGTATAGAAGAAACGACTACTGGTTTAAAAATAAGAAATGTTTTCTGTAAAAGGAGAGGTAATTACCACGGATGACAGTCTCTTTGCTCTGATTTAAATGAAATTTCGAGCCAAGCTTCTGTTCCCTCTATTTTATTGCCATCATATCTTAATTGTAGTTTGTTCCTGAAAGTAGATTTTTGAAAAAGTATTTCTCGAAGAATGGCGCATTCGTTACTGCAATTCATGTAGTGTTTATCTAGATAGTTATTAATCTCTTTTATTAAACTTTTATATGCTTCCACTGTAGGGAAATACCTTTTAAAATGTTGATGTAATATTTTCCAAATTGAGAAGAAAACTATAAATTTCAAACAAGAAATTTATTCGAAAATTATCTTCACGAAACAGCTTATTTTTGACAAATTTCAGAAATTTTCTTATATAATATATTGCTCAGTATTTTTCCTCTTGATTTCGTATTCATGGGTTCTTGTTCATTGCATGTTAAAACTATCATATGTTTCACTGCATAAAATGTATATTCTATATTCTTTGGTTAAGTCTTTCTTTTTAAAATTTAGTATCGGCACATTAAATTATGTTAAATTTCGTTTTCTGTGTTAATTTTGATATAAATTATTTCAAAATGTTTCGAATGATATTAATTTCTTATTTCACTATTTTGAGAACGTTAACCGTTTGAAATTTAACCGTGTTTAGGAGTGTATTTTAGTTAGAGTTTGGTCGATCTCTTGAATGAATGTCTTTTTACAATCTACTTTAAACTGCCATAACTGTATAGTTTATTAATAGCAGAAAATTCTAGAACCATAGTTATTAAAGAGAATCTTTACTTCTGCTATTTTAAATTTTTTTTTATCCGATTTCAATTGGACGAGTTTTTCAAAATTATATCTTAATAGCGATTAATTAAAAGAAACTATACAAAAAAAAAAAGGTAATGTACGTACGGGTATCTCTTTCTACCACACATAAAGATCCTCTAACCACATCCGATTCATCTCATTATTCTAAACTACGATGAGATGACGAGGTCGAAGCCTGAGTAGGTACCCCACTCTAACGTGAAGAATTTGTGTGAACCCGTACAGATTTAACTGCATCAAAATCTCCGTTGACAATCTAAAGAGTTATCAAGATTTAAACATTGCTGGATTGAGACTTCGCCAGCCACAAGCTCGATGCCTAGCACCCTTAACTATCGTTCAATTAAAAAAATAGAGTATTTGTTTTGTTTTCATTCTCAAATTTTAATAATACTAGTTGAACATAATAGGCACTAGACTTTTTTTTTTTTTTTCATTCATGAAAAATAATTTAATTTTATTCAAAATCTATTACATCGTATTGGTAAAAACAATTTATATTTGCGAAGGTATTTTCTATAAATTATAATTCAGGGTAATACACCATTTTATGTTTCAGATGTGAAACAAATATTTTGTACCAAAAATTCTGTATGCCAGAGGTAAAGGACACTGTGACATTACATTGAATGGTCCATTTTTGAAATTTTCCACGGGAGCAGCTCAAAAGTTTTGTGTGAGAGCTTGTGCTTCATTGTTAACATGTGCTAACAAATGGTCGTTTTGTGAAAATGCGTGAGGATAAAATTAAGAATACATGGTATTATGTTTTAAAAAAAGGACATTATAATACATTATGATTATAATAATTACACATTTAGTTTATTTAAAGTATATCTGCATTGCTAATACACACGTGTGTGTGTTTTATCCTCTGCTTTTTATTTTAATATTCGTATGAATATTATTGTCTGTTTTAATATTTTATCGTTTGCTCTTATGTTAATATTCATTTTAATAATTGATTTTTAAGGCAGAATTATCTGTTTCTGTTCTTTCTGTTAGCATTAGCAACGTTTTTGTACTTTAGAATGTTTTGCTTGTTCAAATAAAAATTCATAAAGAATTTTAAGAATGTATTTTCTTTTTCTTATAATAACTGCTTCTGTGGAGCCTGGGGCTTGGAAGAAGGCTTATTTCAATCTAATTAATATTCATTTTGAATAATTCTACTTTTTCGAGAACTTAACAATTTTTACTTTTTGCAAAGATTCCGATGAAATTTCGAATTGCTCTCAAACATGGGTCGCCCAAAATTGTCGCTTGAAGAAGTTTTGAAAAGAAAGCGAGAATCTATACGAAAAACCAGACAAAAAACAAAAGCAAAGAAAAAGCATCTATAATTAAAACGACCCAAGGCAAGCTGAGAAACGTGGTGAACACGAACGTTAGCACATGTAAAAATGAAATTAGCAAAGCCAATTTCAATTTCTTTTTATTTTTTTTACTATTTGTTTGTTAATGAATATTTTTCAACAAACTTGTACATTTTATTCTTTGGATTTCTGACTTTTAGTACCCCTTTTAAGCCTAATTACTTTTTAAAACTTTAATGATTAATATTTTTTTTAAAAATATATAGAGAAAGCCTTTTGTCACTGGCATGCAGATATCATTTTTTTAAAATTAATTTTTTTATATCCTTGCAACTGTATACATCATACATGAAGGAATTTTTTTTTCAATCCCAAGAAGTTACAATGTTAACGTTTAATATACATCAAATGATCCCATTTTAAAACCTCAGCCTGGTTATAATAATGTAATAAAACACTTGTTGCATTCTAGTTAACTAACTAATCTTTGAATAAGAAGACAGAATACGGGTCTATAACCTCTGTCATGTACCATGAAACTAAAATTAAAGGATATGTATTTGAAGGGTGTGGACCTCCTTGTATTTGGCCGTGCCTTAGGAAAACCCCAAGACTGAACTTTTGTCGTGCCGTCTGATCATTCAGTTCGTTGCCATGTATTTCCTTTGGGGTTAGGGCCTCCACTCGTGACATACCATTTGTCCTAGAGGGAAAAGTTCCTTGAATGCAAGCATCACTTTGACTAGTTTTGTGTTTCTTAGTTGTAATTTACTTGAGCCCATACATTACCTGATTTTTAGTATAATTATTACAAAGAGAGCTCTTTCAACACAGAATTTGCTTTTATGGATGTGTCAATGACTAAAAATATAAAATTGAGACTCTGTTATTAATATTTGACTCAAATCTTTCAACATTTTAACGTCTTTACACTTTTTAATCTTGTCTTTTGAGTTGCCAAGGTAATGTCGTTAAAATTACTAAAGCGATTAGATAAATTATTTATGATGACGATGACTACGATAAATTTTTTGATACATTTCTTTTTTTCGTCAGACGCAGATTTGTCACTTGTGGTTAACTTTTATCGTATCGTTTTTTCTCAAAAAAATCGTCATTTTAAACCATGTTCCATGCCTTTGTAGTTTCTGTATCGAATAACAATTTTGGAGGATAATTTAAATTCTAAAATCTTTTTATGAAGATATATCGTGTTTTAGAAACTTCAGGTGGTTGGAGTATCATGAAGCATAGAGTTAAGTCCAGCTGAAATTGCTAAAAACATTTTTGGAATGAGGTGATGAGAAAAAAAACACTGTGGAAAATCTTAAACGATTGTGATGAAGAAATTATTAAATTTTTGATGAAATGTCGTTATTGATCAATGTAATATCGAAAGCATTTAAATCGTTACCGTATATATCATTATGTAAAAGAGATATATGACTACAAATAAGCTACTGTAAATTATGCATAAATACTAAAAGTAAATTAAGAATAAAGTAGGTTGTAAGATGATTCAAAGAATTATATACAAAAGAATAAATTATTAGGTTATTCATTAGTAGAAAAATGATAATACTGTGTTTCAATTACATTAAGGGGTAGGAAAGAAAAAGGAAAAAAATACAAATTTACGAAGGAAGAAAATGACTGGAAATATTCTATAAGTAATTATATATCAGTAGCAACAAAAGTTATTTAAATTGGTCTATTTTTCAACCATCTAGAGTCTTTTTTTCTGTTAAGGGACTTGGAACTTTTCAATGGCTCTTCATTTTGATTACATTCTTTTTTCTCAATATGAATCTTTTTTTTTTTTTTTTTTTTTTTTTTTTGCTTCAAAATATTCCTTGCGATTTAAATTTTGCTTAATAGCCTCAATTTTTTTAAACCTTTCGTCATCGTTTAATTTAAAAAATCATTTATGGAGATTTAATTATTTTGATAATATACTTAGAATTTCATAACTGAAAAATTATTTGCAGCTAAAAAAAATTTAAACTACCGAGCTCATTCTTTTTCTCTTCTCTTCTAGTTAGCCAAATCAAACATATTCATGTATAAAATTATCTAATTAATTTTGAACATGCGTTGACATTTCAAGAAATTATTATTTAAAATGACGAGGAGCAATTTATACGAGAAAAAAAAATTGGTAAAAAAATTTGATAACTCGAAAGTTATGAATATTTTTCAAAAATATTTTTTGTGTGACAGAAACCCATAATCATGAGTGCCTTATCCTCTTAAAATTCTGTAAAAAGTTTGAGAGCATTGAAATAAGATAAAGAAAAATTTTAGGAAAGAGGAAATTGTTAACAATATATATATATATCAATTTCTCTTAAAATTTTGAATACCTTTTAATAATTATTTTTCATATAATATTCGTTAAGTTTATGTTATGTTATTTATTTGGGGTTTTTTTATTATTATCAAACAGTTCAAATTCTTTGATTTATAAAAAAAATTTCAAAAAAATTAAAAAAAATTTAGTTAATGTACTATATGTTATACATTATTTAGCATATCTGAATATTTTTTTACCTTGCAATTCAAGTTTCAACATAATGTCTAATAAAGATAATGTCAAAAGTTATCTTAAATTAAGAATTTAAGTGCTGTTCAAAAAATGATATCTGTGTTATTTTCGAACAGGTTAATTAAATTTAATCAAATTCATCTAATAATAACTGATATTTTGTGTGTTTTAATCGAATGAATTTGTCATATTTTCTTTAAACTCCTTCTGAATTAATATGGTATAATAATGATTGACAGCGGAGTAGCAATTATGTATCTCGTTTGAAATTTGTTATGAAATGATAAAATATTATTCTCAAAAATTTTATACCATTTTTTCATAGATCCATTGTAATTATTATTAATCATGGGAATAAAATAATTATGTCCCGAATAACTATTACTGTTATAAATGTTATTAGTATTATATCGTGATTTAACTGATTAAAACAGTAAAATTTTTCACACTGATTAATATAAATATCTTAGGAAGTTTTTCATTTTTGATAAAAATGAAAGGATAAAAAATGTTACTTCAAACAATGTAATATTTTCAAGTTACTTTGAACATTTTATGTACTTTAATAATAGTACTTTTAAATTACATTACAAGTCGTATAATATAATGATCAAGTTTAAAAAAAATGGCATAGAATAGAATTTTCTGTGGCAAGAATAAGTTATGTTTCTTAAAAAATCAAATAATTTAAGCCGTTTGATAACAAAAATACCAACAATCACTTATTTGTTCATTACGTCTATTCATTCAGGAGAATTATAGTTTTACTTTCAAACAAAATGAAGTAATACGTTTGAATGACCATATAAATATTATGTTAGATCTAAAATTCCTTTTTGCTAATAATTAGTCTTTCTTCGAATTAGCACACCTCGAAAATTTCCCCATTTTCTTCTAACCAAGGGCTTAAATGAATTACGTCTTTCAATTTTACTATAATTCTTCAATAAAATAATATAACCTATCGTTTTCTACAGCTAATTATTCTTGACACTCGAGTTGAATACCTATCATTTAAAAAATATTAATTTTAAAACTGTCAGGAAATAGGACCAAATCAGCAAAGTATTTTCAAGCCCCCCCCCCCCCAAAAAAAAAAAAAAAAAAAAAACTTCAGTATAAATATAAATTTATGTATTTACAAAATACATATTCTGTTATTAAAAAATTGAAAAATATTTTGATGTTTGGAAATTTTAGAAATTTTGAAATCACACACACATACTAATTCATGAACGTCAGATTCACCTTTAATTCGTTCATTTTATCTGTTGAGTGTTAGGATTCAGAAAAATTTTGCATAAAATTTATTCTTTTGTTAACGGCAAGATAACAGTTTTTTTTGCATGTAATGATATTTTTAGATCATTTTACGGAATGTATTTATGTGTGTAATTTTAAATTTTGTAACTACTTTTCATTGATAATTTTAGGAATATGTTTAAACTAATACTCATCTAGCATTGGCAAAGCATATACCTTTCTGTATTGCTGAGACTGTAGGAATTGACATAGAATCCGTACGGCAAATTTACATAATTTTAACATGCAAAAAGTGTGTGTTAAAATGGTGCCTAAAATTCTCAGGTTTGAACAACAAGAAGCTGGCAAAAATGTTTGTGTTGGCTCTTAGAATGCCATTGAAAATGATTCAAACTTATTGGAAAGGATAATAACGTGTGACGAATCGTGGTTTTTTACTTATGATCCTGAAATGAGGCGCCAATCCATGCACTGCAAAAGGTTCAGCTTATTCGAGGCCCAAAAAGGCTCGAATGAGCAAATCAAAATTCAAAGCAATGATTGTTTTTTTCCTGATATTCATGGGATTGTGTAGCTTCACTGAGCCCTGAAGGTCAAACTATTGATCAACATTACTACCTTCACGTTCTTGCAGAACTTCGTGATAGAATAAGAAAAAAAGAAACGATCCGAATTGTGGAAAAACAAGACATTCCGCAATATCTGTCAAAGAGGTTTCCAGCAAAGTACAGCATCTCAGTGTTAGACCATCCGCCTTATTCGCCGGATCTTGAGCCATGCGACTTCTATCTGTTTTTCCAGGTGAAATCTGCATTCAAAGGAACAAGATTTGAGTCCGTTGAAGCTGTGAAAGAGAAAAGGTACGCATCCTAAAGGAGTTGACAGATGAAGACTTCCGGCACTGTTTCGAACAATGGAAGATTCGCATGGAGCAATGTAGGAATAGAGGAGAGGTATATATTTAAGGTGATAATTAGTAAATATGTATGAAATCAAAACAAAATGTTTTACAACTTCAGTCTTGTTATTTAATAGTCACACCTTGTATGAAACACATTTTATACCAGGAAAAATGAATGTTCTCAGAAATTGAAGGTAAAAAAAAATTGCTGCTCTCTAATATATTGCGCAGTCAGAATATGATATTAATGTTGGTGCACTTTTCTGTATGAAAGTACAGTCCTATTCTGGATTCTATCCTTTGCCATTACGGAAAGACAGCTTTAAATAAATTTCATTCCACATTTTTAAGCAAATTGAGGTGCTACTGAGGTAGAAAAGTTTTATCTAAAGGCTTAAGGATGTCTTTCTTCATCTAATGCCAAAAAACCAGATTGAAACTTCGAACACATTTCCAGGCAGAACATTTGTCCAGATTTCTTAAAAGGCCTTGACGTTGTAACACATACACCCATTTATGATGCAGTACTTTTGAAATTTAGGAAAATTCCAAACATACACAAATTTTCAGGCGAATACATAAAATTCAACGGCCATTTAGTATTGCACTCTAAGAGGCGTAATGTGGAACACATATTCAACAGAAAAAAAAGGGATTGATTCAGTTGGAAATGAATAGTATTATTTAATACGCTGCTTTCTAAAAGAAAGTGGAGTCAAAACATAAAATTAAAAGTCAAGTGCTCTTATATCAGAAAAAATCTTCCAGTTTTATGTTTTATTCTTTCACATTACGAGAGGAGAGCCTTAGTAAAAATTAATGGCAGTATTAAAATAAAAACCATTTTTATTGTAATTGCCATTTATTTCCTTATGTGTCCCCCGTTCCTATTAATGTTTTCAAATAAGTTATATCCTGTAGCTCAAATGCGTTGAAGTAAACTGCGTAAATAGAGAGATTACTTTTTTAAAAAAAAAAAAGCCGAAGGGCATTTTTAAGTGTATTTTCTTGAATTCTTGTGCAGAAATGCTCTCGAAATATATTTAAAATAACCTAATGCTGACCTACACACACTAAAAGGTTTTCCATCCTTGTTCTGAACCTTTCTTTCTGAAATTCATGCTTGTTTTCCACAGCCCAATTATTGGGGACCGCCCCGTACTCCTTCCAAGAAAGCGTGCTCACTACTTTTCCATCCTTCTTTCTATTCCCCCGTATTCTCTGTGCCATAATGACATCAGCGACCATCACAATAAACGATTGTTGTACTTTTGCGTCTTGAAAGGGTTGACTATGACTGAAAGTGCCTCTACCCATTGTTGCATCTGTGCGGAACGTGGCGATTACGCCATCCCCAGAAAGGGGTACAGGGAGGGAAGGAGGAGGTTCGCTGACCCCTTATTTGTTGATGTCCGCGGGAAAAGAGCCACTCTTGCGTGAAGAGTTGAAGAACTTACTCCACAACACTCTACGTACAATTGCCAATTTTCGATTTCCGCGTGCGATTTTACCTTCTTTTTTAAAAAAAGGAAAAAAAAAAATCGTGTTTTTATTTATTTATTTTTTACCTTGTATTTTTGACATACACTCCCTTGTTTTTCGACGCACAAGATAAAAGAAAAGAAAAGATACGAAAAAGCAGTATTCTATTGAAAGAGAAAAATTTACACTATCCTCTATTCAAGTATTCCGTGCGTTC
>BMAW01087095.1:554955-659129 GCA_019974015.1 Nephila pilipes
AATTATAACTTATATACCATAATTTAATATTACCATAATTTAAATATTTGTATGTAAAATTATTGCCAAGCAATTAAATTCGTTGTGTTATGAGTACTATTCCTTTACATATTGTTGCCTTTGGTTCTTTTGTGGTTTTTGTGTTGTGTAAAGTAGCATTGTTCTAAAATTTTTCAATTGTTTGTGTTTCTATTCTACAGAGCCTGAATTATGTTTAATATTCTATTCTTCCATATATCTGCTATTTTACTGTCTAATATATCATAATCGAAATAAATCTGAACTAATAAAAAAACACAGACGATTTAAAAAAAATACACAGCTTGGATATTTCCTATCACATCATAATTTCTGCATCAGTTACATCGGATACATAATGTTCTATCCAGCACTGCATCGTTTGGAAGTATCATCTGCGTTCTATTACCAAGAATTAAATGTCGTTGAAAACGAGGCCGGTTTAAAAATAGAACCTCTACAACCGCCAGCACAGGGTTGAGAGCGAGAAAGAGAAGTATAAGAAAGAAAAGGAAAAAAAAAAAGGACGAAACGAAAGAAGAAAAAAGAAAAATTCAAACGTTCTACCAAGTGCCAAAAAATAAGCGTTGCAAGTGGAAAGGCTTCTCTCTCTCTCTTCGTAATAAATGGCTGTCCTTGAAACGGCTCTAAGCAAGTAAGAAGGAAGAAAAAAGAATAAAAAACTGAAAAATAATAATAAAAAGAAGAAAAAAAAAATATCCGATGAACTTAGAAGGGTTAAACAACACCAACATTAAAAAAAAATTGGAAGGAAAAAATAAAAATAAAAAAAGTAAAAAAATTACAAGCGAGAAAGAAGTAAGAGAGAATAAAAAAAGAACGCACACATATACTAGGCGGGAAAGATTTGGCCTTGAAGCTAGCTGACTTGACGAACTGGTTGAAAAGCATTGCATTGGTATGTTATAATGGACTCTGTAACCCTTCTACTCCTTTGTCGGTCATTTGCCCGTTGGGTTTTGGACTCACCTGTTACGTGAACTGCGATGTTCGGACGGTCAGAAATGAAATTTCGGTTGGACATCATCTGGAAAATTGAGTCCGGCCAGCAAATAACTAGAATGACCGTTTGGATTTGCGTTATTTTTATTATAAAACGTGTTTATATGGAGCGTGAGGTTGCGACGTTAGTGAATAGAGATCTCACATTGCTACGGGCGATCAGAAATGCATATGTGGTTACATGTGTTTTTTGGAAGTTGAAATGAATTTTTTATTCATTTATTTATTTATTTTACTACTCTGAAATATTCGTTTTAACTCTAAAACGGACGAGATAATGTTATTTATTATATAGTTTAAGAGTTTAGTATCTCATAAAAAAGGCTTTCTTAATATTAATTATAGTTTAATAAACTTATAATAGTGTACGATAGGAAATATTTATATTCAAATCTCTTGTATAACCAATCATTTTGAATACGAGTAGGTTGTTATGAATTTGGAATTCTTGAAAACCTTCACAAATCTAGACATTTGTATTATCAGAATGGAATAAACTGCGTTGCGTAGAACAAAAAATAAGAAACATTTTTCTGTCCGTTCACTTTTTTTCTTCCATTTTCGAACGTACTTCTATGTCTATTTTAATTATTCGCGTTAACGGGTTTTCTGTTCTAAAAAAAATATTTAAAAATATTTTTTACAGAAGGAGGAAACTGCAACTTGACCGAACCTTCCTTTATTTTTTAGTATTTCGAATGCATTCCAATTAATACACTAGTCTAGAGAGAAGGTAAGTAGAAATTCCATGTCATTACCATTACGCTCACGAATTCAAAATGGCGGATTGATGGAAAGCCTTGGAATCGGTGTGAATTCACGTTTTATAAGTTAACCATTATATATTTCTTCTAAAACTAACGTATAACGTTTCCGTTAGAAAAATATTTACGTGTATTTAAACAAAATTTATGTTAAAGTATCTGGATCCAGATTGCTATGCACAAATTTTTTTTGTAAATGCATTCAAAAATGTTCTAAAATTATCTTAAAATAGCATTTCTCTTGCACGGTGTTATGAATTAATTATAATAAGCCTAATCAATAAATTAACACTTTTCTTCTGTATTATAGCAAATTTGGAGCCACGAGTAGAATTTGACTGAAAACGATCGGTATAAAAGACAAATTATATTTTTTTAAAAAAATAATTAGAAGTAGATAATGATAATAGGTTCAATGTTTCTTAAATTTTCGAACTAAGATTCAGAATGATATATAGTAAAAGCTCTTTAATCCAATATGTTCGGAACCACGGCCGTGTTGGTTTATCAAGCATCAATATAGTTTTCAGTTGATAATAAAGATGAATCATTCTAAATAAAAATGTAAATTATTAAAACATGTATTTAATGTGTTTTTTTTTTTTTTACTCACAATTTGAACCTGTGCTGACAATATAAATATCCGACAAAGTATTTCGTCATTCTAAAACTATAAAATTAAATTCTATCATTGAACATAAATTTAATTGACATTTTTATCATTGTTAAAAATACAGCATAAAGGAAAATTTAATATGTGACAATATTAGTTAAAACAAGTTGTGATAAGCTACTCTATTCGCGGTTTCACGCTTATTTGCTTTATTAGCATCTGAAGAACACCTACAGAGCTTCGAGATCATTTTATTGTACAGCTCACTGTATGTGCTCATACGCACACACAGTCATATTATTGTACAAATCTAATATGTAATCCGCAACGAAACAAAAAATTCTATACCGTTAAGAAAGCTAATATTTATGAACAAAAGTGGGAACAGCGCTGTGTTGTGACCTTGTGGTTATGGTCAATACATTCGCAAACCACTCGAAAAAATACGATAGCTAGCGTCTCGATTGTTGCCGGATTATGGAATGTGCCGATCCAAGGAATGCTAGATTAAAGAAAGGAATACCGGATTATATTCCTCATCAATACCTCAATGTTTACTGTACTAGACATGACGATATTTATATATAATGGATTTCACCTAAAAATGATTAATTTCTTAATTTTTTTTCTACCCTATAACTCACAGCATAGAGTTGATTCTTATTTTCTGATACGATTCCAATTTATCCTTTAATTCATGCAATCACGAGCGATTAAATTCTGCGAAGTCCATTAATCCCACTCCTCTTAGGGATAATCACTACTAGACTGTTCGGATGTAGCCAAAGTCCCTCAAAAATTCCTTCATTCATTAGCAAGTGAGTAACACATGATTTAAAGAAATCCCTCTATATAAATTCAAAGCAAGATAAAATTTTCTCTCTCTTTAGCTCTTACGCTTTGGAAATGAAAGACTAAACAGCTCTGATCTCCTCAAAATGTATGCAAAAGGGCCTCTCTCTCTCTCTCTCTCATTTAAAAGGAATAAACAGACTTTAGTCAGAATTGATGCGACTATTACAGCTATGACTTCTGATATCTTTATACTCATCTGTTAAAATTATGTTATATATATAATGAATTTTTGTAATTAATAATCATTGTCAAATGGAAAAACGCAATTCCTCAATGCTACTAAGATCCATCATGAATTTGAATTGTATAAACTATTCTTTCTGTGAAGTAAATTGGGATTTTACAATAAATTTTCCCGAATGGAATATATGCAAGACAATGGAAATTACAGACTTTATTTTTTTATAAAGTCTGTAATGTGGTAATAATTTTTTTGAGAGAAGATTCTTTGATTTATGATAAAATTGTTGACGCAAGCTTTTTTTGAAGGGGGGGGGGCAGGTAAAATAACAATGCGAAATTTGTTCAGTGAATCGTAATTACATTTTTAAAAAAATATATCCGAAATCAAGAACCTTTTTAATCCATTTCGTTTTAAGTTTTTTTTTTAAAACACTATTTTTGTACAATTTACAAAACTTGATAGGTTTCTGAGTGGTAGTTTTTAAGTAACGCTTTTTTTTCTATTGATAATTTTGGTCTAAAAACTTTTTCAGTAGGGACTGATATTCAACTGAAAAACGTGCAAATGATAAATAAAGATTTAATCTTTATTCCTCTTTTCCCCCCCCCCCCCTTTTTTTTTTTTTTTTTACTTAAGTGATCTTGGTCTTCGGATTGTCTGCTGAAAACCTACTTTTGTCTTTTCTCTTTAATGACAAATTTTAAATATTCTCATTCGTTTATGTTATTTCAAATACCTTACATCAGAAAATTATTTAAAATTCAGAGTTATGGTCTGAACTAATAAAATCTTGTTAAATTCTGTCATTTTATGGGTAGAGAAGAAATTATAGAACATTTCCTGATCGAGTAGTGACCTCTTGTATTTGCCTTCTTAAATGGATTTAAATTTTTTAGAAAAAAATGCTTTCATGATTAAAATTATTTTTTCATTAATTTCTGATTTTCCTATTTGTTTTAATTAGTTCGAATCTTATTAGGTAACTTGTAAAATAATTTTAATCTTGTTATGTACGGTAACGTGATGAGGTCGTATGCTCTTCTAAATGGATTTAAATTGTTCAGAAAAAAAATACTGTTATTATTAAATTTTTTTCATTAACTTCTGACTTTTCTTATTGATTTTAGTTAGTTTGAATCTTATAATGTAGGTAACATGTAATATTCACACATATTAGAGTCGAATTTCTCTCCATATTTGACAGGTTATAATCTAGGGTCACAAAATTAACAGAATATCTCAACATTCTTTTTTTTTTTTTTTTTTTTTTCTTTGAGAAATTTTTTCACGATCAGATTGTGACTCTCCACCTTCACTAACAATGATTTATTCCATTGAGTTCCGCAAAATAATTGGTCAATTAAACAGTTAGACGGACAAATCTTTAAACTATTTTTGTTCTTCTATAAGAATATTCAAAAATAAATATTTTTTTTAAGAATGTGGAGCGGAAACCTTAACGCGGGCTCCACCACAAATTATCAGAAAATTCTATTCATTTGAATAATCATAACAGTGGATCCGAGCCAGGAATAAACTCATACGTTGGATCCAAGTCCGATCTCAACTTTCCAACAATTGTTTAACTTTCAACGCCATGCACCCAAAATACACCCAACCTTCAAACTTCTTTCAGTATTTTAACATGTAAAATCTCTAGCAATGCTAATTGACATAAGTCATGTTTTATTTGCAAATGGAAGTTCTCAAATCAAATAACGTCACAGAGAAGGCCAAAAGGTTGGTTGATTAGAAAAACTCGTGAGAACCTTTTACAAAATTTTAACACATTATAGTAAAAAGTTTAAAGTTTTATTACTTCATGCAATGTGTTTGCATTATTTAGAGTGTAGTTATTTAATAAAAAATAATTTTAAGCTATAACTTAATAATTATTTCACTTTAAATAGGTACTTTTTATTTACATTTCAGTTCAACTATTACTTTGATTAAATTCATATTTTGTTATGTGTGAATAGCTTTAGATAAGTATTGGGTCCATAAATTGCCATATATATATCGTATATTCAACATAAAAAACTGCGACAATTTGTCGTTGACGAAAGAATGATGGAGTTGGACATGAACTGAACTCATTACTTTCAAAAGCTTTTAACCTTATCAAACTGAAATAGGCTCTAACACACTTTGTATATTTTTATGACCGAGATATGAAATTAAACCATTGTTCATTATTGTTTAATGTATAATATTATTGGTTAAAATTGAAGTAAAAATTTATAATAAACATAAATTAAAACTATATGAAAATATTAGTTAAAAGCACTGATATATAATAATCACTAATCCAAAGTGGACAATTCCTAAAATTTTTATTACATTACACTCCTAACAACGAATGTGTGTGTGTGTTTAAAAATCTTTTCTTAAAACCAATGATATAATCCAATCGTCTCATTTTATGGTCTAGTCTTAAAAAATATATAGCTCTGTATTGAAACTTTACTTTTCTATGACTTATTTAAATCTATTGAAAGTAGATTCGACTCGTATTAACAGAGTAAAAGAAATGATATAATTAACCTAATCTGAACTTACAAAATCTCCATGTCTATGTTAAGCCAACTCCCTCTTGTAATTATATTTTCTTTGCCTTTCTTTTTATTGTCGTCGTTTGGAAACTTTCTCATATATAATTATTTTCCGATTAAATCTTCTCTCCGCATATTATATGAGAATTCACGCATGATCTTTAAAACATTTGTTTCTCTTTTAATATGAGAATGTTATTCAACTCCTTGAATACATTGTAGCAGTTTCGAAACATGCAACAAACCCATTAATTAACTATTTTACCATTGCAAACGCCGTATCTTCTTTCTGCAATTTCCATTTATTCAGTTCGTAAGAGACATTCCTGCCCTGCGTCCTGATGTGATTTTGGATTTGCATCCTGTTTTCTGGGAACCGTAGTTTCCTGATGGCACAGTGTCCTAAATTAGTGACTGGCGAACTAGAACTTCAAGACTATATTGTACTAAAGAAGTCAAGCAGATAATGATGTCTATTGCTTGTATTAAGTCTAATCTAACTTCAAATGCCCTCCATTGATATTTGATGGAAATTCGATAAGTGAGGTATTGCACTTGATGGTGGTTCAAATATACAAGGACCATCACAGTAACCCTTTGTACAGCTATCTGAAGTAATGTTAATTAATCAATCAAAGCTAGCCATTTTTCTATGTTACTTATGAAGTTGACGGAATTGTTTCTGTTGTATATACTATTGAAAAATTAGATTTCCTTTCAGAAGATGTCATTTAAAAAAAAAAAGCATGTCTTAACTGAAATATTTAATAACATTGAAAAAATTGAATAAACTCAAAATTTGTGTTTATGTTCGATAATACTGTTTATGTAAAATTTGTGTTCATGATACGGTGACTGAAATAAAAAAAAAATGATGCTTGAATTTAATAGGAGCATGTTTGATATTTTGAGAATTCGTCGTGAAGAAAGTCATCAACAGAAAAATCAAATGAAGAATGACTTACCCATGATGTCTATTAATCACATTCCAGATCTACTTCCATTTTAATCTGAATTAATATTTATCAGTTCCACGACTTTTGTTGATTCCGTGAAAAAAGTTATTTCCTCCCCCCCCCCGCCCAAATATCTCTGTAAATATAATATAACATAAAATAACGATATGAAAACTATAAAAACCGAAAAATCTTATTCCAAAATGAGAAAAATAGCTTCATAATTCTGTAGAAAAAACTGATTTAAACATGATAATATTCATCAGAAAATTTTCAACAATTTTGCTCCAAAGCTCCATGTGAGTTCCAATAGATCACATTCCTTGAAATATTCTCCATTTTTTTAAACACCCCTCGATGTCTCTTCGATTTTGCAGAAATTTTTTGTAGATATCTACTGCACCTCCTCTAGAAAACCATGGCATTTTTTGAGCAGACGATACATATCTTTCGGATTGATTTTTTATTAATGTCACTCTTAGAAGCAACCTGTGGGCTATTAGCGATGAGCCTAGTATTTTTGAATCACGGTCAAGTGATGAGGACAACATCTGTGCTGGCACCTCCCTCTTCAAATTCAACATCATGCTAACAGCAGAAATTGGGATCCTTGACCAGATTTAAAATGCATCAGCCCTACTTCACGACAGATCTTTAATAGAACCTGATTTGGAACCCATGACTCGATAGAAACAACATCAGGCACGACATAGATACGTAGCAATAGGGAGGGGGTAGGAAAATAGGTAGTGTAACCCCTTTCCATAAGAAATTTTATGTACTGAAATTTTAAAATTGAATATACAGATTTTTTTTTTAAAAAAATTCCAGAAAATATTTCTATTTTAAATCCCGAAGTCTACGTAAATCTTCTTTTTTTTCCCATTACAAATAAGCAATGCAATTTGAGATACGAAATGAAGTGGTCGAACCTCTTCCTTCTCCCCCTCCACCTGTGAGAAATTTCTCGCTACTCCCCTGTTCGGAAGTAAGTGGTTGAATAAATGCAAGTTCATATGTGTTGTTGTTGTAAAAGGAAAAATAATTAGACCTCACTTTTATTTTATTTAAAAGTTAAAGTTGGATAATATTTCAGATATAACTGTTCATAACACACATACACCAAACGAAAAAATTTGGCAAAATGAGGGGAAGTGACTAACTATAAAAACCTTCTATAATGGCAAAGTATATTGAAAACTTAGTTCATCAAATTTTAATATAAGGTGCAAAATTTTTAAAAGTTTTAAAACTCACGAACTTCAAAATAAGAATGCAAATATTTAAATTTTTTCAAATTTTTTTTTCAAATTCTCTCTGTATCTCATCCAATTTCAAAATAAGGTGAACAAATATTTAAACATTCTGAAATACCTAACTTTATCTCACTTTGAAAGAAAATTTTAGAAAAGAAATTTATACAATAACAAAAGGAAAGAGATAGGAAAATCTACACTTTTTTTTTTATTTATGTAAAAGACTTGCCGCACGTGATATACATAGCATAGTAATTCACAAGTCTTTTTTTTTCCCTAACTTGAAATTGATTATACACCTTATCGAGTGATAAAAATTGTAATTTTATTCTCGTAAAGCGACTGCATGAGAAACTTTGTAGCAGTTTTCGCAAAAGAGTAGCCAAAAAAAAACATTTGAAAGAATTTTGAATAATACGCCACACCTTCCACCAGAAATGTATTAATGATATAGAATCAACTCACACAGTTTTCTCTCTCTCTCTCTCTCTCTCTCTCTCACACACACACACACACATATATATAGTTATATATATATATATACATATGAAACGTTTTTAAGTTTTACTAGTAAATATTGATATTAGAGAGTTCCATGGTTGTAATAATAAAAACCAATTTTCCTAGTAAAATATGTTTATTTCATTTTCGTGTAGAGAGAAGCAAAAATTTGTTGATGAACGCAGCGCAAGCTACATTCATTAGATTCAGTGAATTACATATATGATCAGAGCAGGTTCGACACATGGCTGGAGTGAAAAAGCCAGAAACCGCGAATTTTTCATTGTTTCTTGAAGAGCACAGTAGCTCAGTGTTGTCCTGCATGGCCGAAGCGAAGAGAGAGAGTGAGAGAAATTTTCCATGCGTTTCATTATATACAAGAGATTTTTTTCTTTAGTTCACGTGATCTAGGTGTAGGGATTCTTAAGGACTTTAAGTGCAGAAAGGAAGTCTGGTCGGGATCATCCCTACAGTTCTGAATTCGTGAACAGAACTGATATTGCAGATTTTAAGTGCGCGTGATAGCATAAATTAAAGTTAAAAAGGATTGATTAAAAAGGAAATAAAAATGAATGATTTACGTTTAAGAGGAAAAAGGGGGAAATTAGAAAATTAAATTTTTATTCTGAGAAACTATAAATTAAAGTTAAATCACTGTATATATGGAAATTTGTGAGGCATTGGATAAGAATATATTATATTCTTCTTGTGGCTCGTTTTGATTTCAATTATTCATTTGAATAATTTTATTAGATTCCATTGATCCTACTTCTTTCTTATAAATATTTACATTATTATAAATCACTCGTTATTGTTTGGTTAATTTTCATTGTACAATGTGTTTACAAAAGAATATCCTAACTTTAAATAGCTACTATCACAAAACTAAAGAAGTTAGAACCTTTTTGGGCATAAAATTTAAAATAACATCTTAAAGATTATTAAATTATGAATGTGACCACTAGCAGAGAAACATGAACGATATCCAAGCGATAATAAAACTCATCTCACGCCTTTTTCAACATATTCGGTGTTACAGTTCCCTTCGGCTATCTTACAGTACAAATAAATAGTTAATAAATCCAAAAATTCAATTGAAGATACGTAAATGAAGAACAACACACTTCATTATATTTCAAAAAAATATGAAAGATCGCTCGTTCTCGAATCCTTCATAACTCGGTCACTCCTAGTTTACTTTCAAACAATAAAGTCTTAGCTTACCAAGCCACTCGTTCCGATTCAAGCACTTCTCGATTTTTGCAGAATCGACCCCTATTATTCTGATCAGAAGTCTCTTCCAACTACTTTCAATAAAAACGATTGATTGCGACGATTCACTCCAATCTACAACATCTTTCAAATTGTCGTTGTCTCTCTCTCTCTCTCTTCTTTCCTTTCAGTTCTATTTCGAATATGTATCATTATCCCTAATTCATTCCATTACACTTCTTATCTTCATCTAATTTACCTAATCGTTTCATTTTGGTTGGCAAAGAGTTAGAATTGGATGCAATTCAATTGATAAAAAGTACCTGGGGTTAGTGAGGGAAAAATTGCGAATAACCTGCAGCGATTCTCTTCACCACCACCAGAAGTTAAAACGCCTCACTAACTAGTCAGAGTGAGACGTCTTTTTCAGTCTGGTTAGTTAAGGCGCCGAAAACCCAACGTCATAAGTTTGAATGGCTACTGTTATTCGCGTTTTCAGTTTGTCAATGTCTGCGGGCAGTGATTAATAAACTATTTCATCTTTTGAATAGCCTTAAAGTGGAAATAGAGTTAAAGCAAGTCTTCTTGGAGACCACTGATTATAAGTGAGGTCGTCATCTGGTCTGTGATCATTCAATCGTTATATACCACTGGATATCCGTTCGTGTTAATGGTTGTCCGCGTTGAACATTAGTAATTTTATAAACTTTTTAAAGTTGTTTTTAATTTAATTTGTCTAAAAAAATGTTGAAACTTCTTTAGTTTTGCAATTGTAGCTCCTCAAAGTTGAGATATTCTTTTGTAAACACCCTGTATTTGATAATTAAGAAAAACCTCTTTTGAAACCACGCCCTCCTAAACAAAATCAGATCTTTAAATGGGTATTACGTTCCATTTTTCCAATTCCATTTTTTAAAAAATAACTTAGTATGCATTTTATGAGTAAGTTCACATTCGCTCTTTTTCATTTTGTAAGATTGATTTTATCCCATTTCTTTCATCTCCCAGCGAATCCTACTTCTTCTAGGAAGGTCACATTCATTTCCTGATATTGTTTATGCAAATATGCTGGTTAAATTAATCTACATTTGTGCACTACACAGCGGGATAGTAGTTATTCCTTTACACACAATAACCTCATTAGGAAATTAAACTTGATGAATTCTATTTAATGTTAAAATAAAATACTAGTTTTACGTCAAATCATTTGAAAAATTGCACATTTCATCAAATTCTTGAATTTGTTCGTGAGGCATTTTCTTCCAGATAAATTTTCTTATTATTGATTCAGTTTAAATTGTATTAAATCGTTTGGTCCGAAACAGTGGTTCGTGTTGGATTATCTCGAATTAACACACAAGTCTACATTCTTAAAGAAATATTTTTTAATGGGAAAAAAAAATCTACTTTCGTATTTTAAAATGTCTTTTTCGCTTTGATCATCATAAAGGAAAACATTTTTGTCGGAACTAATTCCATACAGTGAAATTCTGGAGTACATTAAGATGAAAGTTGAAACACCCTGAATGATTAAAAATATTTTTTTAAAGAGATAGAAAAAAAATTTTAAGTGATAGACTGATTACAAAACTGTGACTTAACATCTTTAAAAAAAAATTTAATCAATAAAAATGAATCTTTTATTCGTTTTTATAAATATTTACATCTTACATTCAATTGTAAGATAATCAAAATTTTCGAATTCTCTAATGCACATACCCTCAAAGATACGCTGGTGTTTGAGGAGTACGGGAGAGAAGAAGGAGTGGTACTAGCAAAGTACTTTTCTACACTAACCCCTTCCTTCCCTTGGAAGACGGGATACTGATGTCTACATAACAATTACATAAGCAAGGAAGATATAGTCTTAATGACTCGTCATTTAAATTAGAATTGTTAAGGGAAAGTTAGTTTCCCTTATAATAATGGTTATTATTCTAATATAAATGGAACAGTCAAATCTAACAAGAGTTTATCTTGCAATTGGATTGTAGCTGTCTTTATTATTTCATCTATTATTATTATTTTACCAAAGGATATAAAATAGCAGGTTCTCATATGTAAGAATACGTTAGACATTTAAACGTTATCAAGATATTAAATCGAGAAAAAATGTTTGTCTGAAATTTGTTAGGATTGTTAAAATTCTATTAAAATCGGTCGTTATGAAAAAGGTATCTTTTAAATAAAGTATATAAGGCATTTAAAGTGACAAATTATTGTTATTGTTGTTTTAATAAAACAAGTAGAAATTTTACTACAACATTTTTGTTAAAAATTTTGAATCGTAAGGAAAATTTAAGGTTACAGCGAAACATTTTAGTATTTCAAGAATTTTTAAATATATATCAAAGAAATATTTTCACGGCTGATATAGCCGATTGGTCATGGGCGGCGTTGTTACCATCGAGTCGGGGGACCCACCATGTAGCAAGGTTGATGCAAATAAATCTGTCGGAGTTCAATATCCTCCCTTTGGCTTGGTGCGGAAGTTAGGAAAATCTGGTGTCCGCTCAAGTGTCGACCTCGTAAATTGACCGAAGCTCAAAATTACGAGAGTGGTCGGACAAAAAGTTTATTATAATTTATAACAAAAACGAGGAACCAAATAAAATTATTTTAAAACGTATTAATTTTTTTCTCACAATAACCGTTTCTAATTGTAATTGAATATTAAAGGAGATATGTATACGTGATACTTTTAGAAGGTTGAATTTTGGATAAGTGTATTCTTAAATCTTTTTCAAATGATTTTTTTATTATTATTATTATTATTTAAAACATTATTCATTTTAGAAATGTCAATTCCCTTATTTATTCTTCAATCAAACGTACAATTCACACAATTGGGCATTCAGAAATATTTCTTCCCCTTTTTCTTTCTCCCCCCATTTTTTATATAATTAAATTCTACATTTTAAGAAATAAGCATAAAAGTTGCAATGGATCTTTAATTATGTACTCTAATTACAACTTTTATTTTTTTTTATTTCTATACACTCTTCTCTTGCAGTAATATTTAATTTTATCAACATTAATAAACCGAAGTTAATCAATCAAAGAAATTTTACGCATGATAAAAATACACAAAAAATTATTCATTCCATATTTCATGAATGTCGATCAAAAATAATAGTTTTAGCATTTTAAGTCCCATGTCCTTAAATATAATTGTATTGATTTAAATAAAAGATTGGTTTAATAATTTAAAGTAATTAATTAAATGAATTAATTACTCTGTTGCACCCCCACTTCGCTAGAAAGACTATAATTCACCCCAATATTTATATATATAAGCTGTATCGGATTTTTAAAAAAATTATTTTATTTTTCTTACATAATTTCAAAGTATAATCAATCTCTGCTGAGTACTTCAAAACTTCTGAATTAAAATAGACATTAAATATTTTTAAAAATCGTTTTCTGACGGATAAGTAATTTATATCACTTTTTTATTTCATGATAATAGAAATTATTACATGATTGAAAGTGTAAATTTCTTATTAAGTATATTTAATTATCAGTTAATTTAATTCTGGAAATTTTAAGCAATTTAAATTACGTATATCAATAAATTTTCTAAGCCTAAATTACATTAACTGAATTTTAACATTATTGCATAATCCTGATTTGAAACACTATGTATAAGATTTTAGGAAGGTATTGCATGTAATTAAAATAAAGTTCGTAAATATTTGTATATGTTGGTGTAAAAAGTCTATGTAAAATATCTTTTTTTTATAGTAGCTTTATTGAACCATTAACATAGGCTGTTCTTTAAACTTCTCTTGATTAACCTCTGGGGTTTCTTTCTTACCTTATACTTAAATTTGCAGCTTCTTCCCAATCAAATGAAACGTGATTTTGCAAATTAAGTAAATTTTAGAAATGGAAGGAATAGAAAAAATCGTATAAAAGCGACCGAAAATTGAATTGTGGTATAATTATAAGATTACAGTAATAGGAAGGGAGGCAGTGTGAGGTGCGCAGAAGTTTTCTTGCGTGTTCACTTGATTTGGTGAGACTAGGACCCGACGCTGTCTAGTTGATTGACTATTTGGAGGAGATACTCGCATCGTATCTCGGTTGAGCGTATTCTTTGATGTAGTATAAAAGTTGTTAGTACTCGCAGATAAAGACTTGATATTGCCGGAGAGCATGTCGGAGAATTAATATTCATTTTGAAAAATAATTTACATTTTTAGTTATTCTGTCTGATCTTGAACTTAAGTAGGTTTGGTTTCATTAATATTGCACTAAAAGCAACACAAGGGTTGTTGGAAAAGGGCTTCGTAATTTTGAACCTCAGTCGAGTGACGAAGAGGAAACCTGAGATGGCACCTACTCCCGACATCCACACCACTCCATTGGGAGGACTTTGAGCCTCGGTAGATTCAATGTTCATCAGCCCCGGCTACACGGTGGTTTCTGTTGTGGCATCAAGGCTCGAACCCACAATTCGAAGAAAACCGCTGGCCGCGAGACCAGGACCACTACGTTACCGCGGACGCTGGACTTGTTGAAATTTAGATTTTGCGATTAGAGTAACATTTAAGATAACAGACGAGACGGGAAATAGAATTGTTACAAACATGCATTGATTTTATAATTATAATATTAGAAAAAATAAAATTTTTGGTGGCATCTCTTTAGACAGCAACGTTTTGGCATTCTCGAATTTGTGCTCGAAACCATTATAAGATATTTTTTTTTTAACGGAAAGGCATTATACAGTTACGCCTATTTGAATAAGGCTGAACCGCATTCCGGGAATTATGATTAAGCATACTTAAAATGCACATTATTTTCATTAAAAAATCTGAATGTTTCTGAAATTGAAGTAATATTAAAATTCGTTTAATCTGATGAATCTTAAACTACAACTGTTCCAAATTAATTACGTGATCTCTTAGCGAATAATAAATAAGCAGATAATGCAGACAACACAAAATTAAATGCTTGAGATTTTACTAATGTTTTGATTGCTGTTGATAATGAATAATATAATCTTTGTGCGAATTAAAAATGAATACAAATGCATTAATTATATTAATGAAGATTAAAGGATTTCGCCCCCTCTCCAATCTGAGATCAGGATTCTTTTAGACGGCCGCTTTTGATGGCCTGGGAGGCCGTAGCTTCCCTGTTCCCTTGTTATATACCTTTTAACTAAATATTAAATAATTCTTTAAGATGACTGATCAATGTTATCTCTCTCCCTCTTTCTCTTTTTTCATCTCTGCCATCAACCCCAGAGAAAGAGAGAGAGTGAACGGGTATTGGAAGGGGGGTTGGATAAAGAACCAAAGTGGGGAGGGATGAGAAATGAAAAGGGAGAATACTCTGGAATTTACAAACCAATATTCCTTACAACTCTATCCCCCCATCTTCCCAACTCCTGGGATTGGCGGTCATCCTCATTCCCCGAACCGTCACGTGATCCTTCATCCCCTCCCTCACCCCTAATTGTTTTTTTTTATCGTCTCTCTCCCCTTGCCTATCACGACTTCTTTTTATTAACATAATTTTTTTTGTTTCAGACGACAAATGGAAAAAAACCACCTTCTCCGGGTTCATTAACATATTCGCGGGACTCCTTTTTATGTTCCGAATCACCCCCCGCACACCCAATCAGAGGTCGGTCCCTGCGCAAAAACGTCGGATGCTGCAAAGATCCACCTTCCAGGGAGATGATGGACAGCTGCTCCTGCATCTTCTTTCATCCCTCCCTCCCCCGCATTTTTCATCACCCCCTCGTTCTCCTTCTACCCCCTTCTTCGTATTTTTTTTTATCATTCAATCCTTCATTCATGTGCTTCGATCGTTTGAAGAATAGTGGTACACACACGGAGGAAATGATATAATCTATGGAAAATTATTGGATTTTCCATTAAAAATGTCTTGTGAAAAAATGTGTTTTTAAGAGAACAGTATTGGTTTCCGAAATTTCCAATTTTCTGTTTTTTGTGTTTTATTGAACGCGAGATTATCAGGAGAGGGAGGGTATGCAGATTTAAAGTTGTAGCTACAATCTGTTTGCAATTCTTGGCTGGTTGTCATCCTTCCAATTTTAAATACCATTGGATATCAAAGCTCTCTCGTTGGCTTTTGTTCAGGTTTGGTTAGTTAAGTACTATGCTCGTGTTTTGATCATGGGTAAGGGTTTACGAAGACCGTCTTTGCGAAACAACAAATATTAAGGAAGTGGGAAGTTTTTGATAGAATATTCATTTATCAAAAATTTATTTATTCGCACTTTTATTTTAATATCTTGTTAAATATATAATAAGAAAAATTGGATTTTCTAAAAGCATTGAAATATTAGTAATGGCCCGTTTACAATATCTAGAGATACCACATTTACGACTCTAGTGCCTTTAATTAGAGTCTATTCCTTAAATGCCGTTGTGTTTGAAGTAACTGGAAGAGGGTGCCAGCTCAGGTGTCATCCTCGTCACTTGATCTAGGTTCAGAATTACGAGATCCGTCGCCAATAGCCCTCGTGTTGCTTCTAGTGGGACTTTAATAAAAAAACAATAATAAACAAACTGAAATAACTGGGACATCCATTATATTGTTGTCATATCCATGGATAATGCCCTTTAAACGGTCCCAAGGGCCTGATTATATCAGCTGCCAGATTAGGTACCTTCGGACTGTAGACAAATTTCTCTTCTCCAGAGAAATGGGTCAACCGAGAATTAAATTCTTTTAAGCCTTCTAGACCCGATTAGTATATTATGGAAGTTTGGTTTAGTGAAGTGTAGTCTCTGGTATCAATCAGTCACATCCTTGTTGAGGGTTGAAGAATATGAGGTGAATGGCTGCTTGACCTCTGTGCCTTAGGCGAGATTAGCAGAACTTAAATTCAATCGATTTATAATGAACAAGTTGTTAAAATGTCTTAAAGAAATTAAGGTTTTCAATAAACTATATTGTTTTTCAGAAATTAGTTAATAATATTTAAAATATTTTATGGAACATGAAATGACTAAAACTACAGTTTCTGAGGAAAAAATCTTAATTTATCTAAGGCCATTTTGGTGTACAGTCAAGATTGAATATTTAAAGTGGTCCGGATAGTCGATCAGAGCTCTGAAAGAAAATCCAAGTGACGTATTAATGAATTAAAACATGTTTCGTAAAAAAAAAAAAAAAATGATGATTTTAAACAATCGTTCTTGAGTTTATATATTATAATACTAACACGATTAGAGAATGGAGTTATTTAACAAATCTAATTGAAATGTCGCAGACAGCCCTAAGGCACTTGATCTGGCAGCTGCTGCCATTCCAGGCCTTTGGCACTATTTAAAATATACTCTGTATTATCCTTGCACACGACGGCAATAGCAATTGGAAACTGTTTTTACAAGTAACAAAAATATAGAATGCGAGACAAATCGCGTATAGGGGGTAAAAAGTATTCAAAATTCTTAATTCAGTTCTTAAGGGCATCATTTATTCTTATTTTAAAAATGTAGCTGATTAATTTTTAATTAAATTTATTATATGTTGCAAAGATATCCGATATCCCTAAAAATAATGCTTATATGAATTCATACTGTTGTTATATAAATTGAATGTTTCGTTAAATATTAGTAGCAACGTGCTTATTATCTTTCTGTCCCTATACTTAATATACATAATTTTTTAAAAGAAAATTTAAATAAAAAAAGAGCAGATTTGTAGCAATTTTTGGAAACGATGTTTTTTTTTCTGATTTTTCCCAGAGAAAAAAAAGAATCTCCAGTTAAATTTTAAATAACATAATAATTAAATTTATATATCTTATTTCTGTCTAGTATATCTTATTTCTGTCTTGTGACAATAAACCGGTTATTATTTTATTTACAGTTACAGTTTCTTAAATTTGCGTTATATTTCTCCATATCATCACGATATTACTTTATATAGATGAATATACGGTTTACACGAAACAATACTGAGGATCGAACAAAGTTATGTAATTTTATACATTATTTTCCCCATTTTTGACTCGAAACAAAAATAACTTGACGAGAAAATCTCTCTCTCTCTCTATCTATCTATCTCTATCTCTCTATCTATCTATCTATCTATATTCACACAATAACTTATGTTTCCTGAGCTCATCAATGCATTAGTCAACTACACATACTTTTATTTTAAATAGTATTTGTATCATTAGTTAAACTTTATTATTACCATTAAATTGCTTAATGAATTTTATTTCAAAATTTGCATACTGCTAAAATGTTTGATACGATTTATAGTTCGGTATTACATTAATATGTAAAAACAAATGAATATAAATACTGTTCAAGTTTCATCATAAAATATGTCTTAATTATTTTTAATTAAGACACATTCAAATAAATTGTCTTTCAGTTAACATATAATAACACGCGTTCTAAAATTTTATCATTGAATACAGGAAATTTTTTACTTTTCTTTACTTCCTGATGTTAAAAAGTGTAAAAATTATAGGTTATTAGCTTCCTCGCAATCTTAATCTCTTCCTCTTTGTACAACGAGCTCTCCATGCAACCCCCCCCCCCCCTTTGATAGATCAATTAGCCAGTACTTACTTAACGTTACTCAACTAATTGATAATGCACTTCCTGAGGAAACTAATTGGTTAATAACACAAAATAGGAGTTCAATTTGGAAGCATCTCTTTGATGGAGCTGGAAATTACCTTCTACCTTACTGCAGCGCATGAATTAATTTCCTCTCTCGTTCGCCAACGACAGCAGTTTATGAAACAGAAAATAAATACACCATTCGTAGTATTCATCTCCCCTTTTTTTCACTTGATGTAAATCATGAAAATCAACAACCACATCCGACGTATCCCACATGAATGCTACGTGTGTAGAATTCCATCTGCGAGTGGAAAGCAGTAAAAATGCTGATGTTCTATTAATAAATTCGAATTCGTATTCCACCGATGGTTGCTGCGCTGTAAGATCTTGGTTCTCCAAAGGCAGATGTAGGCAGCCTGGACCTATACCGGATGTTGTTGAAACATAGGATGACTATCTCTCGTCTCAATTAAGGAAGAGGCAAGAGATCTTGTCGATTCGCCCATTGTTTGATGTTGGGAAATTATTCCAAAGACCATACACGCGGAATAAGCAATGGATATTTTGGAGCGCAGCCATTTGGATTTGTTCGTTGGACAGAGCTATTATTTGTCGTCGTCGCAGGGTTTTGGAAATTAATTTCCGGTTTTTATTATCTTTGCGATGGAAGGTAATACGTCAGCAAGTTTGTTTCTTATTGATGTAAATCAAATATATACAAGGCGGTTGTTAAGTGGTTGAGTTTGATTCGAATTACTGAAAGTAAATCAATTTGCAGTGACGCGAGGCGTTACTTGAAAAAGATAGCATCGCGTATTTATAGGCAACGTGTTCATAATTTAATTTACGATGTTATTTAATTTCATTTAAAATTATTTTTGAAGGAAGCAATTTGTTGCCGAGAAACAGACCTATTAATAAATAAACTACTCAAGAAAATAGTTGTGTCAAAAAGAAACAATAATTTGCAATTCAATAATAATCATCTATGTTTCATTCGCAGTAATATTTGAGATTCATAAAATATACACTTTTGATGACAGTGCTGGCAATGGTTTGTTTACAAATTGTTATACTGGAAGCGCATGCATTGTTTTCTCAAAAAGGAATCCCTTCTATGTTTTTGCCCATTATTTATTCGAACAAAAAAAAAAAATTTTGTTTTTGTTTTTGCGCTTTATTTATTAGAACAAAAAAATTTTAAGAATCGGATCATTTGCCGCTCGTTGAAAATAAAATTATATTGGAGAGATTAGTGTTATATTTAACTGACTGCCAATAAAGCAAAATCAAGGTTTTTTTACACCATTAAAATTCGGATAACTTTACTTAAATCTTTTTTGAATTCAAAAAATAACTTACTTCCGCAAATGTATATATCATTATCAGAACTCACAGCATATTTGTTCAATGAGCATTAAATATCATTAGATTATATATATCATTTTGTTTGTTATTTTATTTGATGCCATATGTTTTAAACACTCTTTTTTTAGAGGCTGAGACCTTTTGACTAGGGAAACCGAGCTTATTTTATGACAAGTATAAATACCCCCCCCCTTTTTTTTTTAAATCAAAAGCAATGGAGAGGTCATATTTTAATTTAGAGGTCCCTGTATATTTATGTATATGTTTATGTAAGAAAAATAACATTTATGAACATAAATAAAATTATGTAAGAGCGATGAATAATTAATAGCAGTATTTACATTTGTAAGTCATGAACTTACTTTTAAAAACATCTTACATAAAATGTACTGCATTTGTAACTTACATGAAAGCTATAAGCATGATATTCTGTGCATTAAACTTAGATATTATTCCAAAATTAAATTTAATAAATTTTAATGTTACAAATTTTCCATAATTCTTATACAAATATTACCCAATACTTACAATTTATGAGTGTTAATATAAAAAAAAAAAAAATTATGCTCACTGTATAGAAAATAACTACATTCTTTTATGTGGAAAGTGGATGATGTACATTTTGAAGAAAATGTACCATAACCCTAAAAATTCATATTTTGAGAACATTACAAATAAAGATATTTTTCCCTATGACATGGCACATGTGTATACAATTTAAAAGTTCAATTTCAAAAAATTGTATTTATCAAAATATCATAAATAATCTGTTTAGGGAATCAGCACCCTTTATTTTTAATAGCAAAATTTTTAAAAAGCAAATTTGAATTGTTTGAAAGTCTATGTTCTCTTAAGTAAGATATTGGTTCGGAACTAGGCGCATTTTTATTTTCTGAGGGAAACCAGTTTCAGTTTTAATATACATTCTAGCCTCACTCACTTATAAATAGAAGCTTGTTCTGAATACTTTTCGATTTTTTTCTTTTTGAATATAAAATGATCTAACTTTCATCTCCCACACTTAAATGCAAAAATGATGATTAATTTCAAATATGAAAATATTGAGGTAAAAAAATTACATATATTTATTAAATAAATTTAAGGAGGCTGCATATATTTTCTCTTAAACTTATTTTGATATAAATATTTTTTATTTAAAAAAATTCACAAAGCTCTCTGGTTTTTTAACAACTGTCTGAATCCTTAACCGCCACTGAACACTCAGCTCTTACTTACACCATTTTCGATCTCACACCTTTTTTATCCCATCTTCACACAATCAACCCTTTGAATTCCCCAATGCTGGTTGGATGCTCCGCGTATACCTTCTTCGATCAGTATATTTCTTTTTTTTTTTTTCCCTACTCTTTTCCCTCTTTTTTTAATGTCATTCTTTCTCCGCCTTTTTCCTAACTATTTAAATGGCGGCCCATCCTCTACATTCCCCTCCCTTCTCTGCAATCAATTATTCCTGCCGGGATTTAGATATGGAGGGAAGGGAGGTCTCTTTTTCTTTCCTTTTACTTATATATCTCGAATTTTTTTTTTCTCTCTCTCTCATCTTATTTATTATTGCTAAGCCTACTTTTCTTTTCCATTACCGAAAAAGCTCACGTTACCCATCCCTACTCGATTTAAAAATGACTAAGCTGTATTTTAGAAAATATTTTTATCTTTCTTTTTTTTAATGTAAAAAAATAAATTATAGAGATATCGATTAAGATGGATCGATATACACTAACTCAGGTCCCTTTAAGAATTTCTTTGTGTCAGATGTATGATATAACACGTTTATTTTGACTCCGTATTTAAAATTCTATTAATCAAATGTGAGGTTTTTTTTAAACAATACTTAAGCAATGTGTTTCTTTTTCATTGTTGGCAATGATTGCCACTCTGAAGGTAGATCTAAAGTAAAAGTAATTAATCTGAAGTAAATTATCCTTAATTGTTTCTTAAAAATTGAATCTATCATTTATCTTGCTAAAATGTTGCTTGAAGGCATATAAATATATCGTTTAAATAAAATACTTTTGAAAACCAAGTCATAGTCCGCACTATTAGAAACGAATAATTTTATTTTCTCTTTTGATACTCAGGGCATCTTTCAGGGCATCATCCCGTCAATCTTCAATTTTAATTTTGTGAATATAATGTTAATCCTATGAAATTTCTACTACCATCGTCAAATGTATATTATTTTATTTATTTGAATGCAGAAACGTTCTTCTGAAAGAACAAAAAATAGTGAAGGATTTTACGGATTTATATTTTCTTCCCTATTTCTGAAAATATTTTAAAATATTTTGTGAAGACCGGGAAACCTACAAATGAATCCTTAAAATGGTCGTAAAAATATTTTTAAAAATCGGTGGGAAAATGAAATTGAGTACAAACTTTCATTATTTTTCGCTCGTTAGGAAGTTCTCTGATGCATTCAAATAGATAAAATGATAAAATATAAGGACGTAGTAAAAATTCAACAAAATAAACATAACGTTCACGAAATCAAAATGATCGGTAGATGGGAGCCTTAAAAATATTTTTCGTGATAAATGGATAACTTTTTGTAGTTTTCATCTCTTAATCAATTTTTTTAAAAAAAAAACGCTTTCTCATATTCGAATCCTGAAAATTCTTATTTTCGGTTTGATCAAAACAAAAGTGAGAAAATAAGGTTAAAATTGTTTCATGTTATAGTTTTTATTCATATATATTTATTCCGAAACGCTAGTAGTAATAATTATTTATATTATGCATTATGGCTGTCTTCGTGTAACGTTAAAGAATAGGACCCGAAAATGGAACACTTTTTTTCCCATAATAAAACACTCGAACATTAATTATATATTCATAAGAATAGGAACAATTTTCTACTTGGAAATGTGTTCCAAGTTTCGATAAGGCGCTTTGATATTAGACTTTGTGCCTTACACACAAAGAAAGAGCGGTATAAACTCACTATGATGAATATTCTATGTACATTTATGGAATCTTTGTAGCCTCATAGCACAATCTCGGGTTTCAGACCAGAATTCAATCCAAGGCTGTTCTGTGGATGCGTGGCAACTTTTGCACACCTGCGAGTGCATACTATGGATTGGAAGAGTGATATAGCTGCTCAGGTTGTGCCACGGCCGCGCTATATTCTCGATACAGTTCACACAGTTAAAAGTCAGTATCGAAAATCAAAATCGAGATGCTTATCTAGATAAACCTCACGCTTCCACTATAAAAGAAAATCAGAAATGAATGCTTATGAGTTTGTAATCACTATTAAATGTATATCTGAGTCCGGACTAATCTCTCATCAGCGTAAACATATGAGGAATCTCGCGGTCTAAACCTTAAAATCTCTCTATGCCTTTATTAAACTCATTGCAGTTTAAAAAAGCTATCTCACACACATCAGTTTTATTCACTCTAATATTTCTGTTCCTATTTACTAAGTGATGGCTCATTCACAAGAAGAGGCTCTTAAATCAAAGAACATCATATTAAAGCCTCCAAGAGGTTAGTTGAAGGGAAATACTTTAAGGTTATAAGGTAACGTTAAGGTCTTAAGGAACTACGTTATAAAGTAATATTCTCATTTCTGGATATGAAATCGAAATTCACTGAGTGGCTCTAATGCTTTATTGATCAAACAAAACCAAAATCTCAAATTTTTAACACTTTGTTACTATAGAATTTTGTGACCTCGATAGCCTAGGGGTCATAGTCGCGAGTTCGCGACCAACGTTGTTTTCGTCAAGTCTGATGTCACTGATGGCCAACGTATTGAGGGGATGATGCATATTAAATCTGTCGAGGCTCCAAGTAAGCCCTTTGGCACGATGGGAAAGTTTGGAGTTATAGGTGCCAGCTCTGATGACGTCATCGTCACTTGAATGAGGCTCAGAATTTAAGGGTCCATCTCAATAGTCCCCGTGTTGCTTCTCTGTGCGACGTTAAGAAATAATCAATCAATTAAAATGCATAAGAATTTTACGAATCTGATAAATTTACTTAAATTATTTTAGGCTTTCAGAAGAATCGAGTCTCGAACTTATTACCTTCTGTGAATTAAATTAATTTCCAAACCATGCCACCAGATAATTTGAAGGAACAAGACATTTTGGAGGACTTTTATGATTAGAAAACTGAATAAGGGGAACTATATAAATATTCATTTAACTGGTCACTTAATTGGAAATTTACTTCGGATCAGAATGAGGTGGACTTTAAAAAGCTGATAGAAGCACTCTCAAAAATTGAGATAGCGAATCAAAAAATTTTCCACCTCTTTTATTTTTACACGCGACTAATTTATCACCCTCCCCTCAAATAGTTTAAATGCGTGCGTAATATAGTTGTAATTGTTTGTACTCATTAATATAATTTGAATAACTATGTTTAGTCTTAGTTTGGAACGGAAATTATTAAGTATTTAATCCGAACTATTCATACACGTCTTAGCTGAGAATCAAATATTAATTCAAAGTTAATCATTTCTAACGAATGTAAATTGTACTTTCTTCGAATCAAAGATTATAATTTTTCAAAATTTAGTTACAGGGTCTTAAAGTCTAATAAAGAAATTTAAGTAACAGATCAGAATTTGAAGCTTGATATTGTTATTTGAAAGGGCCAATAGCTTATTATTAACAGGACAAGGTACCCAAAGACTATTTTTTTAATTAGATATTTACAAGTTTATATTCACCATTTCTGAACACTCATTGAAACAAACAATTATTCAAAATGTAATTTATTTACAAACGTTTTTAATGTCCATATTTTTAAATAATTTTTTTCATTATTATATTAAAAATATTTCGCACAATTGTGTATATAGGTTTGGTTGTGCTGATGTAATATATACAATTTTTTCAACCTTTAAAAATTTTGTGATTTTTTTTTAAATAAATATCTATAATAATTGTAATTCCAAGAGCGGAATTATGGAATATGTTATACAAAATACAGAAAAATTTCAAAAATTGATATTGATTACAAAAAAAAAATCGTTATAAATTTATGATCGCCATGGGGGGGGGGAAACGCCCAGAAAAGGCAGTTTAAAGTTTTGAAGGCCAATGATATAATTTAGCATATTGCAATAAATTATACTATTAAAATAGGGTATTACATTTTTTCAATACTTTAGTCATTTATAGGGCAGTGTCCCCATAAATTCAAACGGTGTGGCATTTCTTTTCGTCAGGTTTTATAACAATCATTATCTTATAATTTACATTTAACAAATATGACGAGAATACGGTTTACTACGGTACAATTATTTTTAATTTGAATCTTCAATTTTTTTTTTCATTTATTTATTTAATTACTTTGTGATATTTTTCCGACTTGCTGTCGATTCTTATAAAATATGTAAGAATCGATTCCCCCTTATCTTTCCTCAAGTATGTATGGTGTGGAAGTTAGGAGAGGGCATACCAGCTCAAGTGTCGTCCTCGTCGATCGAGGTTCAAAATTATGAGGTACGTCGCCAATAGCCCTCGTGTTCCTTCTAGTGCAACATTAATAAAACCAATCCGGTCCCCCTGATCTCTCATGATTTTCCATATTAATTAGACGTTTATTTAGATCTGAATTAACTTCTCTTAATTTGTTACTCTTTTTTGTCATTTTTAATTATATAACATATATTTTTGCATATCTTTTCAGAAACAGCCGTTCAAGGTCAGTTACTTATTATTCAAAAAAACATTTATTATCATGATCCAGGCAATTTTTCATGAGCATGTAACAATTCATCTCACATTTAATCACGTATGTAGATTTTTTTCCTGCAAAATAACTAGGCATTTAATTTTCTTAAATTTACCTCCAGTTACAAAACGCAATTATTGTTACTTTATTCCATCCAATGGTCACAATTGTAACATAATCGCTTCTTGAAAAAAAAAATCAAATATACACATGATTCGTCTTCCAACAATTCAAGTTGCAATGCAAATTCCAGCAATTCAGGAACGCAAATTCCTCCAATTCATTTGCCTTCAAGACATTCTCGCTTTCGGATGCGAATTTTGAGCGATTAAAAATAATGCCAGGAATGCTATCCACGTTGAGGCGGAATCTCTTCGTGATGGATCGGGAATGCCGCTGATTCGTTAATAATTAGTTTTGATGAATTGCGAGGATTTTTGGGCTTTGATTTGCAGTCAAAAGAGATACTTAGTAATTATTGCAACACTGGCTTCCTGTGCGTGTCAGATATGGAATTAATTCTAGTATATTTGCTAACGAAACTGACTATGTTAATGGATAATGTCGCCAAATTTCTCTCGATGATGTCATTTTTCAATTTCTTGAATACAAATTTTTTTTTCGTTCGCTCATGAGTTGTTATTGATTGATTGTTTGAATAAAAACAAGATTATAATGAAACAAAAATAAAAGTTCGGAATATTAAAGCACGCGGAAATTGTTTGGAAGCTTTTGTAGAAGGTATTCTTTTGTTTAATTATTTAATCGTGGATTAATTTAGAAAATATAGTAGATAAACATTTTCATGATATATTTAATTGATATTTTCTTATTTTTGTAAATTAATGAACCCAAAAACATGAAGACGGTGTTGTTTGCTCTGTAAGAATACTTCTAGAGAATTGCAAGTTCGTGATTGGGTTTCTTCAAAAATGTTTGTGTGGAATGTTATGGCAACTTAATTTCTCAAGTGAAATGACCTAGAATTTTGTAAAGTCTTAAATAATATGCATATGAACATGGTTAATGGTTGTTATTCATATCTATGGGGGTCTTCTCCAATAATTGTGCCAATTCTCTGCATGCTGCCCAAATTAAACTTAGCTAAATAAAAACGAAACAAAGTTAATGGAGTATTTCCTGTTTACTGATATACAGCTCCGAAACAATATTAACACAATGAATTAATATTTATATACATATTAATTCATTTAACTTTATTTGCCAAGTAATCAGTCAATATAATCAGACAGTCAAATACTTGATTTATATTAATTAATTTTTCATTGACCGAGTAATCAGTCAAAATAATTGCAATGAAATACCTGATCCGTATTAATTCATCTTTCATTTAATTAGTAATAAGTCAAAATAACGAGGCAGTCAAATATTTGATCTATATTAGTTTATTCACCAAATAGTCAATCAAAATAATTAAATATTTGATCTAGATTATAATTCATTTAAGTTCATCCATCAAGTTACCAATAAGAATAACCTGTCGAATACTCTATCTGGAATAATTATTTTAAGATCCATCACCTATTAATCAGTCAGAATAATCAGACAATCAAATATTTAACTTAATTTCATTCTTATTTAAGACTAATCAAAACCAATAAGAGTATTTTCGAATGTAAAACAGAACCTTTCATTGGTTCACATCTGAAAGTTTAATATTATAAAATTCTTCTTATCTTACATATTACGAATTGGACCCAAGTAAGTAATTAAACTTATAATCTGGATCCAACTAAATATTCGTTCTCAGATTATCACTTTACTCTGAACGTCAAGCACTATAAATCTCTTTTCTTCTCAACGTAAGAATTCGTCTAATCTCGCTATTTAAATATTCCAATCTCTCTATATACTACTCATCCTAACTCTTCAAAGCTTATATATATCCGATCCATCATTCACTACACTTCTAGATATCCACATTAATTTGCATAAGTTACGGTTTATTCACAAGAAGAGGTTCGCAAATCAAATAACGTCATGGCAAAACCCCGAAAGGTTAGCTGAACGAAAGTACCAGGAAGAACCTCGTCTCATAATACTATTAACTCGAATACATTCTTGTGAAAAAGTATTGTTTTTAGAGATCACAAACTCACTGTAGCACAATAGCTCTCTAAATGTGGTACACATGTTCTAGGAAGCAAACATATTAATTTCAAGAGCAACTGAGAAAAGAAAAAGAACCTTTTTTTTTTTTGAAGTAATTATTTTCACATATTAGCGGCTTTTTGGTAAAATAATTCTGAGAAATAACCATTAGATTGGTATTACCGGGCAGAAAGTATGCTGAGGGGGGAAAGTTTAATAACCATTGTAATAACGACATGTTTCTAGGGGAAATAGAGAGAAAAAAGTAATTAAATTAATTTTTATGATTATTTATCGTTGGGAAAATTCGCGAATGTTAGGTGTTACTGCTTGAGGATCTATTTACATCGAGATACTTACTGAAAGAAGCAAATAATTTGAAAATTTTTAAAAATGGCCCTGTGTAGAATTTTTCGTGAATATTCCGATACCTCCTAAATTTTACTCGGGTTTAGAGCTAATTATAGACGTAAAATGGAATCTTTGTTGTATTCAATAGATAAACCATAGTCATTTTAGAAAAAGAAAACGAAATAGCATTTTATTACACTCTTTATCCATATTAGTTTTACATAGTATATTTATAAGTTGGGTGAATACAATTTTATTTCGGTAGAAAAAAATACATATTAAAATTTCTAAAAAGTAATTCTCATTTTATTGTACATCGAACATCGATTATAAAATCTAATTTAAAACTATTTTACTTGAAATTTACTTGAATTTTATTTAAAAATTCATTTGATTAAAATTTTACTTATTTTTACAACAGCACAAGTTAATCTTCACAATCTGCAAGAGTATTTAGAATTCTCGATAATTTGCTAATGTTAACAATAATAAATCCTCATTTCAAGCTATAAAATGGATTGTTTTCCGCCGTGCTCTCTATTTTGATTTACGACGAGGATGGCATCTGAGTTGGTATTCAATTCTTTAAGCTTCCTATACGCATATAAAACCAGCTTTGATGTTGACTAAAATGTATCTCATTATTATTACTTTTTTAAAAAAAATCCCATCTTTTGCATTAATTTTACCTTTCGATTAGTCTTTCAATTAGTGCACGTTCTTTTACATGCAAATGTTAGCATATAATAAGCTCTTCATGCTGTATAAAATGTAAAAATGTTAATACATATATTTCTAAAAAAAAATATTAAATTTTTAAAAATAAAATAGAAAAGTGGCTAAAATATTTTCTTCGCAAGCGGGGATAGGCTTTTTATTCATACAGCTTATTAAATGTAAATTTTTCTGGAGCTATTTTGTGGGGTTTTTTTAATGCTATTCATGCATTTGTTTATTACTCGAAGCTGAAGAAAGGATGTTTAAAAAATGTCAGCCTTTGCTACACTTGCTATTGCTTGAGGAAAAATTTCAAGAAGTAAAGGAAAATATTTTTTAAAACCGAAATAAGGTAGCAAAGTTTTGCAAAAATTTGACGTAAAATTTTTTAATAAATATTCTTAGCTAATTAAATTTCTATTTTATTTCCTCACTTAGAGCTTTTTTTTATGTAATTTGTGGCAAGATGAACTTTTTTTTTTTTTTTTTCTCCTTTATAAAAATCAAAGTGTTACTGTTTCAGCATTTTTCTTCCGGATATCTTGATCAAATTAAAAAAAGTTATAAATAAATGAGATGAATAATAAAAATAAGAAAAAATGTAAGTTTCGAAGAATTTCATGTAACCGTGGAATTATTTATGCATTCAAAAACCGTGATATTAAATTTTTGAAATTTTAACTATGTTTTTTTTTTACTTCTATTTTAAGATATAACATTCTAATCGATATCTTTCTAACGGAGGGAAATTCTTTAAATTTCTCTTAGTTTAAAATATTATTTTAATATTTTAGAAGTTATTATGAAAAAAAATCTTTTATCACTCAAATGGTAATGCTAATGATACGGGTAGTTCAGAACGGTATACACCAGAGTGAACTTACATGAGTTTTTATAAAGTACTATTCCCTGGAGTTACATAGCATTAAATACACAAATTCAAATTTAATAATTATGATTACATATAAGTCTTAAGCGCTCTTTGAAATATTAAAGATTTAAAAAATACAAATAAGGAAAAAAAAATACATGTACTATTCAAAAGAACCGGGACCAACAGAATGGTCTCTTAATTTGAGATGTACCCTATTCGGAGACGTATTTTAGAAGAGGCGCTATTGTACGAATTATTTCCAAATTTTAGTAACAATGAAAATTCTTTAAAATGAAAGTTCATTAATAAAAGGTACAACATTCAAATGAAGGCCTTATGTCAAATGTTTGGAAATTGGTATAAAATTTAGAGAAGCCGTTCGCAACAATTCTATGATAAGATATGAACCATATTTTCATGAACTTTATTGTGGGGTACAAAGATTCACTGTAATTTGTTGTACCAAAAATTGGAATTGGATTGCAATCTACTCTTTTTTTATCTTAGAATATGAGCTTTTTCGGTGAAAAAAGTTCTGAAGTAGTTTTTGAAAAAACTAGATTTAAATTTTCAAAGAAAGCCGCGTTTGCCTGCCCTTGATATATGCAATCGAATATGTATTGTAGAATCTGTTAATTGACTCCTTTGTTACGGAGTGATGAGTGAATTAAGGAGGTAGCTTTTATGTAAGCTGCGAACAGTTTAAAATGAGGTTCTGATGTATTTCCTTCCTTATTTAACTCTACACCTGTCTTAAGGTCTAATTAAATAGCCAATAAGTTCAACACTCCAATTGAAGGTACGTAAGAGCAGGACGAAACACTTTCTTAATTACCAAAGAATATACAAGACCACTCTCTCTGGAATCCCCCTTAACTCAGTCAATCCTAATTTATGCTTTAATTATAAATTCTTAACTTACGAAATCACTCGTTCTGATTCAAATGCTTTTCGATTACAGCAGATTCGAATCTTAGTACTTTAACTAAGAGTCGCTTCAATCCAAACGTTTCACGACAACTATTCAATCCAATCTACAAAAATATATCAGCTTGTCGTTATCTTTTATCTCCCTTCTTTTTCCTTTCAATTATCTTTCGCTTATGTATCCCTATCTCTAATTCGATTCGCACACTTCTCATCATCATCTAATTGATCTAATCACGTTTCATTTATTTGGGAGGGATTTTAATTTTATGCAATTCAATTATAGTAAAGTCCCCGAGGTTATTGACGACAAAACCGAATCGCAAATTGCTCAACATCACAAGGTGAGCCGTGAAAAAGAGAGATTGGAAGATTTGAGCTGTAAGATTACTTCTATGCTTGCTGAGATTGATGTGAGATTAGTCCAGACTCGGACCAGCCTTTATTAGATGTTAGATAAAAATATTTATTTCTGATAATCTTTTGTAGTGGACGCAGAAAGTTTCTCCCCAGAAACATGATAAGCATTTTGGTATTTGATTATTCTACCAGGACGAACAAAAGGTAGTTAAGAACGTGATTCTGTGATTATATAGACATGTTAAATTAAATCTATGTGTGACATTGAGTTATTCGCGATTTTCTCTTCACTAAACTCGGGATTTTTTTAGTAATTAGAATTGCATACAGGAACAACTCCTTGCCAACCAAATGAAACGCGAATTGGTAAATTAGATAAAGATAAGAACTCTAGGGAATTGAATTGTAGACAATGATAAATGAGTGAAATAGAATTGTAAGGAAAAGAAAGGGAGATGGAGGGAAACGATTGGCTGAAGTATTGTACTTTTTTTTTAAAATATTGTCGTTTTTTTAAGATTGCATTTTTACGAGATACTATTGTAATGCAGATATTTTTACTGCATCAAAATTAAGGTATAAATTTCGAGAAATGTCATGAAGCCATGTTAACAGAAAGAGGGACTAAAATTCCAAGATCCCATAAATGTAAATCATTTAAAATGTCATAAAAAATTTAAAATATTTATTTTTTTAATTGTTGGTTTTCAATTGCTCCCTGACATTTAAAATTTAAAGCAGAGTTTTTCATAATATTTACATTAATATTTGGACATAAAATAAAGAATTGGACACTTGAGTTTTTAAAGTATCATTCATGGAGATGAAAGCAAATTTTTAATCTTACAATGCATTTTTTTCTGGAAACTTCCTGTTATGAAATTTGTAATTAAATTATAAAGTAACTTAAAACCTCATGTTTGTGGCTTTTGCGATCAAATATTTAAAATTTTGTAGCTGTAAATCATATTTTAAACGTTAGGAATGTTTTGAATTCATTAAAAAATTTCATTTTGAAACAAAAAAATGTAATCAAATCAAAGATTCATTGAATATAAATCTTTTAACACTCACACACGCTACTGTATTACTGAAAAACAATCCTATTTGAACAATGTTTGTTTTTAATTGTTTATAATATTTTTCAATCAATATTTTTTTTAACCTTGCGTCTTCTTAATATTTTAAAATTTAAAAAAAAAAAAAAAAAAAAATTTAAAAATTTTAAAAAAAAAAAAAAAATCAGTGAATAGTATTCCAATGATAACTATAATTTTTTTTCATTTGAAAATTGAAATATATTAATTTTAAGAGACATTAAGTACATCTCTTATGCAAAACTTGAGTTATTTATTAATCGTAATTAAATATCTGTGTTAATATCCCCCTTTCCTAGGGGAAAAAAAACCTTCAGCGTTACGTTGTTAATTTTTCTCCCAGTCATTAACTTGGTTATCCTAATCTGACTCTATCCTGATTAATGCATTTAATTAATTAAATCATTAATCTGACTGAGTGGGATTAGTTCTTTTCCAAAGCGGTTTTTTTTTATCCAAAGGTAAAGTATATTTAGAAATTCTGAGCCATGAGCTGACTTTTTTATGCCCACAGAAAATTCCATCGTCAATAATCTTTTACACATACATAAAAAAGTATGCGGTAATGTTTATTCAATGTATTACATAATCCTTGACCTTCCTCTGTACCGATAAGAGAAAAAGAAAAAAAATATTATGTCACTTCAAATGTATAATGAAGTTGTCTTTCGTTATTCGATTGCTAAATGTCAGTCAAATTTCCGAGTTAAGAGTTAAAAGCATCTGTCGCTCTCTAGCTTATTATTGACTACTGCAAATAACAATTTAACATGGGACTCTACTTTTTTAGGGATTAAAAAAATGGAAGTCCCTTGTTTGTTGAAATAGAAGATAATAAGAGAACAAGAGAGAGACAGATGCTTTTAACTCGGATAAAAAAAAATATAAACAGAGAAAAAAATTTAAAAAACAACTTCAAAGAGTAAATGTTCGATTTAAGAGTCAAATAAATGAACAACATACATAATGCTGCTTTAAAACCTGAGTAGCCACGGTAGCCTAGTGGTCATGATTGCGTCCTGCGGATTTCGTCGAGACATGGGTTCGAACCTGAATGCCACTAAATATACACCGTAAAGCCGGGGCTGATTCACGTTAAATCTGTCGAGGCTCAAAGTCCTCGCGAAGGTGTGGATGTTAGGAGAGGGTGGAGCCAGCTCAAGAGTCAACCTCTTCATTTGACCAAGGCTCAAATTACGTCGTCAATAGCCCTCGTGTTGCTTCTAGTACGACGTTAATAAAGCTAATTAATCAATCAAGTTTTTCAACTTGAATAATTTGTCTTCCTCCTAAAACTGCAGAAACTTTTTAAATTTATGAAACAAACTATGATCTGGACTGAAACCAAATTTTATTTCGGTAACTATGAGAGACTCACTTTTGTTTTTAGTTGTTTCATTTTGCACTATTTTATTCCATTCTATCGGGTATTTATTTTTCAGCAAATTAACATTCATTTCGTAAAGATTTTAATGCAAATAGGTTAAGAAATGAAGTGGACTGCATCTCTAGTTTTAGTATATAATTCTGTTCTCGAGTGAAGCAGACAGGAGGGAGTAGAATAGCTCAGAGTTAAGATTTATGTCTCGAATAGAAGATATAATTGCAAGTCCTCTTATTTGAATCATTCCGGTTACATCAAACCTGTACCTTCTTGGAATTATTAGTTTCTAAATTAATTCAGAGGCAATTTACATTTATTTTTCAATCCTAATAAGTTGATTGTTTTCTGTTTCTTCAAAAGTCTAGGCTTACTTTTGTTGTATTTCTCAGGTCTTGTAAATTAATTAGTTAATTAAAAAAGGAACTATCATGTTCTTAGTCCTTCTCCCATAGGTGCTCGACTTTTCAACTATTTGCTTTAATTAAATAAGACAAAACTCCTAAGTGTTGCTGTAAAATGTCTTGAATATGCCTTCTTTTGAACCGGAAAACTATTTTTAAATTAACGAAAAGATCATATTTTTGAGGTAAGTCTATCCTTTGAAGTTTAATTATGCCAAATAAGAGGTGGGAAATGCAGACGGAAGAATATTTTTCGTGAATGACGGAAAAATTCATTTCAAGCTTGAAGGGGAAGACGGCATATAGTTCGGATTTTATGGTATTTTTTTTTAACAACGATATCCATTCATTCTCAAAATATGGATGCAAATTAAATTATTATTTCAAAGAATTTTAGATTTTGTAAAGATATTATTATCTTGTTTTTTTTTTTCAGAAGTAGAATCACACAAAAATTTCATAATTTATTTCTGAGTGATTTCATAATTTGAATCAAGAGGAGTTGACTATAAAGATATCTGAATGAGTGAATCAGTCATCATACCATACCACGAAACGTCTTAAGAACTACAATCGGAACCTGTAAACCCGCGTTTTTACTAATGCTCCCTTGATAAGCAATCACTTACGGTATCACTCCTAGACATTGTGGCATCATAATTCTCATTTTTCTTTTCATGAAAATCTGATAAATCTTTTGTTCCGATGATGTCACAACTTGAGGAAGATGTAATAAAACTATTACATCTTCTTCAAGTAAAAATTAACTACATCTAACAAGTTCAAATCACACATTTTAAGGCCATCGAAGCAACATAGCTATTACTAAGTTATTTTCAACAATGGGGATCTTAGATCAGAGTGCAGCAAATAAGATGCGTTATGCAAGAAATTATATATATATATATACCAGAATGATAGACGTCAAGGAAATTCCTCGGAATCCCTTCACCTTATACCACGTGATCTGGAAATATCCCTAGAAATCCCTATTATAAATTAACACACTCGGTAAAAATTCACGCTCTTCTGCTCTTTTCTGTTGTAATCGAGACGGCGGAGGTACGTCTCTTGCCTTCTCTTTCAAAATATATATACTTATTGCCTCTCTCTGTCATTTAAATGAATAAACAATCTTCAGTAATCGTCATTCTTCCATTTTACGAAAAGAAATTTTGTCAATTTCCTATATCTGTGATAAAGCTGTTAAGTTAAAATAAAATGTGTTAATATTAGTTCATCTGAACTGAACGGTGGAAATTTGACATTGCACTGGAGCTCCTAATGAGCAATTCTCCTCGGATTTCTTAGTTTTGTTTGGAGGCACAGGACGAAGATGCCACTTGAGTTACATTACTTTCCAAACTGTTACATTGCTTCTCACGAGAAAAAAAATTGGAGCATTTAGATCACAAATACCTTTATTGTTTCTCTTAAGAATCTGTTGCAAAGTCCAGTCTCGAACTCGTAGTTCTCTGATTAGTAGACTGTGGCAATTTGGCTGAAACAGGAGTTGGTAAAATCTGTAGCTAAAGATGATCTAGTGAGGTAAGTTATGTTTCTTAGATTATGTGATTTTAAACGGATGCCTCCGAACCATAGAATGAGTCCTCCTGAAACGGAGCTCACACGCCCATCCCCCTTCTATTAAGCTTTTGAGATTCTATATTGAACTTCGCCTGGTGAATGAACCTTGACTTATATAAATTAGCATTTCTATATTGAAGTGTAGGGAATAAAAATTATTCAATAACGGGGTTGAAATTGTTTATAAGCTGCGGAGGGTTACACAGGAGAGAGCAATTTGGGCACACGACCTTTAAGTGTCAGGAGATTTTTCGATGGTCAGGTGGCTGAGATTGATTCCTGACTCGGACCCACCTTTGTGGACATTCAGATAATAAGAATTTTACTATATTTAGTGGAAGACGCGTTTAGGTTTCTGCATCCACATACCAATATTGATTTTTGATTATTCTTATATTAAATTTAATATAATTTAAATATTTGATTGTCTAAATCTTTATGTGACTAATTACTGAGCGAAAATTATAGAACAAGTCATGAGTATCGAAGCCAAGGTGTCACACTTTGTGTGTGTACACTAACTATGATTTTTCTTGTATTCTATAATGCTCTTAACTTTTCACCTGCATTATATCGCTGTCTACCAAAGTGATTCCATTATTTTAAGGACGCTACAACAAATCCAAATGAATTATTATTATTATTATTATTTAGTTTCTGAGCATTCATGATAAAATTAATTCCATTTCCTGTGGCTTTTACGTTGTATCTATGATAATAGTTGATACTTGGCTTTTAAAACCTCTTGGTCCTTCTGATTCGAAACTAATGAGTGGGAAAAGTGACTTAACTGTACTTTCATCTTATTTTTTAACATTCATTAAAGTCTTAATGTTTTGTTTGATGATTATTTCACACAGATAATTATGTATTCCGTGCTTATGCAAACGGCGAAAAAACATTTAACCATTTTTCTTTTACAGAACTGTTTTGCATGATAATATCGTGACTATCTTTAACAACTGTCATTAACTGTCATCCAAGATGTATTAGGCATGTCAGAAACATCTATGGCTAATTTAGGGTAATTAGAAAATAATACCTATTTATCAAAATTTGTCCAGTCACATACTTGATCTTAGCGGTGTTAAAGTCATTTTCGATTTTCTGAAAAACCGGTTTCGAATATTTTACTTCTTAAAATTTGAAACTGCAATTTTTCTTCCTATTTAAAAAAAATTTTAAGCGATGTTATGAAGTCATTACTTACGTTTGGGGGTTTTCTAATTATTCATCATCTTTATTGGAATATAAAATCTATGCATAGTTATTTATAAAACATACGATGGAATATCTGAAAAGTTTCGTCTGTTGAAAATTATTTTACTTTCAGAACTTATAGCTATTTGACGAGTGGTCCTGTTGCAAAGTGAACAAAATTTGACATTTTTTTTTTTTTTTAACCTTTTGTAGTTGTTTTTAAGAATGAGGGATTTTCTTTCACAGTAACCTAGTAGTCATGGTCACGAACTCATGGCTAGCTTTGTTTTCGTCGAATCTTTATTCGAGCCCCGATGCCATTAAAGACTCCTCGTATAACGAGTTTGGTGCACGTTAAATCTAATGGAGGTCCAAAGTCCTCTCACTCGTGTGAGATGGAAATTTAGAGGGGCAGGTGCCCTCTACGTCATTTGACCAAAGCTGAAATTTACAAGATCCATCACCAATAGCCCTAGTGTTGCTTCTCAATGGGACGTTAATAAACAAACGATTGATCATTCATTCTGGATTACACGCAGAAATACCCGCTTACCCTCAAAAGTTTTTGTAAGAATTTCAATCGAATAGTATCAAAAATTTTAAAGTCAATTTGAGTAATTTGTTTTGTGGGATAATATAAATTTATTTCTCGGATGGAATGCAGATACTGGTTTCGTAAATATAAACATGCGAGCGTTTTAAGAGTAATGTTTTATACGATATTTTGGTATGAACATCGATAAATCTCAAGATTTTTTTCGGATTAAAATAATTCATATTTTCGTTTCAAGTATTATAACTCCCTTAGAAAATAAACTGATTTTTTTCAAACAAAATCTGAACTCAGCTATTAAGCTTTCGAATTTAACTTTCTGCAAATCATATCCATCCAATTATTAAATCGTTTTGATCATTCGGAAATAAATTAATTTCTTGGTCTTAAATTTATTACTTTGTAGTTTTAACTATCGAAAGCCTTTCAACTCCATTAATAGAGCATCTGAGCACATTTTGTAACAAAATAAATGAGATATCCCCAAATAAACTTAAATTATATCGACTGTTTCTTTCAATATAAAAGCTGTAAATGAAAATAAATCAACGTATGGAAATTTTCACTAAGCCTTTATTTTTTCAACAGCCTGTGGTTTATTTTCAATACATTCAATAATATTTTTAAAAAATAATTCTTATTTCGGAATTTGATAGGCTCATAAAAAAAACTTCATAAACAAATGAATCTAATACTGAAAAGAGTGAATTTGATTTTTCAATTATCGAAATTTTAAATGTAAAAGTTTTATTTTATGTCTATAATTCTTATTTTAACTATTATGATCCCTTGAAACATAACGATTTTCGATACAGCTTTAACGTGAACAATTAAACACCCATATATCCTATCAAGATTTATAAAGGGAAAAAAAATTAACTTTATTTGCTTCTGAATCCACCTTTATTCCATCTGACGCTATGAATTTCATTCACAGAAAGCGAAAAGAAAAGAAGGGGCGTTGCAGTATTTTTCCGCCGGCAAAGACGCCAAAAACTCATTGATAATTACTTCCCCAAACCTCCATTAGAAAGGTTGAAAATTTCCTTTTAATGTCTAATCAATTCCAGTTGCCCAGTGAAATACGACGCTATTATACTCTCACAATGGCCGGGTGTGGTTCGTTGAAAAGACACCAATGTTTCCAGCGATAAATACGTTTCTTCGCTTTGGCGTGACCAGAACCTTGCCTGCTATCTCAAATATGCATCGTAGTACCATCTTCATCAGCCAACAATAACGCCTGTCCTTAGCCACTTAGTAGTCGTTCCAATATTTGATTGTAGAATCAAAAATCGAATAAGTTTTTGCTTTTTTTTGGACCTCCGGGATATAACGTTGGATGTCCAGGTGTTATCTGAATGTGGACCGAAAAAACCAGATGTCCGATGGTATTCAACCGAACCAACGGGGTGGTTGGTATTCTTCCACCTTCTAGTTACCTTGCTTTTTTTTTTTTGGTTCGACGCTGAGGACCATTTGGAAATCGGTAAACAAAAAGTCTTGTGGAAGACATCGACCAGTCCACTCACGTATCGCTGCTGATAAGGCATTGGGAAGCTTTAATTTTATTTATTTTTAAGTGTTGGCATAAACGCTTTCTGGAGACGTTGGAAGATTTACGACCATCGTTTCTTGTATATTGTTTCTTTTGGAGGTTTTAAATCGTGAGAAAGACTTCGTGCTTGGCATTGGGGATTGGGTGGACATGAAAGCAATTGCGGAGCGTGTTCATTCATCCATCTAAAACATTTTATTATATATGTGTGTGTACTTTTTTTTTTATTTATCGCTGGTGTTTTTACTTGTTCTTTTGAATTGCGTTCACCACGGAAGAATAGATAATTCTTTAAAAAAAAAAACTTATCAGTGAAATTTTAACAAGCTATGCGTAAAATAATTTGTAATTAATATACATTTTTGGCGATGAGAATGTAGTCAGTACGAGCAAAGTCATATAAGTGTAAACAAGAGAGAGAAACGACTTTTTTAAAGTTACAGGCAACTTCAAGGCGTTAAGCGGGATGTTCTGAATAACACCAACTTTAAAAAAAAGCAAATTCTTAGATTTTTCAAAAATATTTTTTTCCATTTCTTTATTTTCATTTTAATGTTGAGTGGTCGGTTTCTTAACTACAAAGAAGTCAATAAAAATTCAGCAAAATTATATCCAGACTACGACCTACACCCAAGTTTTTTTTTTAAAAAAAATTTGTTATCTATTACGATTTTTCTTTCACTGCGAGTTTTGTCCGAATTAAAATAAACCCCAAGTATGACTTAGGAGGCTGGAGTAGTGCATGTAGAATAATTTTTTATGAAAGGTTTATAAACGATTTGAATTTACTCTTTATGAATACCGCCTTATATCAAAACTTTACTAAATGTCTTACTAATCAATCTAAGTAACAGGGCTCATTGGAGTTCTAATTTTTTTGCAAAAACTTGTCGTGAACTGAATAAGCAAAGCTTTTCTCATTATTTAAATGGCCGTAGTTGCCTAGTGGTTATGATCACGAACTCGCGGCCGGTGTTGAAATGTCGAGTCGTGGGTTCCAGCTATGGAACCACTAAAGACCCGCCATGTAGCTGATCTAATGCATATTAAATCTGGACGAAGCCCCATGTCTACCAGTGTCGGGGTATGGAAGTGCTTATTCGGATGTCGTCCTCGTCACTTGACCGAGGCACAAAATTATGAGGTCCGTCCCCAATAGCCCTCACATTGTTTCTTAGCGTGACGTTAATAAAATAATCATCTCTTTCTAACACTTAAATAGAGTCTCCCCGAACACTTTAAAATACGCCCCTTTTTATTGTTTGTATTAATGTATCTATCATTTTTATTCAATAATTATTATTTTTATATTAATTTTTCTATAATTTTTTATTCAGTATTTTTCATACAGTTGGATACTTTTTTCTTTTAAAACGAATGATTAACTTTGGTAAATTTTGTTCCTTAATTTGTTTTTCGTTTTTTAAATAATTTCAAGTCTTCAAAGGTAAATTTGGCATAAACATTAATCATAAACCATTTCTGAAGCTTTTTTTTTTTTTTTTTAAATAAGTTTCAGTAGATGAACACTAGAATTTTCATATCAATTTCTAAAAACAAATTTGTCCATCTTGTTTACAAATTCCTTCCCAAATTTGGTGAATTTTCCCATTTTTGAAAACGAAGCATTATATATATATTTTTTTCCAGATTTGTATATATATATTAGGTAACCTCGCGAAAACGGTCGCAAATGTTTCACGAAATATTCCGAAAGAGATTTGTGATAAAACGTACTTAAAATACATCATTCCATATACCGACATCTGCTGCAGCAAAATGTCTTTGGAGGCTTTATCCCTATCCTTTAAAGATGAAATACTTTTTGTACGTATTTTTTAACGAAAGTCTCATTTTTTTTATTTGCTTATACTTCATCCAATCAATAAATTTAATTCACGTAATGAAAATGATACAGATTGGACTTTTCAAGAAAAACCCTGAAATATTCTATGGAAAGTTTTGATTCTTTTTCATCCTAATTTTACGCCGATATGGATCTGTGGACATCACAATTGATTAATATTATTTACAATACTCGTGAGAACTGTTGGAATATTAACTATAATCACACTTATATTCCTGTTCAAGCCGTATAAAAAAAGGCTAACACACCAAGAACAAAGCTTTGATTTTACTGATTTGTTCCCCGTGAGTTGAGGTTTCTAATGAATTCCTTTTAAAATTATGGACTTACCACAATGACTTTAATAATGGTTTCTTTTTATTTGGACACATCTAAAGAAATTTATCCTGTTTTCATCTCAAACTTATATGAAATAGTTTTCATTAAAAATCTTTTGAGTTGACATTTTTCTTCATTGTTTCACGTCTAAGCAGTTTGTAAATTCGAAAGAGAAATTCAAATGGGATTATAACTAAATAGATTCATTAACCCATTTGATCCGGGTGTCCTTGGATGGCTATTGAATGAACATTTAGAGGAGTTGAGTTGTTCAAAAAAGAAAGAGGGAGAAAAGAAATGGCCACTTATTTGTTTGTACTATATTTCTAAAAAGGTTTCTACTTTGAAATTCTGATTTAATTGTTCCTATAGGTAAAACATCTAACCTATTTTAAATCGTTTATTTAGAATATTAAGATAATTAATAAGGCGCCCTTTTTTAAAGAATTTTTGTTTAAACTATACAAAAAACTTACAAATACCTCTCGTGTTGTTTCTAAACGCGACGCTAATAAACAATGGATCAATAAAAATTACAAATTATCCATCACATCATATAATTAAAAATGCTATGATAAAAACATTCCATCAAATCTCCCTATTAAAAATGGACCAGTCTTATTTCCAAAGCAACAGTCATGTAAAGAACTGTTTCGGTGATAACCATCATTTTGATGAACTTAAGATGAAAATCTTGGACATTTCAGTGAACTTTATCTCATCAGAAGAAGAAAAAAAATAGTGTCGATGTATTAGTATACAATTTCAATTAATTCTAGTTTTCCACTACAAATTCGTTCTATTTTCATTTCGTTAAACCTTTACAATTCGTCACGGTTTGGTTAATGTTGGTGTTATGATGTATGACCGCACACACAAGTAAAAGTAATCACGCAACATTGAAAATATGGGAGTTATATAACGATGGTTATCTTAATTGTATCCTTTTAAGTAAGCCAAGCATTATATGATGTAGTATTTTTCATTAAAAAATATTATTTTTAATTCTTATTGCAGATTTAAATTTTTTTTTAAAAAAATGTATTTCTAGTTCTCGTCTAAAAACAAATCAAGATACATCAGTTCGAGTATATTTACGAAGTATCTTTGATTTATCTTATATATTTAAAACATCCTGTGTGAATCAGCATCAAAAATTGTATCTATGATGCACATCTGTGGTTCAGTACACAGTGTCTATTCGCGGGTTATATATTTGCATAAACTTCAACACACACCGGTGGTGCCAATTTATCAAGTTCCAAAGAAAAACAAAGATTCTCAACCGCTAAGTCTGAATTGTTTCCTGGCGGTACATAAAAGGGAAGACTTTGGCATTTGAAGTATTTGTTTATATCTTAGTGGCTTTTTTGTAAAAATTATTTATAGGAGAGTTAAACTAAAAAGCAGATAAATAAAAAGAATAAAGTAGTCATTAATATTCTATTCGGGTATTGATATAAAAGCAGACATGATAAAATATTAAATTAAACATATCTTAGAAATGTAATTATATTATAATCATGATGTATTACAGTATCAATACTTTGAGCCTAACACCATATGTCCTTTATTTTATACCCACGCATTTTTGTTGACGTATATTTCTTAAAACAACATGTTAGCAATTCTTAAAATAATTGAAATTGGCTTTGCTAACTTCATTTTAACATGTGCTAACGTTTTTTTTTTTTTTTTTTTTTTCCCTGTTAAGTTCTTGGAAAAAATAGAATTATTTCAAATGAATATTAATTAGCTTTACCTAAGCTTACTTCCGATCCCCAGATTCCACAGAAACGATTTCTATCAAGAAAAGAAAATTCCATCAAGCTCTATGCGTTCTTTATTTTCACAAGTAAAATATTTTTAAGAACAAAACCGATGCCAATGTTAACAACAAAACGAATGGAAACAGACAATTCTGCCATACAAATCAATTATTAAATTAAATATTAAAGTAAGAGCAAACGATAAATTATTAAAGTATGCAATAATATTCTGTTTGGATACTAAAATAAAAGCAGACAATAAAATATAAAATTAAATATGTCTTAGGAATGTAAAAGAAAACCAATTACCATTGTTATAATGATAATGCATTAAATTATCAGTCTTGAATCTAACGCCATGTGCCTTTTATTTTATGCCCACGCATTTTTGTTGATGCAGTATTTTCAAAACATGTTAGCACAAATGATACGAAATTTGCATTTAATTTGATATGAATGATTAAAAAAATAGAAAATATATATATTACTACACATCACGAGACTTGAGTAAAAAACTCTTGGAGAAACAAAATTTTCTGACATTTAAATAATATTAAATGAAAAAATTAACTCCCCCCCCCCCAAATTAAAAAGCAATGGTCAGTTATCCGTATTTTTAAGATCACATTTAATTTACTTTTGAAGAAAAAGTTTCAAAGATATCACTCGAATGTTGTTTTACAACTGTAAAATCCCATCAATACGCCCTCTATCGGGAATATGCCCAACTCCCACTTTAAGCCAAATGTAAAATCATCATTTTTCTGAAAAGATGTCTGTAATATTTTGTTTGTTTATATTTTCAACTTATGATTACTTACTTATTATCATAAATTAATATTTTTTTCTTTCAAATTTATTGAATTATACTGATTCTTTCATGTCACAATAGCAAATTATGTAATAGTTGTTTTTATAAATGAAGATACTTCCAATCTTTTGATATTAAATCTTCTCTTCTGTATTTAATAGGTTTCCCAATCACAGAAAATAAGTATATTTTCACGGTTTGCGGTACATTGACGAAGGGGGGGGGGATGGCCTTTTTAGGATTTAAAAGTTTTAATGCACTTTTATTCTGTTAAAGATATTAATAAAGTCTTTTGGTATAAAAAAAATGTGGCTTTCTGAAGTATTCCTCCCCCTCCCTCCTTTTCCGTATTTTGAATTTATTTCTGAAGAAAGTCGTATTTGTCGTATTTATCTACGTATTTGTCGATTAAAATTTTTATCAAATTAATTTTCTTCAAATGGTTCATGAAATGTGAGAGTAATTATTTTATCTATTTGTGTAAAAAATTATTCATCTTATGCTATCGAATACTTGAGGTAAGTCTTTTTCAAGCAACGTGATTTCTGTAAAAAATTGGCTTAATTTCTTTTACAGGGTAAAAGTTAACAAATCTGGAGAAAAAGAAATCTTGTTTATAAATGTTCAGAAATATCTACCTGTTCATAATTATTAAAATTTCTCAAATTCGAAAATATATGAAGTATTTTTAATATATTTAAATTATATTAATTTCTTTTAAAAAATTTAAAGTGAGATCGCAAAAAGGCTTAAAGAATTTTAGGCATAAAAGAAAATGAAATGTTCGTCAAAAATACCTGTTAACCATTCAATGGTGTATTTTATTAAAATTCAAAATGTTAGCTTTCATAATATATCGTTTAAAAAACCACTCCTTCTCACGTGAAATCAAAGCATGAAATGAAATTCCTTACTTGATTGAATAAAAGCAACAAAAATTTTCATGGAGTTAAAATGTCTCTTTATTTTCAGCTCTTCGAACACCTGCAGTACTTCTGTCTGTCTATACTGTCTATAAGCGATTTAATTCTTGTCTGCTTGTGTGAAAATTATCTTTCACACAAAATATTTAGTCTATGAGTACCAATTTAACACACAGCTGTCAGCTGGAACTATGGGGGAATAAAATTTTAGCTGAACTTCAACTTTCATGCTCCGGCGAAACTTGGAAAAATAGAAGCTTAGTTCGTAACAGAAATCGTTTGACAAATATTTTTGTATCGTTTGTTCGTATTTGAGTTCATTCGTATGAAAATAAGCGAATGATTTTTGGGGGAAAGTTGATAATCTTTTTAAAATTCATAACAGAGAATTGTTAAATAACTAAAAAGTTACTTCATTTTCTCTATAAGCTTTTGGAGTAGATTAGTGATTTGAAAAGTAGGAATTATGTATTATTTCTCTCCTTTTTATAGCTTTAAATTTTTAGTGTAAAGTGCATACGTTTTGGACTTTCCTCCATGCATATGAGAATGTTATTGTAATATGGCATTAATTATTTGAAATTTTTAATCAGACATTTGAAAATTTAAAAATATTTCTTATTACTAATGATGCTGCTGTTAATAGCATTTTTCCTCTCATTAAAATAAAATTGAATCTCAAATTCTTTATGAGATGACGATCAAGAATTAGGTACCTGTCTAAACTGTCACTTGACCAGTATCTTATTTCTTATGTTTTGTAAAGTAATTCGTACTCATTTCGTTCTGTGGGCACATTGCCCACAGATATTTACCTTCTGCAGGTAAGTATGAACAGCACTCACCCGAAGTATTTTTGTGATATTTTTCATTTCCCTTGGGTTTTACTGTCTTTGGCAAGCACGGTTGACGCGTCCCCGAGGTACCCTGGAGATCCTTCTCTATTTTAGATCCTCCTTCTTGTCACCCAATGTATACCTTTTTCTTCCATTTTTTCAAACTTCTTGATCACAGTTACACTTTGTTTAGTGTAGTATAACTATATCTACCTCTTGTGCTGTTAAACTTTACCATGATTCGTTCACTTAGGGCATATTTCCCAATAAAGAGAAACCCAGAAATCTTTACCCTTATATATACGTGGAAGAATCTGGGACACATGAATCTTTCATGACAAAATTGTATCCGTTTTTTTTTTTTAATTCACTTTGATAAATTAAATAAGTATCTGCAAAAAGTTGGGTGATCCAGCTTATAAAATGCAAAACTTTTGATGTTCTAGGTGCTGCGTGTTTTTTTTTTTTTTTTTTTTTTTTTTGGGGGGGGGGGGAAGTGTTTTAAGTTCTTTGTCAATGAGGAAAATTGGGTATATCCTAGAAGATTACGAAAAATGAATTAAAAAGGTCACAATTTAAATTCTGAACTTGATGATAATTTTTTATTAAAATTTGGAATATTTTAAAGTTGTTTTGAAGTTTATGTTTTGTTTTACCTTTTGGCATCATTTAATGAAAACAATACAAAATCGAATTTTTCATATTTAAAGCCTCATAAAATTATTTTTTGATTCACCTTCTGTCAATAACAACAATCAAGGAAGTAAAAATTCACCGAATTATTGTTAAAAAAAATTATTATTACTTCAAAAACAGCATACTGAATTCTTAAAATTTATTTTTAAGTTATTGTGCAATAATTATATTTGTCCTCTAACTGTAAATAATATCTTGACTTAACGTTCTATTTTTAACTCTGCTCATCCTCGGTATTTTAAATCATACTCTTTAATTTAAATTGCCTTTTTTGAGGGGAGCCTTCGTTCACCAAATTTTTACTTTTTTTTTGTTTGGTTTTAGCTTTTACCCATCCATTTCATTCTGTAATGTATTACGTTAAATATATTTATCCGTATTAGTTACCCAAAGTTAAATTTTAAAACATTTTGCATGATAAACAGAGTTTTTCTAACTTGTGCATGGTGTAAAATATGTCCCATGAGTTCTCAGAGCCACTAAATATCAAATAACCTTTCAAAATCAAAATTTTTCTCTTTTTACCTATATTACATTTTCTTAATGAGATTTGTTTCATTTTCCCTCATTTTCTAGAGAAAATTAAAATTTCCCACCCATCCTATTTAAGTGTCCTACATTGGCGATGGATTTTAGCCACATATCACTTAAAAGAAAATTATGCAGAATTCTTGTTTTAGTGCATAGAATACAATTATTTTCATATTTTATATCTATACAGCCAAATGTTTCTTTGACGTTAGTTTTATTTTCCTAAATAAATTATCAAAAAATTTCGGTCAGTTTTGTAAAAAAATAATTTAATTTTGTTGGAGTAAAGTGTGTGAAACATAATTACATTGTAAATTGATTGGGAATATTGAAAAACAATTCATTTAATTAAAACTATGGTAGAATATCATATGTTGTTCTTTTTTACAAGCTAATCAATACTAAATGAATAAAAGTTAATATTTTAAATAATGTATAAATGTATTTACTGTATTAAAATTATAATAATTTTTTTTAAATATATGTGAATATGATTATTATTGTTGTTTATCTGTGATAAGAATACTAAGCATCTATATATTCTTCTTGACAAATACAAATATTATAACTTTTTTCCAAAGCATACATTTATGAGAGACGAAAGCTCAATGTCTAATTCTTATTAAAATTGGAAATAATGAGTCTTTTTCTTGAATTCTATAAAATCTTCCCACACGCACCTATTCCTGAATTCTCCTCAGAACCACAGTTAAGAGCCTAATCCTTGATAAATGACTTTAATATAAAATACACTCCTAATTCCTTAGTTTTGTCGTGTAAGGTTCATGACGATTTTTACTTCGTAGCTTTCAGTGAAGCTTATTCACTTTGAAATGAATAATAATTGCAAGGTGGGTTAAATTACCTTTCCTTGTATTAACGTAATGATTATCCATGTATACCACTTTAGATAGTTACGTGCACATTTTCCGCCTGAATACGGTTGCGCCCCGTGAACTGTGACGAGCATCCATAACTCAAAGTTATTTGGTTAAAATTTCTCTATTATTGTGAATTATGACGAAAACTAAGGAGGCTTGACCTTTAAAAAAACGTGCCAAACACACGGGAGAGGGGAGGGGGAAAGACTTTTTTGAAACATTGAAAATAAATGTATTAGTCGAGTGACGTGGGTGCAATATTTTTTTCGAAAATTTCGATTTAGGTATGTGTATTTCTATTAAGTCGATTCTTTATTATTCCCTTCACACGGTATGTGCATCTACCATTGTTGAGTTGCTTGCTTTTTTCGATGATTGAAGTAACTCGAGAAAGGTTTTTTTGATGTTTGTATCTGAAATTAATAAATAAATTTGTAATTTAAACTATAATTGATTTAGTTTTTAGCTAAAGTAAAGGATTATTTTATCTGTTGAAAATGACATAAAAAGATTCTCCCCCTCCCCCTTTTTTTTTATTATTTTTTTAATTTCAGTGTTTTTCTATTTTTATCACTAACATCTCAAAAACAATAAAACAGACGTGATACTTTAAATACACACATTTTAGAATATCAGACTAGCAGTTAACGTAATCTTTTTATTGGCTGAGTTTTTATTTTATTTTATTTCTTTCGAAACCTATTTCTATTCAAAGCTTGATTTCATTCTCTCCCCCAAATACTATATTAGACCAAACCATTCAAAATATAAATCCTAAAAAATTCATAAAATCTAACTCATAATTTTTTATCTTGTGATTGCTAAACATTATATATATATATATATATATATATATATATATATATATATATATATATATATATATATATATATATAGTTTCTATGACATTCTAGTTATATTTATGTATGGATATGGGTTTGAGAAATGAAATATAAAATATTTTTGTTAGCACCCGTAGTACTATTTCGCTTAAACCAATTTTTCATGTTAAGCCTTGTCGTATTAAACGTTTTTCACTGTAATTCCTTAAACGTGCAATTACGATTATGAAGAACTATACACGAGTCAAATAAAAACACTTTAAGGGAGTGAATTTGATTCAAAAACAATTTAATGTTAATTTTAAGTTTTGAATTCTTCAAAAATTGAAATTGTATTTGGAAAAGTGTATAAACTATAGCCTTAAAATAATTTAAAAATTGATTTAACATATCGATTTGTCTGTGTGGATATCTTCATCCAAAATTCGAAATTGTAAGGTCCTTCTGTAAGTGTAGAACATCAGTAATAGAAATTTCGATGTTCTCAATAAGATTTAAGTAATGGCATAAGAAGATGGATGACTGTTATAGTTTAAATAATATATGTAATCCGTCCTTTTATTTTTTTTAAATTTTGAAATTCGTTTTGAAATTATTTGGTAAAGTTACTTGATTTTCTGCAATATTAATGGAATTCACTATCACGTCACTGGCTCTTTATTTATATCGATACGCAAATACTGAAACTATACATAAGGGGTTTCATTTCTTATGTTTCTTGCTTTTCCTTAAAATCTATTATCAATCTGACAATTAATCCCTGTAAATTAATTAGATCAAGTTACTTTTTTAAGATTATGGTCATTTTCGTTTAAATAAGTAATATAAATTTTAGTATTTTAAAATATAAGTAACATAAAATAAAGTTTAAAATATAAGTAACATAAATTTTTTTAACTCAAATAAAAACTAATACTATTTCATTTTTAAACTCCAAAACCTTTCGAAATGTTCTAAATATTCCAGGCGTCGGTGTATATCCAAGAGTGTTGAGCCTTTATAATAATAACTTATGAAATAAATTTTGAATGAAAAATCTAGTATAAGGATAAAAAAAAAAACGATATTTAAAAAGTTTAGAGTTACATCAATCACCCTTATCTTTTGCAACACAAGTTTACTGATCAATAAAATGAATCTAATTTATAAAAATCAATTCGAATTCTTGTATATGAAGTTGAAAACTCAGGTTTAACTTCTTAAATTCAAAAAGCTAAGATTCCTTATAGTAAATATCTCTCTGAAATTCAAAACAAATTAAGTTTTATATTTTTCCTCCGTAAAATAAATCAACTCATATGTACTTAATTATGCTGTTGAATTCATACGCTTCAGATTTGTTTTCGATATTATTGGTAAAACTTGCTATATTGAATGCAACTAATGCTCTAAAAATGTATAAGAACAAGAAAATATGGTTTATAAATAATATACTTTTCATTGTCATATTGTATGAACGCAATTTAATTATTACTTATGAACAAGCTCGAAACATATGTTTCTATCCTTTTTATGATCTAATAACCTGACTTTTAAACGCTTCACGTAAAGCTTTATATTTCACATGTTAATAGTGTTATGAAAAAGAAAACCAGAGAAACATCATTTAATTTTATTTAAAAAAATTCGTAAACAATTCTAAATTTACAATTTTCAGCATATTTAATCAAACTGTTGTACAACTTAACGTATTTATTTCTAATATGTTTTTAGTTTACAAATGATCTATTTTTCTCATTAGAGTTATTTCTCAATAAAAAATTATGTATACGCTATATGTTTTTCAAATATTATATTATTTAAATGACTTTGACTGAAATGTTCCTTAAACACGTTTTCAAATTCAGTGAATATTTTTAAAATATATGATCTCCTTAATATTCACTCGTGTTATAAAACCAAAAATCATACCAGAATTTTTTCAGAAAAAAAAATCATACCAGAAAAAAAATCGTTAATATCGTTTGAAAACTAAGCAACTCTTTCAAAACATTCTAAAAAATAATAAAAAATATGATCTCACAAAAAATAAATAAATAAAGACAAATAAACAATTTAACGCAAAGGAGAAAAAAAAGTTTACGAAAAACTGTTATCAGCTACACTTTTCAAATCTTTTCTATCTATTGTAACCTAATCTCAACTGAATATCAATACTGAACAGTACCAACATTTACGCGTGGCCATAAATCATTAATCGAAATTGACTCAAAAGATACTGCAAATCATAAAAACGTGTCATTAGCACGAACTTTAACAACATATAAAAATTGAACTAACTTTCAAAATATAATTTGGAAAACTAATAAAACATTATCTTTCATCAACATTTGCAAGTTTTACAGAAAAAGCAGCAAATATAATACATTTTACAGATAGAAAAAAACTGTTATAAAAAAACTTAACACATAAAAAACAAAACGAGCTCACCTTCCAAAGTAATCCCAATTAAAACACGTTCCAAATGCTTCTATTAACGAGGTTATAAAAACGGTTCCAGGTCAAGACCAAACTTTATTGCATCATCATCTCTTCACCATCCGTAACCGTAAGACCCCGTTCTCTTTTTGAACAAAGTTACCCACCGTAGGTTTATTACGCTTTACAGAGGGACAATTTAGGGATCTGGGGTGGCAACAGGTTTATATGTATACATACACACATATTTCGTCGCTCTTTCGTCAGGTGTGTGGGGCCCCTTTCGAGCAGTTAAGTTCATGGAACTCGAATGAGAAGGGGGCCGAGAAAGGGCCTGCGTTCAAGGTCACTTCTGGTTACCATTCTATAGTTATTTCGACTTTCCTTTTCACTTTCCATCGAGGGTATTGGCTGAGGGGTGAGATGAAGTGGTAAAGGGGTGAATAAGGGTCTCCGATGTTGTGCGAAGGGAATGTTTTACGTAAGATTTAACGATTCTTAAGCGGTAGATCTCCATCTGTAATACATCGGATATGTTTAAGTTAAGGATAGGAAAACCTTTTTAAACTGGGAGGCCACAATGGGTTAGAGGTTATGTAATAAGGTCGTTCTAATTTATCGATGATTTAAAAGTACACATATAAAAGCTGCATTGATATTCACGTGAAATTTTTTTTACAACATTAAATGCATACTTTTTATTCCTGTAATAAGCCCTATGTTAATATAGTCTCATATTTCAATTGGAATTTCCTTTTAACTTGTGATGCGTTGCCGTGGTAGCATAGCATTCATGGGCGCGAACTCGCGGCTGATGTTATTTTCGTTGAATCGAGGGCTCCGAGTCCTGATGTCACTAAAATCTCATTGTGTAACGAGAAATTATTGCCCTTATTTTCCCCATTATTTTTAAATTCTTACTATTATCTCACACTCTCCCTAGATATATCTTGTTCAAATTTTCAGTCGTTAATAAAATACTTTTTATTCATCCACTTAAATTCAAACACATTTTTTTAAACTTGCAGTGGATGACACTTGATATTAATACAGTTTTTTCAAATATTAATTCATTTAATTAGATTTAATTGGTGAAAATGCAGTTTAGCCCAACCACTTGGCGCGTTTTCAAAAATTGTCAAACTTGGCATTTTTTTTTTTTTTTTTGGCTAAACTTGCGAAGCTGACCAGAGTAGCCACATTTGACAAAATACCGCCAAATAATTTCTGTCGCCAAGGGTGGTTGGTCTAAACTGCATTCCAATCATTTAATTCACCGGATGAATTAAGAAACAAACCAATACTTCTACTATGTCATTTGTTTTGCAATGGCAAAGTGGGTAGATCGTCGGCGTAGAATCTTCATGCCTTCGGATCGAATCTCGTCGAAGCATAAATTTTTTTTATTTGATTTTCAAATAATTAATTTTAGTTTTTTATGGGAGAAAAAAAAATTTGTCTAATATAAAATTTTTAGCGGGATATAAATTTAGGAATAAATACCGTCAGTGACGAAGCGTGTAGACCTCTGGAAAAAAATTTCTTTTGCCACTTAATGTTGTGATTCTGTCATATGTATATTCATATTTATATTAATTGTAATTATTTAATAAAAAGTAACTAAAATAAAAAATTTCTTTGTTGATCTTAGTAGGAATTAACTTAATTTTTTTTTTATATTACTTGTTTTCTTGCTGACTCTGAGTAAATTCTATGCATATTGGTAAGCTCTGACTATCTCCTTTCTGGAGAAGAGCATCAGTTTCAAATATAATCGTTATTGATATTGAGTAAAATTCTTTAGGGGTATTTTTTGTTAACTTAAATCAATTTCTTTCATGTTCTTTAGAGCTTCTTACAAGTGATTTCTAGCAACTCTTGATTCGATCTTGGTTATTAACAGGAATTGCCAAGTTAAAAAAAAAAAAAAATACAGTTGGATACTTGTTTATTAATTAATAAAGCTCACCAAAAATCTATGCAAATTGGAGTGAGAAAGGTAATCTATGTAAGGTAACTGAAACACTAAAAGGCTTCAAACTTTGCATTTTTTTTTTTAAATTTTGCTGTTTAAAAAATAGAGGGCGCTTGACTGATTCCTTAAATGTATTTGTTATAATGAATTTGACTAATATAACGTTTCGAAACTATTCATTAACATTGTAAACAAATCATCACTCCTACAAAGAAATATAACTGTAATTGCCTGTTTTAGAAATGTTATTTTTTGGGATTCTAGTTCACTTTCCTCAAAATCTACTTTATTAGTGGTGTTTCGATTTTGCACGTTATAAAAGGAGGTTATCTTCTGTACAGTAAACATAAATCTTTAACAATAGACACAAATTTTAAGTATTTCATAATGTTTGTATAAAAATTATGGGAAATTTGATTCATGAAACTTAAATTTTCTTAAACTTTTTTTTGAAATTATTATATTCAGTTTATAGAATGTTATATTTATAAATATCTCACAAATTTTCAGAGTAATAATTGAAGTGGATTTAATGCAAAACGTACCTTATAATTAATTCTGAACTTACAATTGTAAATACGACTATTGATTATCAATTTTTCATACATGGTTATTTACGTATATAAATTTGATTTTCTTTGCATAAACAGACGTACCTCATTGTTAAAATATAACTTTCATTACTTTCAGTTTTGATAAATGAGGATTATTAAAACTCGGCATTTAATAAACTCGTTTTTTCCTTCTCGAAAGCGTCTCAGTTACCTTAAGGTTCATTTTACCTTCCTGAGGAAACAAAGATGAGCTATGCATGCATTTAAAATTGTGTCTATTATGTTTATTTCTTAGATGTTTAAAATGATTAAAGATTTATTTCGTTCTATCAAATAACTGGGATTTTTAACTGCCCTTAAGAAGGGAGCAAACTCCTGAGGAATAATGAATGTCTAAATACCGCCGAGATAGATATTTTTTTCTCATCCAAGATTGACGATATATATATATATATATATATATATTCATTTTAACTACTTTAAGTTCTTTATTTCAAGTTGGTTCATCTATCATGTTGAAGTTCAGAGCGACCCATGTTACATAACTAGAAGCAAAGCGAAAAAACAACAAAAGAGCCCAAGAGTTAAAGCGAACGGCCAACGGCTAGAGTCAGCATTTATACCGGAAAAATGGGGAAGCCCATGAATTCTGCGTAGGTTGCAATTAGGACTTGGGATACTTCCACCACATGCGGGTCTTTGCAAATGGAAGGTGACAGTTTCAGTTGAAAAATGCATGAAAGTTGATTGGTAGGTTTTAGTTGAGTGTAAAAAATAAAGTGTCGGAAAGGAGAAAAAAAGTTAAAAGAAACAAAAGAAGGCGATAACGTGGATTCATCGTGTGTGTGTAACAAAATAGTTGAAATAAATTAAAAATATTTCACAAACATAAAATAAAACTAAATAGAATTCCTTAAAATTACTATGAAAACTTACAAATACATTTTTTTAGATTATAGGAAAATTAAAAGAAAAATTAAACTTTTTCTAATAGCAAAAACATAGAAAAAAGGAAATACCCTATTAAAAAATTAAGAAAGAGAAGAATATATATATATATTGCTACATGCAATTACTCTCAAGAGAATGAAAATTGTACTTTTTAAAATATAAATAATTCACGACTTGCCGGGAACCCTTAAAATACAAATACTAATTTCTTTCCCATAGTCCCTAAACAACTCGTTTATTTCACTTTAAAATTAATCGAATTTTAAAAATTATAAAGCATGTAATTAATGACTCCATCGCATGTTATTTCAGAACTAGTTTAAATGAGTGATGCATGTATAAACAGCTGAATGTAATTTTGTTGCATGTCAAAATGTCTATTAACCTTACGCTTTTAATGCATTACATGACTGACGCGGTGAGATTAAAGTTGTTACTTCTTAACAATTCTTGATATTGGCTGAAGCAGTCGATAGCGGACGCCCAGAATAAAATAAAAGTGATGCATTATATTTTAAAAGAACAATAAAAAGTGATTGAAATTGATTTTAATAGATTATTTTTGAAACAGATATGTTTCGCTGTAACATTGAATCAAACAAAATTAAAAGTTTAGTTTGCAATCTTGATGAAAAATATATTCATTCGATGTTCCTGAGAATTCATGTATTTTATATGAGAAGTAGAAAGTCTGTGTGTGCTTTTGCTTTGTGTTCTCGTTCATCCCTGCTTTCACCAGTAATGAATTTAATTTAAAAAAAAATTATAACTCTGAATAGCTTCAATAAAAATTCTTATTGGATTACATATAAAGTAAAATTCATATAAAAACATTAAGCTTATTTTTCCCAATTTTAACTTGAAAATATTTTCAAAGACCACAAACGAATCGTTAAAATAAATATATAAATATTTTTAAAAAAATCGTTGAGGAAATGTAATTTTGTTGAAATCTTTATTATTTTTTGTTCCATTTGATGCTAATTTTTGTATTCTTATATATAAAATAGTTTCTAGTTTAGAATGAGAAAGTAGGAATTCTATAAAAGATTAACATTACGTTCACGGAATCGAAGTGAGCGATAGACGTGAGCCATACGTATTTGTTTAACTAACTGATCAGTGTTTCATCTTAATTCATGAATCCAGATACCTATAAAAGGACTCAAAATACAGTCAAATGATTCAAAACCCTAAGACAAATATGAAGCCGCCATTTTTGTTTAAGAACCACCAAATATTTTTTCTTAATTTTTCTTTGCTCAACATGTCGTGAAAACAAATTATTTAGGTATTATAGTGAGTTGTCATTTTACTTTGTATTTTCTCTTAATTACCATTTCCATTCCAAACAAAATTTGCGCATTTCATTAAATCTACGGAGGAGCTTAGCGTGTTAAGCCTTTTTCGTCAATGTCTGGATAATTTTTTTCATTATTGAATACATGAATATTTTAATCAACCTGAACTAATTTTTTTTTTTGAATAATCTGAATTTAATTAAATTTTTAATTAACATTTAACTTCTGCGCACCTCTGAATTTTTTCAACTAGCGCCTTTAAATTTAAATGCAAATGGAATTAAAATAAATGGTCTTGTATTGATGAATAAAATTGTAATGTTATAACAGCGGAGGAATAAAGTAAAGCACTATACTTACAATATTGGTATAAATTTTGCACTTTTCTTTTTGTAATTCAGATTAATCCTTTTGCATATCAAATTCATATCTCCAGTGTCATTCTTTTTTGCGAAATCAAATTAATTCGGTGCTCACAGGCTGTTTAGTAATTTCTAGGTCTAGTATATTTCAGGTTTGGAAGTAATGTTTTCTTAAACTAGCCATTAAAAAACCAAAACGTAAAGTAAATTTAAACTAATGTTGGAAATTTTTTATATTTTTCGCAAAATAAACGGGTTTTGTTCATGCTTTGAATCCTTACAGTATCTCATAAGAACTGGATTTTTAGTGAAAATAATTCTGGGGAAAATATAAGTTTTGATAAATAGAATTCTGTCAATAGTTTAAATTTTGGTATGAATAATTGTAGTAGGAATTAGAATTTTGATAAGAGAGCTAGAAAAAATTCTTTTTTACATTATTTGTGCAATGTTTTCTAAACTCTACGAAGTAAGAAAAAGTGAAAAAAAAACTGGTAGAATTTTGCCAAATCTTTGATTTTCTTAAGAATTATTTCATTAAGTTACGATTTAATTTTGACAGCATTTTTAAATTGTTCTTATCAGTAAACCCTGTTTTACATTTGGTAACTAATATTAATTATGCTATTTCTTTAAAAATGTTTTCTGATTTTCAGAAATCGGTATACGATAATTCATGAAAAACAAGTTTGAAACCTTCAATTTTTTTTCAAAAAGATTAATTTGATTACTGATTTGTAAGCAGATGAACTTGATATGTAAAGTATTTGAATATTGAGTACAAAAACTAAACAAATCGGGAATGAAAACACGTATTTTTATTCGTAAAGTAAAATAAATCTGTAAAAAAAAAAAAATTCACACACGAATCACTGGAATGCATCTAAATCTAGTAGTTCACCTTTTTCTACCGAATGTTTAGATTCCGTTATCTTAGAAATATTATTGATTTTTATGGATATCTATTTTTATGACAATTTGTGATGAGTCAAAAATCATGGGATACTCCCTGATGTTGTGTATAATTCCTTTTACCCCATGAGCAGTAATTCGAAGTGGCGCAAACTCACACAAGTCGTCGGAAGTCATTTCAAGAAATATTCTGCCTCTAATGCCGTCCATTACTGCCAAAGTGTTGCAATGGCAGAACTTTTTGCACGAACTTATTTTTTGATCGAGTCCCATTTATGTTCGGTGGGATTCATGTACCGGGATCTCGGTTGCCAAATCCTTCATTAAAATTGTCCAGAATGTTTCTCAAACTAAATTTGAATGATTTTGGGTTTGAGATAAGGTACTTTGTCATATTGTAATATTCGTTGTTTGGGCATATGAAGTCCATGAATCGCTGCAAATGGTTTTTTAGTAGTTGAATATAACCGTTTCTGTCAATGATTGGTTCAATAAGACCAAAAGACTCCCATATAAAAACAGCTTTCTCAATGTCTTGTAGCCAACTTGGGTTCATATCCTTGAGGATCTGCTCCACATCCAAACCGTATAATCAGCTTTTACCAACTAGAATCATAATAATTCATTTAACCAAATAACGTTTTTACCATAATCTAAAGTCTAACGGATAAGTTCACGAGCTCATCAGAAGCGCTTCAGCCGTGTTGTTAGGAAAGACACTTCTTTCGATTTTCTGCTACCATATCCTATCAATTCCAAATTTCACTGCACTGGTTTTGTCGACACATCTTTCTTACATCCCTCGTTGATTGCTGCTGTTATCTGACTCGGTATTGTTTGTCTAGTAACACTGACTTTTGTACCTAGGCGTTGGTGATCTCATTCATTAAGTAGGCGTGGTCGTCCACTGCGATATCCAAGGTGGGGGAGAGGGGGCATTGCCTGGAAGTAACACTTATTCTCGGCACACTCTTAACATTGTGGATTGAGGAATGTTAAATTTCTTAACAATTTCAGAGATTGAATGCCCAATGCTTCCAACTCCGACTAGCATTCCACCTTTAAAAAAAATGCTTGTCGTGAGGCCATAATTAAATCAAAAAACTTTTCACATAAATCACTTTTCAAGTAAAAGTCTTGACAATGCACAGTCCATTTATACATTTATCATGCAGCGCTACTGTCGTCCGGATATTTTCGTTTTGCTATCCCGTGACTTTGGTACTTCAATGTATTATTATAAATTTGGAATTTTATATTGAAAAGTATTTCCCTCTGCAAATGACTAATTGCCGTCTTATCCATTACATATTATTTCGTTGAATGGCTGAACAGCCACGAGTCGAATTTGAGATTTCCGTGGAGTTGTATTTTTTGTTAGATTCAACAAATTTTATAAATGCATTAGAAATCTGTTCTCTGAAGATTTTAGTTTCTTCCTCCATGGCTCGTTGTTCTTCATCCGATTCTACCTTCTGAACTTCAGCTTCTTGTGGGTTTACTAAGTTTTGTGAACCCACAAGACGAAAAAATTCGAAAATTAACGATTTTATCGGTACCAGGTGATAGAATATACAGATGCATCGAATGCTGGATTAAATAATTTTTACTGTAATAAATACTGTTTTAAAAAAGGCGTAAATATGCGTAATTATGACATTCCGAAATATTGATCAAATAATACAAATCATTAAAAAGAAGAAAGAAAGAAACCCTACATATATACTGCCTACCCAAAATGCAACACCATGAAAAAAGATAGAAACCGCGATAAATTATTACCGTATGTATGCCGTGATGGGATATAGAATAGCCGTGATGGGATATAGAAATGATTAGCATTTCAGTGCAGTCACACATCATGGACGCCTGCAGCTCCACCAGTGAGCGTTATTTAAAGAGAGAATAGAATGCCGTTTTGAAGTACTGGAATCGCTTTTCTGTACAATTGGATTGCATAAGCAGCTTCAGTATGCCTCGAAGAGGAATAAAAGCGTCTTTCAAGTACGCTTCAGAGTTCGACCGAAGAAAAGTTGTTGTCTGTAGAGAATGTGTGTTATCCTTTCGAGAAATCGGTTATCATGTCAAATGTAATCAAGCAACAGTGATGCGGATTTGTAATCGATGGATGCAAGAGTGAATGATTGACAAATGGAATGAATTGCATTTTCCTCTTCGCGCCACTACTCGTGATGACAAGCATATTGTGAACAAGACAGTGATGGATCGCTATACCTCATCAGAAGCCATGAAACAACAAGTACAGTTTGCTGCTTAGCAATCGGTACTCCCTCATACTATCCGACGTCATTTTCAGCGCAATGGAATGTCCAAAAGGCGTCCATTATTGAAATTACCTGAAATTGCGTCTGAAATAATCCATTGAACGGTGTACATGTACAAACGAATGACACGACTTTGTCTTTGCTGATAAATCTCTCTTCTGCCTGAAAATCCATAATGGTAGGATTATAATTTAAAGAAACCGTGTAAAGAAGCTGTTTAACTGTTTACCTTATACATCTCGATTCTGTTCTTGCACGCTGTATTTTGGTTTGGAATGATATTGGATTCCATTACCGCTCCCCCTCCCACTAGTACGCATTGATAGTACGACTTCCAGCCAGTACTATATCTCTAAAGTCATAGAGATTGTTGTCTTCCGCCACTTTCATAGCTTGCTTGCGGCTACATTCCAACAGAACCATGCGCGGTCATACGTTACATTATGTGCTCAACATTTCTTCATCCACTAGACTGCATGCTGTATTTGCCTGCTTGTTCTCCTGGTCTGTTGCTCATCGGCTACGTTTAGACGATGGCTAGGGAACAACTGGACTGGCATACACCACCTTCAACACCAGATCAATGCTGGCAACGTGTGGAGGTACCCTGGGTTGTTACACCCCAACAAGACGTCCAAAGCTTCTTTCATTCAATATCGAGATATGTAGCTGTGGTTATTGCTAGCCGTGGCTTCAGGAATCAGTACGGATTTTATCGTCTTTCTCCCTCGCAGAAGACTATAATTTTCAATCTTTTCACTTTTGTGCTGTGTGTTATCTCTCGAATAAATTTGGCTTTGGTGTCTCTTGTCCTTCTTGGTGTTACATTTTTGATGATTAGTGTGTCATAAAAAGTATTGAACTATATAATAATTATATTTGATTACAGTTAAAATCATCTTATCATATCTTTGAGTACATAATGAAGTCCTTAAATGTGATGGACAAAGCCCTATTATACCATAATTCAAGGGAACTCAAATTTAGAAGTCTTCGATATTCTTTTGCAAGAAGTTCAATGTCATGAAAAAAAAGTATCATAATTAATAAAATGAAGCACATTTTCAATATTCAGATAAGGAAACTCAAAATAATCCACAAAGTCCAGAAATCTCAAATTATTTAATTTTCCGAGGGGAAATCGTATACAACTAACTGAGACAGTGTACATAGAGAAATTGTTTCTTTATTGAAATAATATAGGCACGTGACATGATAGATCAACTCATGAAAGCGTCAGCTTTTGAATTCTTACTACACATCATTTTTCATGACTTTACATTTTTCTAAAGCTTTTGGGGAAATAATTTCAAATTAAAATTTTTCATCAAAATAGGGTATTGCTAATCCAAACATAACATACTTCATCTGGTTAGTCTCGGAAAGAACTTGTTCCCTGCTGAGACAACTTTGACATAGATTATTGTTTTTCGATCCGAAACATTTCAATAAAAACGCATGTAAAATTAATGTACGCTTTTGATAAACATTATGGTAATACTTTATCCATTCTTACAAAAATAATTTCCTTGGCAATTAATCATCAGTTGTTTCGAATAAAATAAAGGTAAGATAGGTTCTCGTTACACGTGATTAATCACTTTACAAAAGGTTGAAAAATATGCATATTTTCTTATGAATAATGTTCAAATAAAATCAAACCAGCTACTGAGAGAGCTTTGAAGAAATCTTTATTTAAATGTAGCAGCATGTATATTTAGAAACAGGTATTAGATTGTTTGTACTATTAATAATGTTTGATAATTCTTCTTTTTTTTTAAAGTTTTATTTGGTGAAATACGTATATACAGAACGATATATATATATATATATATAATTCTGTGGCTGCTTAACGCTAAAGAATAGAACCCTGATCCAGACTATTTTTTTCAGATATTAAAACACCTCAACATTAATATCATAATCTGACTTCACTCGCATATATAAAGGACTCCATTTTGTTGCATAAAGTATTTTTGTTTAAATGAATAAACATATATATTTTATATTTTGTCTTCTATACCTTAATGCAAAATAAATTTTAAACTGTGCAGGTTGTGATGAAAAATTACATCTAAATGCAATCCTTCTGAATTGTGAAGAATACAGTACATCCAATTCTATTTTTGCACGATATATATGTTTTTGTGGAATTCGTGAAAAAATATTTGTGCAAATAACACATCTGTGAAAAATAAAATTGGATCTTAATTCCACAAAATCACAAAAAATAATTTTATAAACCGTCTGAAATTTCGCTGCAGAATAAATAATATAATAACCAAATGATATTCGTATTGTAGTACTTTCGCGCTACAAATTTTATTTAATAAAGTTAGCATTGGAGAGACTCGATTAAGTTTAATTAATGTAATTTAATAAAGTTATCATTGCCTCCTGGACTCAATTAAATTTAATTAATGTAAATTGCAGTATGCAATCATATTCTTTGCCTATTGCTGATTTAACTTATAGTTTATTGATTTTCGGCAAAATCAATATATTTACGAGTATGCTTGCACAAACTTATATTTTATTTTTTATTTACCTCTAACATTAACACTTCTACGTGTTTTGAAGTTGTAAGCAGAGAATTACATATACCATAAAAGAAGGAACAACAGAATCAACGTCAATCTAAAAGTGACATATAACCAATATTGAAATCGTGTTGACTTTAAAATGCGAGTGTAATATATGAATGTTTTTCCAGCATTTTAAATGGTTTTGTTAAACGTTCAAAAAGAAATGAAAATTATATTTTTTGATCCGTTTTAAGTTAAATAATCTTGTAAAAAAAGGTTCCTTTAAAAACTAAATTTGTGTGCATAATAAAAGAATACAGCTTAAGGATTATGTAACACAGAATGATATAGGAAAGGACTGCCATAAAAGCATATATTAATATTGGGGTAATATTCATTCTGAAAGTTCGCGTAGAGTTTTGATCGGGCCATTTAATAAGGGCAATGAATAACTACTTTAGAAAGTCCTAAAGAAATCATGAATGAGATGAAATGCATTAAATGTCTCTTCTGTCAAGGTCTCTACAATTTAATAGTTGGCATAATTATATGTGGTGCCGGTTAGAGAGGTTTTCTGTCACTAGTCTCAAATAGTTTTAACATGTTTACTAGGAAGTCTGCTTGTAGGTTTAACATTTCTAAATACATCACCAGGAGCATGCCTGCTATATTGTGAGTGAGTTGGATGGTCTTTCATAATTGATGGCTTGGAGTTTTTATTTTTGGATAGGTTTCAAAGGAACTGAAAGAAAATTTGAGCCTGATAGATTAGAGGCACCTATTTTGACTAGAATACGTGACAAGAAATTTTAAAATTGATTAATCAATTATCGAAAATTTTTCTTCATTTTATAAATAAAAAAAAATATGGCAATCGCTACTATATGTTATAACCATATGGAATCATATAATTATCATAACATTTTCTATCTGAAAATTGTTCTTCGCTTGGACTTTTTACCGAACGTTATAGAACGATGTTAAATGTAATCTTTTAATGGTGTAAATGTATAAAAGTACATATGAAGATTCTATAAAAACATGTACATCATGTACAAAATATTTATAAAAAATCAAATTATTCTTTTATGTAATTTTTTTTGTTTGATTTAAACATAGAGTTGTAAACTCACTGGGAAAGAAAATAAGATTTAACTAAAAAACAAGTTAAGTTTTACACGACTTTTTCATTCGATTTTTTCTGATACCGTATGCAATTACCGTATCACAAGACTTGAATAAATTAATAATACATGTGCAGCATGTAATATACGAGCATAATGTACATGCTCATGTATTATACATTGCAGATATGTAGTATTAATCTTACTAACACGTACCCGATTCACTATTTTAAATTGCAAATAACAGAAAAGATTAATGGTTATTAGTATTCTGGTTTCATGACTTTTCTTACATTAATTTTTCTACGTTTGGAGGAATAAGTGTGACTAAAAAATACAGATGGTAGGAGAGATTAAATCATTTGGAATAAGTTTCTTGTTATATTTCGTAATTATTTTCGATATATGTAATCTATATATAAGTTTCTGATAATTGAAGTTCTTTAATTTATTCATAACAAGCAAATTCCTCTTTTCTGTAGTTAGGTATTCTTTGTCTTAAGCATTGAATTGTCAATAATTGGATTTGTTCGTCGTTAAAAATCATTAACTTATTTAGCATAATTATTTTTATTGTTTGTGTGTATGTTTTACAGTTGTACAAAAATCAATCACTGGAAAGAACATCATTAAATAGAAGTTTGGTTTTACTTGCACTCTTTGTATAAATATGTTTTTAAGATAAGTCAACTAGCTGATGACATATCACCACTCAAATTTTCAACATTTGAATCACGTGATTATTTTCCATTTTGCTTACTTGGTTGCCATAGTAATAACGAATAAATAATTATAACTATTGGACTGGTCAAATTATTTTATTATTATTTCAAGAAAACAATTTTGGTGCTGCTCGATTTAAAGTTTTATTTAAATGCCTTCATGAAACACAGATTTGATTTTAGAACAGTTTCTCTTATAACATTATTTTCATTTAAAAAGTAGCTATAAAAACACATTTTTCTGCTCCAAATCAGACGCTCTTGTGAAATAAATTACTGTACTCGCTCTATAATCCTGCGTTTTTACACTGACTGACAAATCATTGTAAATTATTTTATGCTTTCTTCTTCAAAAGAATAATGCAGGATATCAATACATAATAGTACTTTTTTGTAGCTTTAATTACTTCGCACATTCGACATTTTATTTGCGTGTATTGTATTAAATATTATACTCAGTAATACATAACGTTTTCTGTTTAATTACATTATTGTTTTTAATTTTTAAGTAATCCGGCGTTTACGGTAATCTGGCGGTGTTTTGGTTTAATATCTGCCGAATTTACCCGGAGAATACTGTATAACATCTATCCACCATTTTGAAATCGTGAATGTAGTGTTAATCCTATGGAACTCCTATCTCATTCTCAAATCTGGACTACTGTATGCATCTGAATGCTAAAATCTGCATCTAAGAGAGTAAAAAGTAGAATAGTATCTATATAATTGGCAGTTTCCTTTCTATTCCAAAAAGTATTTTTAAAATATGTTTAAAAAGGAGAAAACTCACAGAAAATAATCATTCTAATGGAGATCAGAAAATACTTTCTAAAGATAAGAGGAAAAAAGAAGGTAAAAAAATCTTTGTTTTTCTTTATCTAGAATGCATTTCAATAAATACAATAATTTATATTTGAGAAGGTAATCATAGACTCTTCTGAATCCGCATTATTTTAATGAATTCAAAATAGCTGATAAAAGAGTTTGAATAATTTATTGTAAAGCATTGTTTAACTGTATCTGTACCTCTATTCTAACAATAATTAGTAAATATTGTTACCTACTGCTCCATTATTAGAAGTGTTATAAAAAATAATTCAAAACATGTATTTAATTTATCGAAATATTTCAAACAAAGATATTAATAAATTATTTTTTGATGAAAAAGTTAACTAAAATTTCATCGCCAAATGGCGATTTCGATAACAATTTTCATTAACTTGGCGACAAAATCGTTGCCAAACGTGTGCACAGCTGGACATCTTAGAGTATGTGCTTTTGTTTATCATTCATATTAAAATGATAATCAAAATATGAATGATGAATGTTGTCAGAAAGGTATTAACATATTAGACAATGTTTAACACTTGTATTTTTTCAAAGTGGATTGATTTTAACTAATACACTCTGTCACTTACTTATATATTCAAAGCAATTTTGTTTTGTCGTCTGCAAAGGGTTCTTAGAAATGGATTAACGTTCCATCATTTCTTCCTTTATTAATGTGCAATGATATTTTTTTTATCTTCAAATATATCTAAGGTGCTTGTATTACCGTGGAGTTTAAATGCAATTTTAACAACATCAAAATGATTAGTGATTTATTTAGTTAACCTTTATTTAACGTTGTGGAATTTTTAATCAAGTGGAACATTGTAAAGACATGATTACAAGACGTGGAGGAAAAGTACATGTTAAATTTTTACTTTTTAGTATGAGTAATATTCTCAGCCATTTCTTTCTAGCTTTGTGTCTTATTGCTTGTTAATGTCTTATTGCTTCGAACTTGAATTTATAATACTAAAATAAATTTCCTTTGCCTTTATATTTCTTTATAGAAAAAAATTTCGAAATACTAATATCAATCACATTCACTCATTGATATGCGACTCATTTCTTTAGTAAATCGAATTTATGACATTATACTTAAGGAAAACCATTAGTAAAATTTACTTTTCTTTTTCATAAATAAGATGTTCCTTCATGATGAAGAAAATTTTGTTCCTTTCTAAACAGGTTATAAAACGTTGAAATTTAAAATAAACTATCGTTCCATGTGTAATTACCATTCAAATAAAATATATCATTAGGGATTGTAATTTATCAGTTAGTAGTTCATATTTCTCTTGAAATATTAATTGAAATACTTTACTTTTTTTCAGTTTTTTAATCGAATATCAACTTATGCATTATGATTCTTTCCATTTTGATATTAAATACAAGCGTATTTAAGTACACATTTAAAAGTAATTTTAATTTAAGTTAACAGGAATGAGATTAGATACATTATGAAGAAAAGAAAACATGTTTTTAGTCACCTATTGATTTATAGTTAAAATAGAAGTTTTTCTTTATTGATATATTGTAAATAATTCTGTTATTTTACTGATTTTTCTTTTTAGCATGTAACATCGCGTAGCATAGATAATGATGTTTCGAATTTTCTTTTGCTACTTTGTCATCTAATGTTAAGAAAATATCAGTTTTGGATAATCTCTTTAATTCTATGTAAATAATCCTTCTGATAATTTCTTTCTTAAATAAATAAATAAATCATACAAATACTTTTCATAAAATATCAAATCATATTTAAGCTTTACGAAAGTAATTAGATACATTTCAATTAGTCTATGACATTAATATCGGTATATTTTTAAGAACAGACAAAGTTATTAATTCATTTCATTTCATACTCGTATTCTTAGATGCAATTATAATCTTCGTACCTTCAAAAGTCCGTAACGTTATTGAGTTACACACGTTATTGAGTTACACACAGTTGAGTTTAATGTATCACATGTATTAAAAACAGGATTGATTGTTAATTCCGATTTACTCATTTTACATACACTTACATGTATTTCAATTTTATATTTTTACGCATTATTTCTTGTGCAGCAATTCTTTAATTCTTTAATATTTTTGTGTATTGCACTGAAAATAAAGTATGATTTTTTTTTCGTGAATTTCGTTTTAAAATATGCACACAACATTTTTACAATGTTTTTATGTATTTCACTGTGTGTGTCTGTGTGTGTATCAGTATGTCATCAAATTTTCGATCGTTAATTTAACTAACTTCCCATCAAGCTAGAGCTCTTAAACTTTAGGAATCGTTCTTACTCGCCTAACAATGCAATATTTAGACATTTGCGACAAGCTTTAACTAATATTTCAATATTTTTTAAATAATGCAGTTCAGCCCAACCACTAGGCGCGATTTCAAAAATTGCCTAACTTGGCGATTTTTTTTGGCTCGACATTAAGACCAGGCTAGACACATTTGGCAAAATACCGCCAAATAATTTTTTTTAATAAACTTTCCCACCATATAAAAACGTTGTTTTTAAAAACGTTGGTTTTTATCTCGAATTATTAAGCCTAGAATATTATACATACAATAATCAAGAGGAAGAAATCTTAATTGGAAAATAATTTAACTGTATATTATTTTCGTTAGAATTATTTACTTAAGTTTGATTGTTTGATGTTTTACAGTCATTTATGTAAAATGTAACCAGTTTATATGTTCTTATGGCTTTTAACAACGTTATTCTACATTTTGAATATAAATTTGCAAGTATTAAAATAAGCCTTCTTTTTTTTATCACAAAAATGATTATTACACAAAAATATAATTGTTATTCAAGAAAAACCGAAATTAAATCTTTGGTTTTGTATATCGATTTATGTTTTTTGGGAATAAAAAACTTTTTTGCTTTTAACAAAATAAGATTCGTGCCTAAATTTGCAAACAATGAAACGGCCCCTTCTCTCCCTCAAAAAATGTTTGCATGTAAAAAGGAATTGAAGGAAAAATTTTAATTCGTTCCAGCAGAAACTTAATTTTTTAAATATAAACTTAGGCCTATGAATTGAATATTCAATTTTTCTTTATATTTGAAATTCCAACAAAGTCTTTCAGTGTTCGATTCCAAATATATAAATGGTTAAACGATTTTTTAGAGGAAAACTTTGCTAAACTTCAGCAAAAAATAGCGTGCATCATTTTTGAAAATCTGAGCGAAATCCTAAATGGAATATTTGATTTTTCTGCACTTTTATCTAAAAGGCATGAAATATTTTGTCAAATCCATCAATTTTTATACAATTTCTCAAAAAAATGGTTTTTTTTTGCGTACGTATATACATATTGTACGAATACAGATATGTATTCGTACAATAATCGAAAATAAATTAAGCATCATTGCCTAAGCCTAAATACATGAATATTTCAAAATGCATTTGCTTTTCACAGTTTTCAACTATACGAAAAGAAACATGCAAGAAATGAAACAAATGCCTTCCTTCTTTAAAAAAATTGTTAAATTTCTACTCCGAAAAAGAAAGTAAAAAAATAATCAAATGCACCCGAAAGGGTTAAAACAAAACTCAAAATTCCACTTTTCAATCTTCAGAGAGCGGTGACGCTTTGTTTCATGGGCAAAGTGCCTCAAAGGCGGTCAGAGAGGACAAACTTCAAATCATAATGACAGGGGTGTTGCTGAGTGTTGACACTTGATGAGAAGGAAATGTCTCTGCCGACGGATGGTCAACCCAACCTCCCGTGGGCTTGGCTCCATTCCCAAATCGATTTCGCCTGAGCTTTTATTCTCCAATGTCAAACAAAATCGGGCACAATGCACAAAAACAAATGTTAGCGAAAATTCACTTTAAACTTATCTGATTGATATGACGGATCATTACGCGTGACTTGAATGAAGAAGTGTGACCATTAAAATTTGTTGCTTTTCAAATTTCGACTGAGTTTATTGGCGTTGTTGGCTCTCTTTTAGGGCTTGGTGTTATTCTTGGAGGTAACTGGGTGGGTGTTTTCTTAACTGTATTGAAAGGACACAAACACACATGTTGGCGTTACGTACCCTATTCATCATCCTTTCGTTTGTGTTTAAAAATTGTAATGGAGTTGACATAACCATGAATAGAGTCGATGATAACAGGAGTTGTAATGCGTTGGCTAGGGAGGTTATGTAAATACATATGTTAGTTTTGATGTTTACAAGAAAAATGTGCTTTGAATTTGAATTTATTTTCTTTTCATACGATGAATGGATTTAAATTAAATTGCATTTAAATTAAATGAAATTTTTATTTCAATGTAAACATAACACTCGTTTTATATATGAAGAAAAATTGTAAAGTGTATAGAAAATGAATTTAAATTCGATTTTGTGTATGCAATATTAATTTTTGACAGGTTTTGCAAGTTTTCTTTTTGGATCTATAGTTAGTTTTTTGTGTACCTTTCTGTTTATTTAAGTTTTAACCTCATTGATTACAAATTGATATAAATGTTTATCATAGTTTGTAAAAGAATTTTTTTATTTTTAATAAGCGAAAGTTTTAAATTTCTTTCGTCAAAATCGGAAACACCCATAAGAATTCAGGTCCTCGGTGGAAATACGGAGTATAGCACCAGTAAAGGGGGAAAAAACGAATAAATAAAATTTTACGAAGCTTTTTTTACATAAAATAGAAAAACATTCATTTATTCAGATCAAAATTAATGAAAATTTATTAATTTTGTTTATTTTCTTTGATACCAACGTTAGATTGGATGGTCTTTTTTGTTATAAAGTAGATAAAGTGTATATATTATTATTATTTTAAGCTACATTTGGTGCAGAAATTTAACGCATTTCATTTGGAAAGTAAGCCTTAGCTGTATGTATAAAAATTTGTATTAAATGTTAGTCTCTGAGTTTCTTTTATTATTATTATTATACCTTGGGAACCCTCGTTTTCCAGTTATGGCATGTATATCTTGTTCATTAGAATACAATACCTCAGTGTGAGGCCCCACTAGCTCTCATAGACTAGGGTTTAACGCCCGGTTGACTTACCCTAGGAACGCAACTGATCGAAATCTTATAGTTTTATGAAACAAAAAGCCTATCTTTTTTTTTCCTTTGCCAGACCTAGAATTAACTTTGTGACGTTGGGCTATTCGCGAATTTCTCTTTAACCTCAGGAACTTTTTGTTAATTTGAATAGCATACGAACTCCTTTCCAACCGAATGAAACGTATTTAAGTAAATTAGATAAATATAAGAAGAGGAGAGATTTGAATTACAGAGAGTGATACATTCGCGAAATAGAATTGAAAAAGAAAGATAAGTTAGATAAAGGATATAACAAGTTGATAGTTGTGACTCCTGATCGTTTGGGTTGAAATGATCTCTTTCAGTTATACCGAGTTTAATGTGTGATAAACAAGAAATGTGTGCATTGGAACGAGTGACTTGGTAAGCTAAGACTTTATTATTAGAATATAAACAAAAGTTGAACGAGTTAAGAGGGATTTGAAAGGGAGCCACCTTATCTATAATTAGGTAATTAATAAAGTGTGCTGTCTTCCTCTTAAGTATCTTTAATTGGAGTTTTGAACTTATTGACTCTTTAATTATGCTTTAAGATGGCTGTAGAGTTAAATATTGAAGAAAATGCGTCACAACTTTATACTTGTGTATGTTTCTATAATTTTTCAAAATACGAAAACCTTTATCGGACGTATAATTAATCTTATTCTATAATAATATGCTTCAACATTTTCTCAAAAACATAAGAGTTACTGATTTAAAACAGTTGAATCATCTTTGTATTGTAAAATGGTAAGTATATCTATATTTCTCCTTTAAAAATTTTCATTCTGTCTTTAGAATGTTCAGTGTAGTTAAAATTTTTGCTGTTCAGGATGTTTTTATATCCTTCAATATAGCTTATTGTTCGCTTTAAGGCCAATAGAACAAACAATATTGTAACTCCTATTTGTACATTTTGTTCTTAAAATATGTAGAAACTTCTATCAAACTCATAGATGTTTTTGTAAAAATAATATTGTTATATTATCATGATATGGTTTCTAATAATGGTTTTTGAAAAACTTTTATGTATTATAAATTCTGATAAAATTTGCTAATGATATTTAAAAGATTGTTTAATTTTTTTTTGTTTCAAGAATGATTAAATCATTATGAAAATCTTTTAATAATAATACAATCGTTCTTAAGAATTTCTTAGTAATATTGGTTAATTACTTTACATGTCTTAAATAATATAGAATTTTCTTACCTAAGAAATATTAGTTGCATGTAATCATAGAAATGTACTTGGATCAAGCTATGCTTAAAAAAATACCACAGTGATTAAATATTTGTATTTTTATTATATGGTTTACAAAAAGCATGTTTATTTCAAATAAAGAATTTGCAATTTTTTTTCACTCATTGGCTACAATTTATATCCTTGTTCTGACAATATCTTAAGAATATTCATTCATTTTAAATATGGAAAATTTTTATATAACAATTATTTTGATGTTGAACCTAACAAATATTTTACATTTTGAAATTATGAATATGCTTCAGATAGATTATTTGAGCTTTGAAAAAGGGAAAAAAAAAAAAAAAAAAAAAAAAAACAATTACTAATCTGGTAAAAAAGGACTATAAAGCTTTAATTATAGCAACTAATTATTTATTGATTTTGTTTTTTATTCTAAATGAAGAGAAATTAAAACGCTTCATTAAAATTGCGTTAAATCTTGTAAAAAAATTGTTTGGCGTTTTTAATATATATATATATATATATATATACATGGATTTAAATAATGCAACAATGGATTAGTGAAAAAAAATTGATTTTTGATAGAAATTTCACCTTCAGCCATTTAAATCTTTTAGACAAATTTGAGTTTAATTATAAAACATTTTATAAGCCCAATATTATTGATAACTTTTACATATTTTGCAGAAATGACCTCTTCAAAGATATATTCCGTGTTGAAAATTCTGAACCGTTCAGATACATTTCCCCCTAATTTTAAGCTCTCAAAAGTTCAAAACTTCAAAACAGCAGTCCAAATTACCTGGCCTACCACTTTGTTGAGTTGTAAAAAAAAAAAAAAAAATGCACACAATCCTTCATTTCGCTTTGTGACGGAAAAAAACTTAATCGGATTTCACGGCTTATAACCAATCCATATCTCACATGGAAATGACTGTGTCACGCCTTGATGCATTTTGTAGCAAATTTTCAAATTGAATAGAGCCATTTCGAAAGAGGCGGAAATGATTACTTAGAGCGAGCGAAAGCTACCAAATTGAAAATTGAATCTCGAATCAGAGATGCTTAAGCACCACCAATAATGTTCCGAGGTAGTCCTTTACCACCGATAGATTCTGCGATACACATATCGCATGTGTTATTTAAACGGATGTTTCATTTTCCATGGGCAAGTTCAGATCCCATCACATATCCTGTATGAGTTCTGGAAATGACCGTCATCTGTCTTAAGTGGCAATTGTATCTTCTCTCTGACCTCCCGTTTCAGGCCCTTGTTTGATCCCTAAATACTGCTTTTTTCTGGAATTGTTGATCGCTAATGGCATTGATATAATCGATGGATCACCGACTTCCGTTGTTGCATCCGTGCCACATCTCGTGATCGAGATCTATTAGAGAAGCGGTCTCCAATTTTTACACCACCAGGGGTTGGTTGTGGGGAAGATCATTTTCCCACGAACAGGACTAGGGGAAGAAAGATTTCTAAGGTGATTCGGACTATATTGTTTTTGTAATTAACGCGGAATATATTTTATAAATGGGTAAAAGGATTAAAAACAAGATGATAACGCTTTAAAAATGCCAAATGAAAACGTTATTAACCTTTTGACGCCCTTGGTCACATATGAGGACACTTAGTTTGTTTGTTTTTTTTCTCATTGATAAAAACGACAAAAATTCGATAATAAATTATTTTCTACAGAATCTCTCAACAACAAAAAAAAAAAAAAATACAAATCTAATAGTTTGGCTGCATGAATAAGGTATTTACGATGTACGGTGAGGAGTATGAAATTAACGTCCGATTGGATGGTACTGAATATATTTTAGGTTATTATCCTAAAAAGAGAACGAAAAATCATCCAAGATGTCACACGATAAAAATTGTATTAGACGAACTCGTTGCATTTGTGAGAAATATGAAGAACTGGTATGCCCGAAATATATGAAAGGATTTCATTTATAAATTACTATTAATGTTCAGCAGGTGGTCGCAGTAGCCTTGTGGTTAAGGCAGCGGACTCGTGGCCGGTGGTTTCCGGCAAATCATTGGTTCAATCATTGATACCACTAAAGACCTGCCGTGTAGTCAGGATTGATGCACGTCAAATTTGACGGGGCTCAAAGTCCTCCCGATTTCGTGGTGTGGAAGTTAGGAGAGGGGGTTCCAGCTCAGGTGTCGTCTTCGTCACTTGGCCGAAGTAAACAATTACTCGGTCCGTCGCCAATATCCTTCGTGTTGCTTCTAGTGCGACGCTCATAAAAACCAACCAATATAACACTCAGTGGCCGCAAATATGGAAGTTATGTTTTGTAACCTCCCCCCCTTTGGGCTTTTTCAATTCCCATCAATATAAAATGATTAAATATTAATAAAACTAACAATTAAATCGTTTTTTTAACTCTAAAAAACTCTTTCCTGGAGAGTTTCAGACTTATTTGAGAAAGGAAAACGAGCTTGTTTTATGCTAAGTTTAAATAATCACTTTTTAATTATATTTTAACGTTGGGATATCTGTACATTTATGTATGTGTTTATTCAAAGAAAATCCCATTTAGAACCACAGATAATTGTGTACGACCAATTAGTAACCGACAACTGTATTTATATTTGTAAGTTTTGTATTTATCTTTAGATACATCTTGCATACAACGTTCTGTTTTTAAAACTTGAAAAATTAGTAGAGTTCTTATGTAAGCATAACATTCTTTTACTGAACATTATTATGTTTTTTCAAAATCAAATTCGTAACAAAATGTTTAAAAATTTAAATTTTATGACTCAAATTTTCCATAATTTTATACAAATATTCCGCAATACTGAAAATTGGTAAGAGTTTATTAAAAAAAATTATGTTCATTGTATAGGAAATAATTTCCTTTTACAATGTGCTAAATATCAGCGAAATACATGTAACAGACTTTATGGAAAGTGCACCAGATTGCTAAAAATAAATAAAAATAATGAATAAACCCCTTCATTTCAACCAAAAAGCAAATGCAAATATTTTTCTCTCGCGCACGAAATATTTGTTTAAAATTTTAAAAACCAACTTCCTAACGTACTATTTATCAAATTCTCATAAATAATATACCTACGGAGTCTTAAAAGGACCCCTATTTTTTAGCAGCTTAATTAAGAGAATGCAAATTTGAATTTAGCAGAAATTAAAAGTATTTATTATTTATTTTTAATCGTATGGGACTGCTTTAAATCTTGACAACTATACTATCATGGTAACACAGAATAAATAATTAGATAAGTTAAATTATTAATTACAGCTTATAAGAATATCGTACTGTCGATGCTTGTGATTAAAATTTTATTTGAATATTTTTCATAACAAACATACATATGAATTGCAATTTATATTATGATTGAATAAGCTTTACTGAAAAAAAAAGGCCTAAAACATATAACATATCTATTTTGTTTTATGTACCCAATACAAAAATTCCGCACCATTTTTATTATTTTATTGTTTATAATGAATAAAATTAATCCTCTCTTGTTCCATCTGTAGTTGCAAAAAAAAAAAAATTTCAAAAAGTTTCATGGGAAAATTATTTTTGAATCCTTTCAAATTTTTTCGTATAGCCTTACAAATACAGTACCATTTTCAGAATAATTCTGTTGCTCGGTGAATTAAAACTTCGTTCCCTTGCAAAAGAGTATCCTTCTTCCCTATTGAAGAATCCAAACTTCTTAAAGGCCTCTGTGTAGTTCATTTTTGCATAAACTTTATCTAAACATTAATAATTATTTATAAAAGTATTCATTTTTTTTACATCAAATTCAATTTTTAACAATGTAAGTAAATTAACAAATTTAACAAACAATTATTAATGTCTTGGTAAGTTTTACGTAAAAATGCATGGCATAATCATGTATTGCATAATATATAGCTAATTTTGCTAACTAGTTATTAGTTACATAGTTAATATCGGGTGGCGGATCCGGGGACAGGCGCGTGTTCCACCTGTCATAATTTCATTCACAGACAAAATGGCACATCTGATCAGGAAATCCCAAATTTTTCAAACCAAATTGAAAAATATTTATTTTGTTGTTTTACTTGAAAGTTGTTTGTTGTGTCCAAGCACAGGATCGAGCTATATCTATCGTAATATAAATTTTTAATTCCCAATTTGAATTTGATTTACGAGTTAATATATTTAGTTTATTTTTAAATTAAATCTTTGGTAAGCTTGAATAATAAACGAAATGAAGAACACGTTTAAGTCTTGTGAGCTTCTTAAAGGGGGGGGGAAACAATTGTGCGCCCCTGTCGATTTTCTGCCCCCTTTGTCATTTTATTTTCTGGATCCGCCATTGGTTAACACAATTATATACTGTACAATAGCTATATATAACTAAATGCTATGTTTGTAGTAATGTTACAATTGGCTAAATATAATTTCTCATCATACTCGCTCAAGTTGAAATCGTTTATCTTGTATAATTACATTAATTGGTATAATTAATATGTTTATTAAACTAGGCACTCATTAATATACATTTCTGTATACGTCCTTCAAATTCGGCTTGTAACTAGTGATTGATAGGTACCGATAGGTGGCTGTTGGCTCCCTATATTGCAAGCAATGACATAAAGATACTATTGGCCAACTTCTTAATTGGATTCCTGTAAGGGTTATTTGTATGCCACATGCTGTTCTATAAATTTATTTTGGATTACAGATGTATAATTTTTCTACTTACATGTGTCGTATTATCCGCAAGGCTAATTAAACTATAATTTGGGTGTACCGCGAAAATCGAGGCCTGGTAATTCTTTGCCTAATTTAATTTTAATTTAAAAAAGGCCCAAAATATCCAAAATCTAGGACCTGTAAAAGTCTGACACAACTAGAAGGTCACCACCAGATATTCTTCACCCGACTCTTTTATCGTGCGATAAATCCGGAAAAGCACCAAAAAGTTTAGTTAGATAATATAAATTTCTGAAATTTTTTTATATCTTTGAATAGATGCCCCTCCGGTAGGGATACCCGGGCCATTGCCCTTCCCGTCGCTGATTAGAGGATACAAAAACAGCAGCAGCTCCCTCTCTGGAGCAATGTCGAAAAAAAAAAGGATTGAAAAGAAAGAGAGGATTGATAGAATTATGAAAAAAAATGAGAGAGAGAGAAGGTTGGGGAGGGTTCACGCTCCACGACGCGAGACCCTCACGCACTTTGGAAGGGCAGCAGAGAAGGGGTGGTTGAAAGCTCACGACATTCACGCGCATTTCCAGTCACGTCCAGAGGATTCATCATAGGAAGAAATGGGCTGTCCACCTTCGGACTAGCCTCCATGAAATCGGAGACTTCGCACCATTTTCTTGAGGCTCACTTGAGCGTGACTTAAGATGGCAAAGAAAACCCAGCGGGAGGATTGGACGCACTTCCAGAACTTTGGGAGGTACGCGTTTGTATACAGTATCGGTTTTCGTCTTGCGAGGTTGGCTACAGTAGATTTTTTTTTTTTCGACATCGGGATGACAGATTGCTTGGAATTTCAAGAAAGACTCTTCCTCTTTTGTCTAGTGATGCTTTTTGCTTATTTTCGTCCAAAAACAATTAGTTTGGCGTCAAATGCCGCTGTGTCATGTCAGGTCTAACACACACATAAATTAATTCCAGGGTTCTTGTAAAACTATAAATATTCTTAGGCGGCATTTGTATTTTTACAGTGTGTTTCTTTTTCCTTCCAATTTAATATGCATCTCTGTTACTTACCGTTAAGACTATTTTAGAAGAGTTGCAGGGTTCAGACATTAAGAAGACAGATTGTTTGGACTTTCGTGTGCGATTCTTCTTCTTTATTCATTCTTAAGCCGAAAAGAATTAAGCGAATGTCAAATCTTTGAAAGTTTTCAGCACATTAATAATTTTTGACTTTTTTTCGGCAGTAAATAATGACTTTAGGGGCTGTATATTGTTCCATACTTTTTTAAGTAATTGTAAAACTGTGAGATGTATTTGTAGTGTAATGAGATATCCGTCCTAAATTCGTAATTCGTTAGATTTTTTTTTTATTGGTTTTGCCCTTCGAACTTTGGATTTTGTAGAGGTAGATTGCTTGAAATTTTAAGAAGGAATCGTCTTCTTTTGAATGATGTGTCAATGTTACAATATTTTGTCAAATCTTAACGCAGAAAAAGTTTTCATTTTTTCCTGGGATTTTTATAAAATGTTACCAATATCATCATCTCAAATAATTAATTATTTTATTGTATATTACCTTGAATGTATATTAAATCAAATATTAATTTTTGTGCTTTGAGGTTTCATTGAAATTTGTATTTGTAAATTAATTTTGAAGTTTAATCGTTGCTGCTATAGATACTAACAAAATATTATATTGAATTTACACGATACAAGTTGAAGATTTCTTATACTTGTAGCTATTCTAAAAATATTCCGATTACACCAAAAGCAGAAATTGATTGAAAGATTTATATGTGTCTGTCTCAACTTCGCACGTTTAATAATCCGTGTTGTTGTACTCTAAGCTTTTCTAAAGGTCAATTTTTGTTCCCTTCGCAAGAAAACCTTCTTCTATTGTAAAGATAATGAAAAATTTTCCTTTTATTCCTCCACACAACCCAGAAAAATATACCCCCTTCTATATTTTTAATTTGATTTTTTGTTCATCTTTTGAGGGCTTGTAATAGTGCAATGACTGCGGGGTTGTGAGTTTCACGGCCGATTATTTCGAGTTAAGTCATGGGTTCGAGTCCTGATTCCTCCTCAGATCAATCGTGTGAAATAGTTAGGGAGACACCGCGTGGACCTTGAAGACCTCGCCAGGAGTAGTACGGAAGTTAAAAGAGCTAAGTTTCATAGTGGCTCTATCAGGTATTCTCTTCGTCATTTGGTCCTGATTAAAATCTACATCTGTCGCCAATAGTCCTTGTTGCGCTTGATACAGCGAAATTCGGCTGAATCAATTTACCATGATCTTTAGGGGGAAGGGTTTTCAGAATGTTAGTCATTTACTTAAAATGCTTCCGTGAATTTTCAAAAATTCAAAATTTTCTTTATTTTTGTGGACCATTTATCGTATTCTCTGAATTTTCTTAAATACATTGATTTAAGAAATTATTTATTTCATATTAAGAAATTTTATTTCTGAGTTCTATAATATTCAGTAAGATTATTCGTTAGGATTGTCACCAAGAAATTCTTCAAAAATTTAAGACTAAACCCTTTTAAATAATAAATCATTACTTTTTTTCCCGTTTTGCCATGTAATGTACTATTTTTTTTTTCTTTTAAAAATTTTCAAATATATACCTTAATTTTTGGTAGATTTTTTCCCATAGATTCCTATTCATACGTATATATTCTCACTAAATTAAATCCCACTCAGTGTCTGAAATTTGGCCACTCCTTATATACGAAAATATTTCATGTAAGCTAAGATTCAGTTCATAAAAATAATATGTTTTTAGCCTTCACTGAGTTGCATATGTAAAGCACTTTTGCAACAGAAACTTCATTTCAAACTGACTTTTCTTATCTTTGGTCTCAACCACTTGGTAACAAAATTAAAGTTGTACATGTTATCGACTGCTGTAGAACAGTTCTGCAAAAAGAAAGTGAATTTAATTCATTCCCCTTCTGGTGTTCTAATTGATATGATTTGAAGTCTAAAAGACAGGGAAGAATTTTTTCCAAGGTTATATTCGGTTGATTAGTTACTCCACAAGTTCTACTATTGTTTTTTCATTATCGGGATCCTTTATCAGAGTCGGAGATCGAGACGCTATCTGAGACCGTGTCTGCTACAGAGACACAAGAGAGACGATGATGCAAATTAAATCTATGATTTATTCTTTCTTTTTAATGACGCGACGCGCGCGAATTGGTAAAACCATCGCCCACGGAGAGAATTTTTTCGTGTTACGTATACGAATATGTAGCAAAAATATCAAACATGCCAGAGTCAGTGTTTTTGCTATTCTACTGTAGATGTTTTAAAATGTAAATATCGTGTTCAAAAATCTGTAATAAATGCTTTGGAAATGAATGGTCTCCAGGTTTAGAACACGTGTAAGAGTGTATAAGATATTTTGAAGTTATTTATGAGAAAAGGTGCGCTAATTTAACACACATTAAATAAACTGAAAGTGCTGGGAGGTTAAAGAGAATTTTGTATTGTTGCCATCGTCTAAGCAGAAAGTATCCATTTGTCATTTAGGGTTGTCTCTGCTGCCTGGCTTAATTTTCTAATTATTATCTTACGTAATATCGGAGCTGGATATCTCAACTGTTTCAGTCGGACTTCGAGCTCCGATGGGTGAACAGTTTTTGTTCGATAGCTTCCCACTTGACTGAACAGTTAAAAACTGATTGATTTTACTCGTAACTTAGAAGCAACACGAGTGCTATTGGCGACGAACCTCGGTCAATTGACGAGGACGACTCCTGAGCTAGCACCTCTCCCTCCGAACTTCCACAGTACGCAAATGGGAGGACTTGGGACCTCAACAGATTTCACGTGCATCAGTCCCGCTACACAATGAATCTTTAGTGGCACCCGGACTCGAATTTACAACTCAACTGAAGTGATGCCGGCTTTGAGCTGGTGAACATGACTACTCGGTTACCACGGCAGTTAAAAAACTCAGGTTCAAAACGAGGGCGTTGTTTTCTTGCTATTTTATAAACTCCTTTAAGTAACCTTTTTTTTTTTCACCAATTTTTTTTTATTTTAAATTTTGTTTTTCAGAAACAATAGTTAATTATGCTTATTTCTTATTCAAATATGAAGAGGCGGTATGTTCTATTAAATAGCATTAGAAATATACCGTGACTTGTACGATAACGTCGAATAATGTTGGAATACTTAAAAAAAAAATTAATAGAGATTTTTTTTTTATTTTAATCGTGGATGTGGGAGGGGGATTGTCCCCATAAGTAGTACTTTTATGGAAAATTCCTCTATATGGCATTTTCTCTTATGAGCAACATCGTACCCCCGCATTAAACCAAAAACATTTAAACGAACATTTTTCAAAGTGTTAAATTATAACTAATTACAATTGTTCGCTGAGGTAAAGATTATTAAAAAAAATTAAACATAACTGCGTAGTTACGAAAATGAAGAAATACCAACTGATCTTTTAAAATAGGAGCCTGAATAATTAATTATTCTCTAGAGATAAATTGTTCCCGCTATACATGAATTAAATAGAAGAGAGTAATGACATTTTATTATAAAATTTATTTGTGACGCTCACGGCAACAATGAATTCATTCAAATAATATAATGGTCAATTACAAACAATTATTATACATAAAATGAATGAATGAATAAACGACAACAAATTTTCATTATTATTGAATTTATTATTTGCTACATATGTTACATGTTTGTTGAGTAAGATTTATTTCCTCCAGACTTTTATTTGTAAGATTATTTAAATGTGTTGAAAGCGTATGCTTACATTTCTTTATTTCGTCGCTTTGAGCTTACTATTGGCCAATTGGCTTGGCCGTGGTAGATGAATGGTCATAATCGCGAGCTCGCGGCCGGCATTGTTTTTGTCGAGTCGTAGGTTCAAGTCCTGATGCCACGAAAGACCTGGAATGTAGCAGGGCTGATGCCCTTTCAGTCTGACGAAGCTCCAAGTTTTCCCAAGGCAAGGCCTAGAAATTGAAGAGTGAGGTTCCACCTCAGATGTTGTCTTCGTCACATGATTGAAGTTCACAATAGTGAGGTCTGTCGCCAATATTTTCTTAGAAGGTGGTTCTAAGAGCGACTTAAATAAACGAGTAATGAATTGGCCAATTAAAACGATAGCTTGAAGTAGCCAATTCGCCAAAGTAACATCAATAATATCGCAATGGGAAGCTACATTTGCATAATTTAATTTCATCATAATTTCATCAAGAAATCGTATCAAGACATTCTCTTTTTTCGCCTTTTGATCAAATGACGATGGCTCGAAATCGATAAGATTAAAAGAAAAAGGAAGGAATGTCGCAATGCCTGTAAGATAGATGTGTGTATATGTTTTAAAGAAAAATAATTTTACTTTTAAATAAAAATAATCTTGAGACTTTGATATCAAAGATTTACTTTTCCACACATCACGTTTGTAACGTATTTCCTTCGTTATTCGACCCTACAGCCATCTTAAAGCCTAATTAAAGGATCAATCAGTTCAAGACTCCAATTGAAAATACGTAAGAGGACAACGCACAATTAGCTATCAAAGAATATGCAAGATCGTTCTCTCTCGAATCCCTCTTAACTCAATTAATCCTAGTTTATGCTCAAATAATAAAGTCTTGGTTTACCAAATCATAGCACTTCTTGTTTATAACAGGTTCGACTCCTATTACTCTAACTATGAGTCACATCCAACTACTTTCCATTTAAGCAATAAATTACGATGATTCACTCCAATCTATACATCTATCAACTTGTCGCTATCCTCGATCTCACCTCTATTTCCTTTCAATTCTATATAACACAATATTTAATTCAATTCGCTACATTTCTTTATTTCCATCTAATTTTCCTGATCAAGTTTCATTTGGGTTGGGAAGTTCTAATTGTGTGCAAATCAAATTACTAAAAAGATCCCGAGGTAAGTGAAGAGAAAACCGCCCAACGTCAAAAGTTTTGTATTCTATTTGTGTTTTCTTTTTCTTTTTTTTTTTTGTAATAATTGTTAAATAGAAGCATAAATTCTGCATATTCATTATGTAAGTCCAATTTTACTTTAAAAAACGAAAGGAAACCTTAACAAACTTTTAATTTATCCCTGAAGTCAATAAGTATGTTGAACTGAGAAGATGTTTTGCAGTTTTCTGCAAAAACATTGTTTCGACTTAACTCATGGGGGGGGGGGAGGGAGAGAGAGAGAGAGAGAGAGAAAACTGAAAATAAACCAGTCAGTATTTCTTTTAAGTAGTGCATCGGGATATAAGAAAGATGGTGATGAGAGTTTCAAATCATCTTGGAGCAATCTCTCTGCAATGAATTATGGCAAACTCTTCGAAGTGAGCTCTGTAAACAGCAATTGTTGGAAGAAACGGTTCTCTTTCCCCTTGGGTAAAATAAAACTCTCCTCAGAAGCTGATAGGTTTATAACCCTCCAGGGGCTATTTCATTTTCAGCAAGAAGAGCCAAGTCGTTTTTTTTTCCTCTCATTTTATGGATATTATTGTTATTTCAATTCTGCTTATTTGAGATTTTGAAATGTAACTGTTCTCTTACATACCTTTACACATTTTTTTCTTCCATAAATTAGTGTTGCTATGTATTTTTTTCAAAAAAATAATTCAAGAACCAGTAAGCACTTGACATTGCAAAAAATACTTGTGTTCATATCTGTTTCTGTTGCTCGTGGCACTTTGAAACATATGGAAAGTAAAGGCAATTTTTTTTTTTTTCCTTTCATGTTATAATTTGAATCCTTGATTTTGAAAAATGTTTGTTTTGACAGAAATCAATCTTCAAAGGGGTTTTTAGAACAAATTGATGAATATCTTCATGCAAGATTTTTCAAAGCGGAATTTCAGAGAATGTATGTATATATATATACAATTATTAAAACAATTATGCTAAAATAAACAACGCTTGCCGTATGTATGCTTAGATTCTAATTCGGCACAAATGTTCCATTTAAATAAATTTCGGCGTTTAGTATTATTTACAAGTGGAGATAAATATTTTCAGCAGAAATTTAAGAAGAGAAACAAAGAATAAACTCTCTTTATATTTAGGCTCCCGTCTACCGGCCATTTTGATTTCGTGAACATAATGTTAATCATCCGAAAGAGCAAAAAAAAATGAAGTTTTCTACGAAGTTAAACCTTTCCTCCGATTTTTTTAAAAATTTTTTTACCCTTATTGTAGTTATTCGCTTGTAGGTTTTCCGGTGTTCACAAAATATCCTAAAATATTTTCCAAAATCGGGGAGAAAATGTAATTCCGCAGAAACCTTCATTATTTTTTGCTTTTAAATAGATAAAATAGTATAGATTTAAGAACGGAAATAGAAATTTCGTAGTATTAACATTACGTTCGCGAAATCAAAATGTTCGGTAGACGAGGAGCCTTAAATCTGTTACTAGCTATACATTCAGCAATGAGCAAGTTGAAGTTTTTTTTTTTTTTTTTTTTTGAACAAAATTGTATACCTCTTTCGCGATTAAATTAAAATCGGAGTGATTGATTGGTTTCATTAATGTCTCTCTAGAAGCAACGCTAGGGCTATTGGCGACGGATTTCGTAATTTTGAATCTAACGAGAACAACACCTGAGATGGCACTTCCCTCTCATAACTTTTACACCACACCACGGGAGGACTTTGATCTTCAGATTTAACATGCTTCAGCCCTGATACACGGTGGATATTTAGTGGCATCAAGGCTCGAACCCATAACTCCATGAAAACCGCCAAAAAAAATATTTTCTCGCTGTTCTATCATCGAAAAATGAAATTAATTATTTCTTTAAAAGTTATTTTTTAAAAAATAATTTTTCTTGTACAGTAATTGTATACTATAAAACATTATTTGTGTTTATTTTAATAGTTTTTAAAAAGTTATAGTTTAAAAAAAACTCCCTTTTTTATAATTTAAAAAGTTTTTCTTTTATTTTGATAAAAATCTAATTTAGTAAAAGATATAAAAGCACAAAAAGTAATTACATTTCATTGCAATTACTTTTGTCCTTAAACGTACCCAAAAGGAAGACAAAGGGTATTAACCTGAAGATAGGAAGATAAAATATGGATCTCTCATAAATGTTTTAAAATGTCATGAAAGTTCTGAATAACTTGACTCGATTTCCACACTTCTTTCTTGTATTTCTAATTACGTATAAAGTAAGATGACATTCAATCAGTTGGGTAAAAATTACTAAAAAAAAATTATATATGAATTTAACTCTTCAATTCGTTAAAAACTTTAAGAGAAATTATTCAGTGTTATAAAATATTTAAAAAAAAATTGTATTCATTGTTGGTGAAAGCAGGGATGAAGAGTGACGCACAAATAAATCCACGCGCTTAAAATTTCAACCTTATATGTGGCATGTTGATTAATGACAATTAGAATTTTTCTAATATAATACTGTGATTGATTGTAACATTCTCACATTGCGTAATTATGAGGCCATTTGCGTTATTCGTTTTTTTTCAATTTCTTTGACCATCTTGTTGGGAGACCGTCTTTGTATTTTTGTATTAAGTAATCTTTCCGGGGGAAGCGCGCTACAATTCAACCATCTGTTTACCAGAGCATTATTATTTTTGAAAAGAAAAAAAGCCTTTTTTGCTCTTTATCCCATAAAATCAACCAATCAAAAAATATCAATCTAGTTATCGATGTAAAGTTTCATTTCTTACGGATTCGCGTACGAATTTATGTTGCCGTAATCGAATATTATTAAACATAGTATTTAATTGAAGCATGGCTTTTGGTCTCACTGCAAACTAAAATAAAACTCTATAATTAAATTTTTATCTGTGAAACAATTTTATTTCAAACATGGTTTTTCAAATGAATAATTTATTTTCTCTAATCTATATATGTTTTGCAAAATACTGATCTCAAAACGCAAAGAAAAAAGTGGTTTTATATGTTTGATTTACATTAGGAATATTGTACAAAGATTTTTTTTCATTTGAGACTATTTAAAATAATTCTCAAGTGTAGCAGAACACAGTGAAATAGCTAACAAGTAAGGTTGAAATATAATTAAAGTAATGTCAAATTAAGCATAAATTAGTTTTTATTACAAATAACCTTATACGTAGCTTTATTAATTATTATTTGATTTCTAGCAAAATATTTATTCTTTATTTATAATATCTGCATATGAAATACACTGTGACTATACTAATTTTCACTTTTATATTTGCATGTATTAATCATTAAAAGTCATAATTTAAGAATGTTTTTGTGATATGGTCTACTTCTTGAAACTAAAAACAACCTGACTTACACTTAGTTTTATTTGCTATAATATAAAGTATTTTTCTAATTATAATTTGCTATAATATAAATCAATTATTTATTTTCAAGAATATACGCATAACTTGTAATATGTACCCTTTTAGCAAAATCCTACGTCCTTTTTTAATACTCCTGAGTTTTATTCTTTTTCTTTAAAAAAAAAAACTTACAACAAATTCTCATAATTGATTATAACTTTAATTTGTATTTTCTGTAGCCTTTTAAATTGAGTTTCATCGTAAGTTCAAAGCAAAACTAGAATCTCTGAGTGCAACTAAAAAAAAAAGGATTTAGTCATTGTTACATTGTTAAAATAATTTCTAGTTGAGAGTGTGAAAACGAGTTTTTTTTAATTACATGTTTTAAAATACATTTGTATGCTTATATTTGAATATTAATTTATTAATTTTTAAAAACATTACATCTCCGATATTAAATAAACTTATTTATTTTCTTCACATTGAGTCGCAAAAAATTAAAGATAAGCTTGGTTAAGTTTATAGTCTAACAGAATGTGACTTAGACTTTGACTTAAATAAAGACTTTAAAACAATACTGGATTACAGTAAATAATCGTATTTGTGTGCAGTATTAATTCCCACTAAATTTAAGATATCGATTTAGAGGTCAGAAAAAAAAAGATAAGAAAATCCTTGGTTTATGCGTATGAAAACGTCATATCATTGCATCAGAAATCCCGCAGTTTTCATTTACATACATACCAAACGAAGAATTTTCATACTTTCATCATCATCACCTACTAACAGCTCCGTACCATTGCAAATTTTGCAATGAGCCGGTTTTCTTGAAATGAGCCTTATATTATGACGCACATACATTGCGTTCTTGAAGCGAGGTGCCATTTCCTTGAAGAATCCAGGAAGATGGTGAAAATCTCGTGAGGTGTCGAATAAAAAGAATAACACATGCAATCGAAACTCAGATGGCCGGTGACTACTGACCTTCACAGTGATTCGATTTCTTTCCAGGTATCAGTAAAGCTACTTGCGTTTAATAATACTGATAATTCTGTGGTTAGCTCGCGATTTCTGCAGGAGTGTTTTTTTTTTTTTTTTTTTTTTTTTTGGGGTATGGGAATGATACCGGGTATTTTGTTTTTGGTTTTTTTTTTTTTTTTTAACAATTTTAATTTAATTATTTTTTTTTTTTGTTCTGCGCTTGTTTCCTTCTACGGTTAATGTTGCTGTAATCACTTTTGCATTTTATGAATTTGTTTCTGGAAAACACTGCAAGATTTTCGCTATTATTTTTAGCTTTCCATTTTCTAAGTTATTTTATTGCTGTTCTTTCTATTCCACTTCTTCTTGCGAATCGAAGCCTAAATTTTAGAATGAAATATACAAAGAACGAAAGAGCGCTATTTTTTTTTTTTTTTTTTTTTTTTTTAGTTTACATAACGGCCTTCTTGAATAAAGTCTAGCTCTGATGCCACAAAAGACCATACATTAGCGGGCTCATGCATGTTGAATCTGTCGGGGCTCAAAGTCATCATGTTGGCGGGGTTTGGAAGTTAGGATAGTAGAGTGCCAGCTTAGGTGTCTTCCTCATCACTTGACCGTGGTTTTAAATTGCGAGATTCGTCGCTGTTAGCATTCGTGTTGCTTTTGAGCGCGATGTTAACAAACAACCAATCAATGGTTGAAGTCAATTGACTGACTGATTGTTAACGTCTCTCTTAGAAGCAATACGTTAGCTAATGGCACGGACCTCGTAATTTTAAGTCTTTGTGAAATGATGAAGAGGACACTTCCCTCTCCAAACTTCCACGCCATGCCCACGAAAGGACTTGGGACCTTGACAGATTGAACGTGCATCAGCCCCTTTACACAGCGGATCTTTAGTGACATCAGTGTTCGAACTCACGACTCGACGAAAACAACGCCGACCGTTAGTTCGTTACCCTGATCACTGGGTGTGCGCTGCCTCATGGACATCAAAGACTGAGATATTGATTTAATAAATTGCTTTTCATCCTAAAAAGGAATAGTCTGATGCCCATCGTTGTTACTTTGTGAAAATTTAACACGGAAGATGACTGTTTAGGATTAGGATTGAAACTAGCATCGCGAATTCCAGTTACACCCTTATCTTATTTTTTTTTTTCAATTGAATTATTCTGTTTACTTCTAACTAAGATTTGGTTTTGCTATACTTTCAAGCCGATAGATTCTGATTTCATTTAATTATTTAAAAAGACCTGTCACTTCTTCGTTTCGTTTAGTCTAGTCTTCTTGTAGACTTTGGATCTACAATATTTTTTACAAATTGAGGTCAGATCTAATATCTGTAATTAATTGATAAAAAAAAAATATCGAATTTGTGTAATACTGCGTTAGGACGGCTTTTGTTATTATCTAGAGAGATTCATGTATAATGTTGGTCTCGCTGGCAACGTGATGGCAAATATATTGGCTAAAAGTGGTGCGTGTGAATTTTTTGTACGTCCAATCCCTTTAATGCTTATAGAACTACATTCCAAATTCATATATTAAGGTAGAGCCACTTGCTACACAATTCCCCAATGGTATCACAATATTCGTCCTGGAGATAATCTAAACTTTCAGGGTAGTCTGCAAAAGAAAACTATTTTGACTTGCTTCATCAAGAGACATCTTAGGTCTATCACTTCCTGCACCAAGTGCTGCAATAACCAAACCTTTCCTGATCATATCTTCGACTGTTTAGAGCTTTACAAACAGGATATCTCTAATTTATAAATAGTTTTGGATTTCCTTCAAGTGAATATCGAGTGAACAGCATTGCCGTTCTTCTTGGATTTACAGCAATAATAAAATTAGACACAATATTAAATTTATTTGCACTTTTAACAAGATAATTATATGATGCTACTGCATAAGTTTCTTTTCCTTCTTATTAGCAAATAGGGGGGATGTTGTGGATTTACGACAGATGTGAGAAATACAAAGGAAATTTATTTATTTCTCGTGAAGTATTTTAAGACTAAAACACTTTTTTACTTGTCGATATTTTTTCAAATGGAAAATATTAAAACTTCAAGATCCACTCATAGAAGGACCAATTCTTTTTTAAAAGAAAATTCCACGAAGCCCTTGTATCCAAATTTTCCTTTCCCTTCATTATTATCAATATTATTTATTTATAACAAATGTTTATGTAAGATGTTAATGGAAAAAAAATGCCTAACAAAATCGATTCGAAATTCAAGCGGAATCAATAACCTTAAAGAAAATGGGAACACATTTATTTCCTAAATATTTTGCTTATTTTTACATTTTTGAACAAAATTCGTAAACGCTTCAGTTATACTTTTAATGCTATAAATTCTATAAAATTTCGTGAAATAAAACCCTTTTGTTCGCAAATATATTCATTAAATTATTTTTACTTGTGTGTTGTCAATATTTTCTAACTTTGTTTGTAGTTTATATGTGTGTGTAAAAATTATTGTTATATTAGTTTTGGTTTAATAATTTTGTTGATTTTCAAAAGTGCAGTTACACTTCGTAATTATAAATGTAATATGAAATTAAAATAAAATAAAATTCCTAGTTTATGATCCTCAATATCAAAGAGTTTTCATACAAATATAAGCGTTAAGTACTTTATAATAATTTCGAATGCCTTTAGGAAAGGAATAAGAGCTATGTAGAAAAAATTCTGAACGTATAATTTAAAATTAATAACACAAATAGAAAAACTTTCGAGGTAATCAGTGTTAAACATTTCGTACAAAATATCTTTTTATCCCCCCCCCCTTTTTTTTTCTTCAAAAATCGTTTGGAAAAAGAGAAGTGTCCAAATTTTCTCATCATCCACTCTCTGGTGTGCCATTACTTCTGAGATAAGAACTTATCTATTTTGCTTTCTTTTCTCCTTTTTACTATGGATTTTATGGAATGCTTGAAACAATATCTCTCAATTTATCACAAATGGCATGATATTTGCCAAAAATGTAAATGAAGCTCGTGGCATTAGGCCAGTTTTCATAGAATTATCATTTCTTTCCCTTCAATATGTACTTATTTTTCTTCATCACTTACTTAACTCATCTGATTTATTCTAGAATTGACTGCTTGGAATGCTCATTTCTTAGCAATTAAATGCAAATTAGAGGTATTAATACAATGATAAATATATGAAGCAGCTTGAAATATAATTCATGACTAAATTTTTGTTTAATCCATTCAGGTTTTAGTAAATACGATATACACATATTGCTTCGCAAAATAGAACAAGCTATTGTTACTTAGTAAATTTCATTTTACTTCGATTTTTAAAGTAAATAACTAAAATAGCAACAGTTTTTTTTGTATCTGTGTTGAAATGATGATATACGAGTTGGTGATCTAAGTCAAGTTGTTCTGACTATCGTGTGCCTCTTTCTATGAAACGACACCTCCAGTTGTTTCCGTTGAATCTGCGCAAAGAAAGCTAAGATGATCTCAATGCTGGAAAAGTCATGTCGATGATTTTTTGGGATACGTAGGCGTCATACTTATGGACTTCTAAAATAGGAAAACCATTAATAGATTATACTGTTTTGAATTACCGCATATCTCATTCCTAAAACGGGTACTTTTTGTACCACCACGTTAACTTTAAAATTATTGTGACTTTTCGTAAAAATAATGACTTTAGCGTCTTGCTTAATAACTTTAAAATTACGTGAATCAACAAAAAGATAATCTTTTGTAAAAAAATATGTACACTATTCTAGCCAGCCTCTTCTCTTCTCCCAACTCTATCAAAAAAAAAAAAATAATAATAATAATAATGAGTTTTCATAAGTTCAAAAGTAATCTTCTGAGTTATTGCTTTTTGAAAATTTATTATTATTATTTTTTACAAAATATAATATCGCAGAAAATGCATGTAAAGTTAATTGTTATTCGCATTTAATTATGTATTTTCAAACAATAAACTCATTTAATTTATATTCCGCTTAATAATAGCGTCAAAGTAAAGGAACATTATTACATCAATTCAGACATTCTTCTTTTTTTTTTCTTCAAAAAATAACTTATTTACTTTTTATATTGTATGACATTACTCCAATAATTCTAAGTTTATTTATTCCTAATTACGAACTGAAATTAGAACATAGCTTACTGTTTCGAAAATTTTTTTTCGGATTTATTTAATTACTTCTTTCTTTTAAAGTAAAGGTTATCTTTTGCTTTCAAATGTTTTCATTTTTTCTTTCAACTAGTCATTATTTGAGTTCCTATATATGTTATTGTACATAAATATCAAATGCAAAGCTCTAAGGTATCCGCCAACCTTTGGAGATGATTTTTAAAATAATTGTAAAAAAAAAAAATATTCGTGAATCTTGGAAATGATTAAAAACTCTAAATTAAAAAAAAAGTGCATAATTTAAATTTTTAGGCCAAAAATAAATAAAAATTGTCGCTTATCCTATACATCAACTCTCAAATATAAATTGCGCTATTTTAATTTTCTTAAATTTTATAATGAGGGTTTTAACCTAATTTAGAGATTGTATCATTCTCAAAATTATAGCCTTTTTATTTAAAAATGCACAATGTTTATTTTTAATACGTAGATAAATATTTAAAATTTATGGCACTTAAACTAGAATCATCAACAAAGTACAAAATAATGTAACTATAATAACAGGAGAGGCTCAATCCCAAAATTTATTTTTTAGAGTATTTCATTAAAGTTTCATAACAACAGAAGCATATTTTCTCGGGATGTGATATTTTGCATTAAAGTAAAAAGTTAAAACTTAGATTTGTTATTTTTATTAACGTCGCACTTAGAAGCAATACGAAAGCTTCTGGCGACCCACCTCGTGATGTTGAGCCTCGGTAAAGTGACGAAGACACCACCGTTGGCACCTCTCTCTCCAAACTTCCACTGCACCCTAATGGGAGGATTTGGAACCTCTACAGATTTAACCTGCATCAGTCTCGATACACTCCGGGTTGATAGTGGCATCAGGGTTCGAACCTACGACTCGATGGAAACAACGTCGGTCGAGAGTTCGCGACCATGGCTAGACTTCCGTGGGCACATCTTGATTTCATGAAAAAGTCCATGAATTATCTTCAAATATTTCACTTAGATAACTTTAAAACGGTATTAGATAATAACAAACGATTTTCAACATGTATCAAAATAACTCATAAAGTTTTATTTCCTAACTCATACATGTCAATGTGTGCACGGACAACGTATGCTAGTGTGTGCAATGTGTGTTATGGGACGGACAACGTCCAATCAGTTTTGAACTTCTCTCCGTGTACGCTCCATCAAATCCACGGTAACATGTTCAAATGCAATCAATCACACCACTAAACTTCTGGCTCTAAGATTTTGTGGCCGCATTAGCCTTGCCGTCATGGTCATGGACTCGTGACCAGTGGTTTTCATCGAGTTGTAAGTTCAATCCTTGATGTCCGTGAAGACCCTCTTTTTAGTCAGGTCTGATACACGTTTGATCTGTCTAGGCTCCAAATCCTTTTGTTGGTGTTGTGTGGAAGTTTGGAGAGGGAGGTGCCAGCTCAGGTATCGTCCTCGTCACTTGACCATGGTTCAAAATTACGAGGTCTCTCGCCATTAGTTCTCGTGTTGCTTCTCAGTGCAATACAATCACAATCATCTCGTATTTTGTAAAGGTTGAGATGTATCGAACCAAGGTGAAACCAACAGGACTTGTAGACAGGCATTCTCCATGCATTTGAACTGATCATCGTAGAATTTCTGGGACAATGAACACCGATTGAACGTTGTCTGTGCCTCTAAGAGGTGCATACACTGACATGTATGAGTAAGGGAATAAAATTCTCTGAGTTTCTAATCATATGTTGTGAACCGTTTATATTATCTTGTACCGTTTTAACCCGTGGAACAACATTTATTTTTTTTAAATTTAGGAGTTTCTTTTTCATTGCTGACTCCTTGTTTATACTTTGCAAAGCTAGATCATGCATGATTAGACTTAGTTACCCATATGAAAAAGATGGGGGTGGCAATTTTGAGGGCGTGGATATATTTATTTCTAGGTTTTATTGGTTGGGACTATACGTTCCTTGGGTATTTTAGCTAAAGGGAGAAAACAACCAGTAGAATGATTTCAATACTGTATTTTTTAAGATGAATGCAAGTGCAAGTACTGTATGTAAAAAGAAAGTTCATCATGTTCGCGTGTGGTATGGAGTGAAAAATTATTTTTCAATCAATGAATCAATTATGAATCAACTTTTCAAACTTGAACATCATGAATTGAGTTTTGAACGAATGTGGCAGTGTCATGGGCAGATGTAGATTTACTTTTGGTATCCGTAATTTTCTTCAAACGACACATGCATCTCATTGGTAGTCTAAGGATTATAATTATTAAAGTTGTGACGTGGGGATATGCGAGACTTTCTCTTCATTAACCTCGAGAACTTTATAATAATTGAAATTTCATAAAATTAAAATTTCTTCCCAACCAAAATTGAACGTAATTAGATGATGACAAAAGTGAAGTGATGTGAATTAGAGATAATGAAATATAATTGAATAGAAATGAAGGGATAATAATTTTTGTTGCTCCATATTCCATGAAACTAAGGGAATTATATATCATGATATATAAATGAAATAGAATTGAAAAGAAAATTAAGGGAGATAAAGGATATCGCTTCAAGCTGATATAAAATCGTGAATCACAGTTAATCTTTTGAATTGAAGCTAATCTTTTAAGATAAGAATCGACTGTTTGTGTGAAGTGATTGAATCGCAACTAGACAATTCGTAAGCTAAGAGTTTATTAGTTGATCCTGATTTAGAATTGACGAGTTGAGTGTGATTCGAGGGAAAGTGACCTTATCTATTCATCGGAGATTATTAATACTTGTAGAGTATTTTGTCTTCCTCTCAAGTAGTTTCTATTGGAGTCTAATTATTATTGGTGGTGTTTCAGGAAGATGGCAGTAGAATTAAATAATGAAGAACGGGTGTTACATAATCTACAGTTGTAAAGCTAATTAATGGAAGCCTGGTGTTTTAAAAAGTTGAGGTCAACTAATATTAAAATCTTTGAAAATCTCAAGCATCAGGCATAATATAAACAAAGTTCAAACCGTTTCTCAAAGCTAAGAAATCAATCTTTATTATTAAGTTTTGAAAAAAAAAAATATGGAAAATTGACGAAAACCACGAATTATAACAGGACGTACAATTACAGAATTTCGTAACTAAACTTATGTTAGCTTTACAATCTTAAAAAAAAAAAAAAAAAAAAAAAAAAACTTTCTTTTTTCTCATTTCCACGGTTAAGTAACTTACTCACATACATATCTAACGTTTGAATGTACGATAGATCTTATCATTTACATTAAAAACCTACGAGATTAAATTTAGTTTGTCGATTCCGTTCTCATGAATTCAGAACAGTTTTTAATTCACTCATGCATGAACCCGAAGTAATCCGAACCGTAAACTTAAACCTCAGTTTAACCGATTCGTCAAAACGTAAACTTCTCACCCCCCCCCCTTAATCCAATCAAGATGCAGGGGGGGGAGGGAAAGAAAGAAAAGGAGTGTTTACTTCGAAGTCAACAAACAACAATGCCTGGAGGGTCATCCGCATCAAAATTCAATTCCGCAACTTGAACCCCAACCACCGAAGCGAAAGGGTTAAAAAATAAATACGTAATACCCTTTCCTCGAGAAAATGGGAAGGTAGATAAGAGAATATATAAAAGTGCCTTGTGACTCTTTTTTTTTCATTATTGTTATTATTCTTTTTCTTCTTCTTCTTGGTTGTTTGGTAAAATTTTCAGTCAATGACCTTCCTCGGTGTTCGCTTCCAAGTCCGCGAGCTGTTTTGAAACCATGTGTGTCTTTCAAACCTTTTGTGGAAAAAACTACGCGAAAACACCGAAATGCGTATTGTACAGCAATTTTTTTTTTCTTGTCTGAAAACATTTGTGGGGTGTCCTATTATTATGTGGTGTAATAATAAATATAACTTGACATAATAGAGCGGTAATGTTTTCCTTTTCTTTGGAAGATAGGTTTGTTGATGCACAATCTAAAGCCATGTAATGATAGATGTCAGGATAGAAATTCAGCTGTTTTGTTTTAAAAGAACAACATACACTTCCGTGTTGTTTGAATTTGAAGGGAAATATTTTATTGCTGTGTTGTCCCATGTCCTAGAAAAAAATGAGAGATGAATATAAGCTATTAACTCAATCCAGAAACGTAAATACAACTTCAGGTGGTATATGACGACGAATTGTTTATAGTAATTTATTTGCACAATGGTAAAGTTGATTGGTCATTTTGGTTTGTAATTGCTTATACGCTTCTGTCTTCTTTTATTAAACTTTAGAAATGTTTATAATAAGTAACTCAAATTCTCATTTCTTGGAGAAGAAGGAAAACAAAACATTTGTAGCGAAAATGTTATTGTATAAGAAGAAAAAAAATGTAATCGCATTTTCAGAGAAAAATAAATATTTTTATTAAATATGGAAGAGCATTATCTCACATTATTTACTTGCATTCTTTTCGGAATCTGAACTATTAAAAAGAATACTTAGAAAGAGATATAACTGAAATAGAGTAAAATTATTTACAAAATGAAATGATTAAAAATAACAGCAAACCTAAACAAGATATGGAATAAATATATATATATAAAAAAAAAAAACAGTGGGTGTATTTTTAAAAATATTCAACTTCAGTACGAAAAGGGACCTTTATTTTTTCTATTTTGCTGCATGAAGAAGTTAGAGTTATCTACGATGCTTCAATTTAAAGATAAAACATCATCATAGTCCTCCTTTTGATTATAGATACAAACATTTATATTATTATTCGAATTTTCTTCCATTTGAAAAAGTTTTTCCAAATTCAGTCCTGTTTTCTATCGTAACGAGGGTTTACAAAGACTAATGCTTGGTGTTACCATTGTGTGCTGCCATCTGTTATCAAATATGACACTGATTCATCGGTTTGATTGCTGCCTCGTTAAGTTGTCTTCATCATTTTGCGTCGAATTGACAACGTCTCGATAGCATCAAGATTCAGCATAAGACACTGGAAACCAAACATTAATAAAAACAATGAGTTGCTTTCGGTGAATCTGCTCAGAAGAAGGCGATTTCCTGATTGTTGGAGCCTTTGGCGAATTCCGACCCCTTTGTTTGGCGGTGGGCGTTGACCTTATAGCTCCTTTGGTAAATAAGAACTCGTACAATGTTTTTGTGGATTTGATTTCTCTCCCATATTGGAATTATTGAGAAATAATTTAGTGTTTTTCGGTACAAATTCACGTTAATATTGTTCATAATTGATCCTTAAAAGGTGGTTGAAAAATCATCCCATGTAAATTGTTTTTCTAATATTATTAAAAAACTGAATTACTGGTAACACTGATTTTTCCTGTAATTGTTTATGGCGTCACGTAGGGATACCGTTATCATAAAAAAGTTCTTTTTTGTCGTTACGTACTTCGTTAGTTGCTCAACAAAGGGAACTGATTTGGGGTGATATTTCTCCCGTGATGCCAAAATCGTAAGTTTTTATAAAATTACTTCATGAAGATTTATTTACTGTTAAGTAGCTATACTTTTTGTATCTAGTAAGACAATTATAAGCTGAGAGGTAATTATAACTAGTGTACAGTTCATTTATAAGGCGCAGAAATGGAAATCTCTATCTGTTTGCTTCGTACTCGAACAGGCCACACCGGCTGGGAAAGTTATGGGGACGAATTTTTTGGGATGCGAAGTATTCAATGGTTTCATACTCATTTACTTCCTAGGGGAAAAGGGGGGGGAGGGATATCGCTTGACAATACTACAGTGAGTTTCCCCATTCCCAGTACCCCATTTTCCATTCCTAATTTGGGTACTTTTTGAACTATCTTTGTAAAGGAAGAGACAACCTGATGGTTGTCTTTGCCTTATGTCATTGAACCCTATCGAAATTTGGAACACATTTTCAGATCAAAAACTGTTCCAATGTTCATGAAAGTTTGTCATTTTATGACACGTACATCGGTTTATGTTGCACTATTCTTAAAATTTAGAAACTTTCTGAAAATACGCCATTTTTCACTTAAAAACCTAAATTTCGAAACTCATTTAACATTGCAATATTTTACACGAAACATGGAACACATTTTACTGCAAATAAAAAAAAAAGAGGATTGATTCAGATATAAATAAGAAATAATATAAAATACTCTGCCCTCTAAAAGATAACGAAGTCAGAATATAAAATTAATGTTTCGAGCATTCTGTTATCGGAAAAAAAAATGTTCCAATTTCGGATTCTATTCTTTAACATTACACGTGAAGACAGCCTTGAGCGTTAAACTCTTGATAAATCCCCAAAAAAGGTGTTAAATCACACCAAAAAGGAACACTATCTCTCGATCTAAAGCATCTCATTTACATTCCAATTTAATTCTAAATTCAGTCAAGACTTCATTCGTATTGAGAGCACTCAGATCTCACCAGAGTCGAACTAGAGTTGCCTTTTGACAGATCGACGCTAACTTGCAAGGCCATTAAAGTATCACAACCTGACAGGTTTTCCTCGCGTTTGTTCTTTTTTTGAACCTTCATAACCCTCCGCAGGGTTTGACAGCTTAGCGAGCTCATTTTGGATATTGGAATAGAGGAGAGGGAAAAAAATGAAAAGAAGCATTCATGTCTTCTGGCAAGTTGAAGTGCATGTTCGAAATTATGCAGCAGGTATCAGAAGTTTACGAATAATCTACTGCAGCTCTTTTCTTAACCATTTAAATAAATTATGAAGAATTAGTTAGCTGTCTGTTAAGGAAATCACGCCACAGTCATTTTGAATAGTGGTTGGTTTCAATAGCACTGTAAATTGGATGGTTGCATTATAATCAGCATATGCATATGAGGGAGCAGTGTTTCTCTCTATCATTAGGCTTAGTGGTAACTGCGTAAAAAAATTTTGGTGCTTGATATTCCTTTTAATGAATTTTAATGGAGTATTGTGGCTTCTGGTGCTTTTCGTAAGATAACTGCAAATGGAAATCTGTGACAAAGCCGAAAGGGATATTCTTGTCTTTAGACTCACTCCAAATTTTTAGAAAAATTTCTAGAAGTTTTATTTATAGAGGAAGAAATGCTATTTTATGTGACTTGCATCGAATGTCTAATGAAATCTTTTTGCTTTTTATTTATATTTTATTCTGACATAGTTTTTCTGTGTTAATTCAATCTATATTTTATAAAATTTTCTCTTATTGCTTGTACTAATTAATATAAATATAGTTTGCTGTCACATATTGCCACATAACATCCACCTAGGCTAATAAGTTAACTGCGATCTTAAAATGCTTCAACTATTTTTTTTTTCTTGTTAAAAAATAGAGGGGGACGTCGCATATTCCATAGATATAGTTTTTATAAATATTTGATCAACATAATACTAGAAAATTAATTTTAAAATTATAAACAAAAGTCTGTCACGCAATAAAAATATACTTTTGTGCTTAATTTTTTCTGAAAAGGCCCTTTTTTACAATTCTGGTACATTTTCCTCAAAGTTTACTTTATTCTTAGCAATGATATTTTGCACATTATAAAATGAGGTTATTTCCTATGCAATGTGAATATAATTATTTTGTAATGAACGCTCACAAATTTTAGATATTGCTCAGTATTTGTATAAAAGTTAAAGGAATTTGAATCAAAAAATTAACTTTTTTATTGAATTTAAATTTTGAAATCATTATTATGTTAAGCATATGGATTGTTGTTCTAAAAAGCATCCTGGAAATTTTAAAGTTATAAATGTAGAGGATTTCATGCAAGATATAATTTGATTGTTTATTAACGTTGCACTGAGATGCCATACACGGGCTATTGGTGATGGACCTCGTAATTTTGAACTTCGGTCAAGTGACGCGACAACACTTGAGTTAGTACTTCCCTCTTTAAACTTTCACACAACGCCACGGCAGGACTTTGTACTTCGACCAGATTTAACGTGCATCAGCATCGAAAGTAAAAGATATAAATTTAATTTTTGCAATTAATTATTGATCGCTGATGCATTTCTATTTATGAATATTTATGTAAATTTTCTCTTCATAAACAAATACATTTGTAAACAGATGCCTCATTGTAAAATATGACTTCCATTGCTATTAACTTTAGAAATGAGGATTATTTAAATTTAACATAAAATTAATTTTTTTTGTCCTAGACTTTTCAATTACCTTAAAGCATATTACTAAAGTTAATTTAGTTTTAATATCAATTATTAATATATTGAATACAATATCGTTTAGTTAACTGAAAGTTTCTCCTTTTAAAATTCAAAATATTATAAACATTTTACCACATTTTTTTAGTAGGTCTACTAAAATTATTTTCTAATTTTTTTTTTTTTTTTTTTTTTTTTTAAATCGATTTTTCTTATCAATTTTCAGAATTTTGATTTGAAATTTTTGAAAGTTAAGTGTAAGTTAATTTATGTGTTTTCAGATTCCTTTGAATTTTCTCTTGTAGTGTTTTTTTCTGCTACTATATGAAAAACAATAATGTCTCTTGTAAAAAAAAAATTATTTTATTTTATTTTAAATACTTTTCACAAATGTTTCAATTTATTAATTATTAAATAAACATAATTTTTACGCCTCAAATGACAAAACATGCGTTTATTAATTTAAAAAAAGTTAATTGTTATTGCTAATATACTCTCATATTTGAAAAGTAACTATTAAAAACTTCAATTAATGTAAAAAAATATTGTTTTTTGAAAAAAATTTGTGTTGCGGACATTTTATTAGTGGGTTTTCCTCTTTTCGTATTATATGTCTGGACCAAAACTTTAAAAGCATTTTTCTCAGATTTCAAAGCGATTAATTGAGCTAAAATTTTCTATACACGATTTTTTGGATGACAATTCGGTAATTTAATTATAATTAATAAAAAATTAATTGATGAAAACTAATTATTTGAAAAATTAAATTTTACGCCAAGTTACTCGCCAAATGGTCGCTAAATCCATCTTAGAGGTGAAAGGGTCATTGCTTAAATTCTCTTTTAATCATTATATTGTTGAAAAATAATAATTAATAAAATGTGTTTGTTGAAGTTTGAAAGAAAACCCGTGTTCAAAAAACTCGTTTTTTACCGGTGTTATTTTTACATATTCATAGATGCAACTCGAAATATATAATCTGTATCAGTCAATTAATATAGATACCTTATATTTCTACATATAAGCGGAGATATAAATTGTCGCCAAAGTTTTATATGTTTAGCATATCTATCCTATGAGACGACTGCCAAACTATTAAAGGCTTATGAATTTAGATTAGATCATCAATCATCACCAGGAACAAATTTTATTTTCTTGTATCTAGAAGCATTACCTATAGAAGCATGTGTCGAATCACAATCTCAGATGTATCTCTAAGAGATTTATTGACCACTGCAGCCTAGTGGTCTTGATCACGAACTCCTGGTCGGTGTTATTTCGTTGTGTCGCGGGTTCGAGTCCTCTTGCTACAAAGATCCTGTCGAGGCTCCAAGTCTGCCCGTTAGCGTGGTGTGAAAGCTTGGGAGATCTCAGATGTCGTTCTTGTCCTTAAATGCATCAACTAGTGATTTTCTTTATTTTATAATTGTTTTAATTTATATAAATTTCATTTTTTTTAGGCCTTGTTTCATGATTCAATTATCGTCTTATCTGCGAAAATATACTGTATTTATTTTTGGAATATCAACTTTTATCTGTCTTTCAAATGTGGAAGAAAACTAAAATTTAAATTATTATTCGTTAATAATCAATATTTATTAATTTTAATGTACGAATAATATATTACCTTTCTGATATGAATATGTGAAATAAAAGAGCTTATTTACATAAATTATTAAAATATTAAAAATTTAAGCACCTTGTAACTCTCAACATATACGTGACTTTTAATATTATTCTATAAAGTTTAAAAAAACTATTCAGGCGTAAAAGAAAATGGCGACGTTAAAATGTTTTTTTATAACCTTTTGTATGAACTTTTAACAGTTACGAGTTAATGATACGAGTAATCATGCTATTAAGATAAACTCATGAAACGGTTTCTTTATTTCTCTATAAAAGAGTTCAAACAGAAGCTTGATGGCTAAAATATATACCCATCTTCTTTCGTAACTTCGATTCCATCGAAAAACTGTCCAGCGCTTTCTTTCTACCTAAACGACTCGAAGAGAATTTATAGTTTCAGGTAGCTTCACCTTGGAAGAATTCGTTTCGTCGTGATATTTCATTGGGCTCGTATATCTCTTACACGTGATTTCTGGATCGTAACTTACAACCCGTCACGATATTTTAAACGTGATCTGACACTATCAATCAGAAATTCTACGGTACAGCCCTTACTCTCATTGAGAAAATTCAGGGGGATTTGGGCTCAGATCCACCAATTCGGTTCTTTTCGTTCTTGTTTCCATTGATTTCGTCATAAATCTTATTTGATCGAACGTCATGGAAGAAATCTTTCTTATTCTTAGTCGTATGCGGTATATATTGATGATTAAAATTCATTAAACGCTAATTAGTTGTGTTCTGAAATATATTTGTAACTAATGCCAAATACTGAATTTTTTGTGTGTGTGAATATATACATATATAAACACAATGACATTGTTTTCGTGTACTTAAAAATTACATGATAAAAAGAGGGGGAAAACATAATTATATGATGGCATCTATTAGGGGGTATCACAAAATTTTAATTATAAAAAAAAGAAATAACAGAAATATCCAGATGAAACTTATTTTGCGTATTAATTGATCCTTACGTACATATTATTTTAAATTACAGCTATTCTTGTTGATTTTCTTGGTTTCAGGAAACTGTAGATTGAAGTAACCTGCAGTATGGAGAAACTAGAGGCTTGCAGTGTCATTCAAGTTCCATCATTTGAGCATATATTGTTCAACTACATATTGTTGTAAATTATGCTGATTTGTTTGGTTTCAGGAAACCTTAGATTGAAGTAAAACGCGTAATGTGGAGAAGATGAGAATTCTATCTGCCGAGTTTTGAAATGACGGCCTTTGAAAGGTCAAGAAACGATGGGAGAATTGTATAACTCTGAATGGTGATTGTATAGAAAAGTCTTAAGGATATTAAATAAAAACTAAGTTAGTGTCTCTATTGTCTTGAGTGACAATTAAAACTTAACATTAATCCGGATAATAAATAAAACTTTACTATAGTGCCGGTTACTTACAATCTATGGCTTCCTGAAACAAACAACTCAACATGAATAGCTGTAATTTTCAACATTAAGTACATAAGGATCAATTAATATGCAGAATAAATTTTGTACACTTATCTAGGTTATTTTTAATTATAATTAAAACTTTAAGATACCCCCTCGTACATATATTTTATATGCACTCTTTTAGTATCATGATTTCTACTTGTTTCAAAAAGGCTTCGTTCTTTTATTTGAAAAATTCATCTGCATAAAAATGCTTAGATAATGTAGGCATGCAAAATTTAATAAATAAAAGAAACCTTTATTTCAAGTATCAGGATTTTATAAGATGCTAAATTCGATTTGGGGGCCTCTAAACACTTACAATTCTAACTTAATTTTTAGAGCTTGTTTCTTAAAATGACCCTCCAAAACAGTGTTCATAAATGTTCGCTGTCTTTTTAATGGGTTTCCTTCAACTCACATTGTAATTTTCTCTGGGTCAAAACTTTGAAAGCTCTTTTCTCACATTTTATAACGCTCAATTGAGCTGAAATTTTCCATACACGATTGTTTTGGATGACAATACGATCATTTAACTATAATTAATAAAAATTAATTGATTAAAACTAATTATTTAAAGAATTAAATTTTGCTATAAGTTTCTCGCAAAGTCGCCAAATCCGTCGCAACAATAAATAAATGTTACAAATGGATATATGCAACGTATCCCACTCACTTTGTGTATTTGGTTTCAAAATGTGTAAGTCAATATTTGTTCACTTTACAATGCTTGACTGAGCTAAAAAATTTCACATGTATTTATTTTAGATGATAAATTTGATAAACGTCAAATAATAAAACAAATTATTAAAACTGATTTTTGAATAAATTCAATTTGACTTTACGCTCCCTTTTACTCTTAAAATTTAAGGTATAAAAAGTTAACTTACGCAAAGTGTGAAATTTGAAATAAAACTCATGTCTAAAAAACTCGTTTTTTTACTGGTGTTTTATTGTTTTATCTTTGTCATATTGTTTACAAATCGAAAGATAAAACTTTCAAAATTTATTTTACAACTTAATTCGAAATTCCACTTTTATACCATCTATATTGGAATTATTTTAATTGTTTATTAACATTAAATAGCAATTCATTATCATGGAAACAAAACATAAATTTAAATTCGACTTAATGTTACAATCGCTATTAAGTGTACGTTACATTTTATGTTGTGTATAAATTCTTACTTGAGTGTCGATTAAGAACTCCAAGGTGATTGTTAGGAGTTAGCTCCATGCTATTTAGCTCCTGTATTAAGAGAAAAGTGTCTATTATATTAATTTCTCTCTTCATAAAAAAAAAGTATAATAACATGATAGTGGATTATGATAATGACGTAGAGGCATTGATAAATTTAAATAACATAATGGATGATTCTTAATTATAGAATTCTTCAAAATATAGGGTTATCATAATATACTTTAACTGCCTATTCTGTTTCTTTGTATAATTAAATAGATTAATTTCTTAATTATTCCATTAAGGATCATAAAGACACATATAATTAAGTAGTGAGGGTCTTCTTTGATGTAACTAGGCAATTTTGCTGTTTACTGTTAATGAATCACAGCAGTGGTCAATTACAAAGCTTTATTAGCTTTCTTTAATGGCAGTCATGTATCCATTTTTATTGAGGGACAAGCACGTTATTAGCAACAGTTTAAAAACTGAAAAATTTTGCATGTGCAAGATTTCATTGAAATGTAGTGGCATTTTGGAATACTGTAGACGAAAATGATAGATGCGTATTCTGATGATTAAATTACGCCGGTAAAAAACGAGTTTTTTTTAACATGGCTTTTCTTTCAAACTTCACATTGTGCGTCACATAATTTTTTATGCCTTAAATTTTTGGAGCAGAAGGGAACGTTGAATCAAATTGAATTTATTCAAAAATTAGTTTATATAATTTATTTTTGTTTGACGTTTGTAAAACTTTTAGCTCAATTAAGCTATATGTAATTAAAATTAAAGCAAACGATAAATTATTTTATTAAATTGAATATATTTAAACTAAATGTAATTGAAATCGAAGCAAATGATAAATTATTAAACGACGGATTTGCCGACTTCTCGAGAAACTTGGCGCAAAATTTAATTCTTTAAATAATTAGTTTTAATCAGTTAATTTTTATTAATTCTAGTTAAATTGTCTTATTGTCATCCAAAACAATCGTGTATAAGAAATTTCAGCTCCATTGAGCGCTTTATAATGTGAGAAAAAAGCTTTTAAATTTTTGACCCTGACAAAGTTACAACATGAATCACAGAAAATACGTTAAAAAAAAAAGAATTGAAATTCCGAAGTCTCGAAGTCGTGAATGATACCTTTTCTACAACTGAAAACTTTTTTAAATTTCGAAGAGTGCCTATAATCGAGGTTAAAGGTAAGTTTATTTTTGAAATTTTTTCTATAACGTTCCGAAAATACACCCTCTTAATTAGAATTTAAGAATTATATCGCATACTCTCGAAGTGGGATATATTAATGGGAATATTGAATCATCATGAAAGGTGGCGCTTCTAGCGCTTCCGCGATGTAACAATGTGTAGCGAAAGTCTGTTGTAAGTAAAAAAAAAAGGGGGGGGGGGGCCAAGCCAAATATCGTCCAAAATGAGGGCCCGGTCCAAATATTTCTTCAAAATTGAGACTAGAGTTAAATAAAACTTTGCGCGCTCCGAATTAGACCGAGTTACTCCGTTTTATGTAATTGAGGAATTATTCGATTGTTAAAACTTCTATTGCGTACAAGAACACGAAACAGGATATGTTAATTGGTGGAGGTTACATTTATTCTTTATATTGTTTCACTCAAAAATTGAAATGAAATCAGTGGTTTAGAGAATACTCTTAAAAATTGAACTATGTATTTAAGCATAGAGTGTTAGGAAAGAACGGTAATGCAAAATGTAGCTGACTAGAACACATTTTAAACCGTTGCTAAATTAGAATGTATCATTTTAAAACATAAATGTTCAATGGACTTTGGTTACAAAAAAACGAAGTACATTTTAATATGCACATTAAAACGTTCGAATGTGATATATACGATTCCGGCAATGTATGATACGCTGGCATTCTAGGTATTTTATAGAATGCCCGGCGTTTTTAGGCTAAGTAAAAAATATCAAAATTATTATACACTTTGCTTAATCATTATAATAAATACATGCATTGGTTTCATATAATGATCCCGGCAATCGTGATGATACTACTGGCATCCCAGGTACTCAGAACGTCCGGCGCTGCCTTTAGGCCAAGTAAAAACATCAAAAATCCATTATACACTCCCTCGGTTTAACTACTATGCATAATACCCAGGGCGGCATTCATTTATGCAATACCGTCAGACTGAAAACGACAAACGCCATTTCCAGGGGGCTATATATATATATATATTATTATATATATATATTATTACACATATTATTACATATAAGGCCACATTTTAGAAACCCGTCCATTTTCAAAATTTTTAAATATTTATTTTCCTGAAAAATGA